>CM042959.1:30054922-30654922 GCA_023678885.1 Pogostemon cablin
GATAATATGATCTTTCGCATGTTGTCGCACAACATATTATCTACAGTATAAAGCAAGTGGACTATTACATCGTGCATATAAATAAATTATAAGATGCAATCATTTGATCATATGATTCTCATTTTAAAATAATTGTTATAACATTGTTCTTACAAAAAAGCTAGACTTTTAGTACACAATCCAACACGATCGCCCTATATACTTGAAGATGAGATTATTTTTTAGCGAGTCTATTTTTTAAAGGTCTGCCTTAACTATTTCTAGATCAGTCGGGTAGGAATTCCACAGTACGGTCGGTCAGTTAATAGTTCCAACCTCTAACGACCCATATATCATCAATCGATCGCCCAGTAAACATGATAATGAGATTAATTTTTAACTCATTTATTTTTCAAAGGCCTCCCTCGGCTATTTCTAGATCAGTCGGATAGCAATTCGATAGTAGGGTTGGTCATTTGGTCGGTCTGGTGGTTGGTTAATAGTTCCAATTTCTATCAACCCATATATCATCGACAGATCGCCTTGTAAACTTGATAATGAGATAACATTTTATCGCAATTATTTTTCAAAAGTCTCCCTTTGCTATTTCTAAATCAATCGGGTAGGAGTTATACAGTTTTTTCAAATGTCACTCTCTGCTATTTACAGATCAGTCGGGTAGGAGTTCCACAGTAGGGTTGGTCGGTTGGTCGGTCTAGTGGTCGGTTAACAGTTCCAATGTCTATCGACCTAAATATCATCTACCGATTGCCTTGTAAACTTGATAGTGATATTACTTTTTATCACATCTATTTTCCAAAGGTTCTCCTTTGCTAATTTTTCGATTAGTCGGGTAGGAGTTCTACAGTAGAGTTGATCGGTTGGTCGGTCTGGTGGTCAGTTAATAGTTTCAATGTCTACCAAACCATATATTATCGATCGATCACCCTATAAACTTGATAATGAGGTTACATTTCATCTCGTGTATTTTTTAAAGGTCTCTATTTGCTATTTCTAGATTTATCGGGTAAGAGTTCTACAGTTTTTCCAAAGGTCTCCCTTTGCTATTTCTAGGTCAGTCGAGTAGGAGTTCCACAGTCCGTTTGGTCGGTTGGTTGATCCGGTGTCAATTAATAGTTCTAATATTTATCGATCCACATATTATCAAACGATCGCCTTGTAAACTTGATAGTGAGATCATATTTTATCACGTCTATTTTCTAAAGGTCGCCCTTAGCTATTTCTAGATTAGTCGGGTAGGAGTTCTACAGTATGATTGATCCTTTGGTCGACCTGGTGGTCAGCTAATAGTTATAATTTCTACTGACGAACATATCATCGACCGATCGCCCTATAACTTGATAATGAGATTACTTTTTATCGCGTCTATTTTCCAAATGTCCTCCTATTTTATTTCTAGATCAATCGAATAATAGTTCTACATTAGTGTTGGTCGGTTAACGAGATTAATTTTTATTACATCTATTTTCTAAAGGTCCCCCCTTGCTGTTTCTAGATCAGTCGGGTAGGAGTTCCACTGTAAGGTCAGTCGATTGGTCGTTCAGGTGGTTAGTTAATAGTTTCAACATTTACCAACCCACATATCAATGACCGATCGCCCTATATACTTGGTAATGAGATTATTTTTTAATGCGTCTATTCTCAAAAGTTCTCCCTTTACTATTTCTAAATCAGTCGGGTAGGAGTTCCACAGTACGGTTGGTCGGTTAGTCAGTTAGGTAATCGGTTAAAAGTTCCAACTTCTAACGACCCATATAGTATCGACCGATTGTCCTGTAAATGTGATAATGAGATTAATTTTTAACGCGTCTATTTTCCTAAGGTCTCCCTCAGCTATTTTACCGACCCACATATTATCGAGCGATCGCCTTGTAAACTTTATAATGAGATTACAATTTATCGCGTCTATTTTTCGAAGGCCTCCCTTTGCTATTTCTAAATCAGTCGAGTAGGAGTTATATAGTTTTTCCAAAGGTCCCTCTTTTCTATTTACAAATCAGTAGTCGGGTATGAGTTCCACAGTATGGTTGGTCAGTTGGTCGGTCTGGTGGTCGGTTAATAGTTCTAATGTCAACTGAACCATATATCATCGATCGATCGCCCTAAGAACTTGACAATGAGATTATATTTTATCACGTCTATTTTTCAAAGGTCTCCCTTTGTAATTTCTAGATCAGTCGAGTAGGAGTTGTGCAGTTTTTTCAAAGGTCTTCCTTTACTATTTCTAGATCAGTCAGGTAGGATTTTCACAGTAGGGTTGGTCAGTTGGTCGGTCTGATAGTCAGTTAATAGTTCCAATGTCTACCAACCCACATATCATTGACCGATCGCCTTGTAAACTTGATAGTGATATTATTTTTTATCATGTCTATTTTTCAAAGGTCCTCCTTTGCTATTTCTCTATCAGTCGGGTAGGAGTTCTACAGTAGGGTCGGTCTGGTAGTTGGTTCATAGTACCAATGTCTACCAACCCACATATCATCGACCGATTACCCTATAAATATGATAATGAGATTACATTTTATTGCGTCTATTTTTCAAAGAACTCCTTTTGCTATTTCTAGATTAGTCGGGTAGGAGTTCTATGATTTTTCTAAAGGTCACCCTTTCCTATTTCTAGATCAGTCGAGTTGAATTTCTATAGTAGAGTTGGTCGGTTGGTTGGTCTGGTGGTCGGTAAATAGATTCGATGTTTATGAACCCACATATCATCAATCGATCGCCTTGAAACTTGATAGTGAGATTACTTTTGTCACGTCTATTTTCCAAAGGTCCCTCTTTACTATTTCTCGATCAGTCGGGTAGGAGTTCTATGGTAGGGTTAATCGACTGGTCAATCTGGTGGTCGGTTAATAATTTCAAGGTCTACCGATAAACATATCATCGACTGATCTTCCTATAAACTTGATAATGCGATTACTTTTTATCACGTATATTTTCAAAAGGTCGCCCTTTGCTATTTTTAGATCTGTCGGTTAGGAGTTCTTTAGTAGGGTTTATTGTTTGATCGGTCTGGTGGTCGGTTAACAGTTTCAATTCCTACCGACCCACATATCATCGACCAATCGTCCTGTAAACTTGATAATGAGATTACTTTTTATCGCGTCTATTTTTCAAATGTCCTCCTTTACATTTTCTAGATCAGTCGAATAAGAGTTCTACAGTAGTGTTGGTCGGTTAATGAGATTAATTTTTATCGCGTCTATTTATCAAAGGTCCCTATTTGCTATTTCTAGATCAGTCGGGTAGGAGTTTCGCAGTAAGGTTAGTTAGTTGGTCGGTCAGCTACTTGGTTAATAGTTCCAACATTTACCAACCTACATATCATCGATCGATACCCCTATATACTTGGTAATCAGATCATTTTTTAACAAGTCTATTTAACAAAGGTCTCCCATTACTATTTCTAGATCAGTTGGGTAGGAGTTCCATATTACGGTCGGTCTGTTGGTCAGTTAGGTGGTCGGTTAATAGTTCCAACCTCTAACGACCCACATATCATCGACCGATCACCTTGTAAACGTGATAATGAGATTAATTTTTAACGCGTCTACTTTTCAAAGGTCTCCCCCAGCTATTTCTAGATCAGTCGGGTGGTAATTCTACAGTAAGGTTGGTTGTTTGGTCGGTCTGGTTATCGATTAATAGTTCTAATTTCTACCGGCCCACATATCATCAATCGATGGCCCTGTAAACTTGATAATGAGATTATATTTTATCGCGTCTATTATTCGAAGGTCTCTCTTTGCTATTTCTAAATTAGTCGGGTAGGAGTTACACAATTTTTCCAAAGGTCCCTCTTTGCTATTTACGGATCAGTCAGGTTGGAGTTCTACAGTAGGGTTGGTCGGTTGGTTTATCTGGTGGTCGTTTAATAGTTCCAATATCTACCGATCCTCATATCATCGACCGATCACCTTGTAAACTTGATAGTGATATTACTATTTGTCAATTCTATTTTCCAAAGGCCTCCCATTGCTATTTCTCGATCAGTCGGGTATGAGTTCTATAGTAAGATTGGTCGGTTGATCGGTCTGGTGGTCAGTTAATAGTTCCAATGTCTACCGACAAATATATCATCGATCGATAACCCTATAAACTTGATAATGAGATTACGTTTTATCGCTTCTATTTTTTAAAGGTCTCCCTATGCTATTTCTAGATCAGTCGGGTAGGAGTTCTATAGTTTTTCCAAAGGTCTCCCTTTTATATTTCTAGATTAGTCGAGCAGGAGTTCCACAGTAGGGTTGGTCGGTTGGTCAGTCGGTGGTCGGTTAATAATTCCAATATTTATCGACCCACATATCATCGACCGATCACCTTGTGAACTTGATAGTAAGATTAATTTTTATCATGTTTATAGGGTTGGTTGGTTGGTCAATCTAGTGGTTGGTTAATAGTTCCAATGTCTATGTACCAACATATCATCGACCGATCGCCCTATAAACTTGATAATAAGATTATTTTTATCGCGTCTGTTTTCTAAAGGTCACCCATTGCTATTTCTTGATCTGTCGGATAGGAGTTCTACAATAGGGTTGGTCGGTCTTGTGGTCGATTAATAGTTCCAATGTCTATCGACCCACATATCATCGACCGATCGCCATCTAAACATGATAATGAGATTACATTTTATCACGTCTATTTTCCAAAAGTCCTCCTTTACTATTTCTAGATCAGTCGGGTAAGAGTTCTACAGTAGGGTTTGTCGGTTGATCGGTCTAGTGGTCGATTAACAGTTTTTATTTCTACCGACCCACATATCATCGATCGATCGCCATGTAATCTTGATAATGAGATTAATTTTTATCACGTCTATTTTTCAAATATCTTCCTTTACTATTTCTAGATCAGTCGAATAAGAGTTCTACAGTAGTGTTGGTCAGTTAACAAGATTAGTTTTTATCGCGTCTATTTTTCAAAGGCCCTCCTTTGCTGTTTCCAAATCAGTCGGGTAGGAGTTTCACAGTAAGGTCAGTCGGTTGGTCTATCAGGTGGTCAATTAATAGTTTCATAGTCTACTGACTCACATATCTTCGATTGATCGCCCTATATATTTGATAATGAGATTATTTTTTAACGCATATATTTTCCAAAGATCTCCCTTTACTATTTTTAAATCAGTCAGGTAAGAGTTCCAAAGTACGGTCGGTGGGTTGCTCTGTTAGGTGGTTGGCGAATAGTCTTAACCTCTACCGACCCACATATCATCGGCCAATCGCCCCCTAAGCATGATAATGAGATTAATTTTTAACACGACTATTTCTTGATCAGTTGGGCAGCAATTCTATAGTAGAGTTGGTCGTTTGGTCAGTCTGGTGTCGGTTAATAGTTCCAATTTCTACCAACCCACATATAATCGACCGATCGCCCTGTAAACTTGATAATGAAATTACATTTTATCGCATCTTTTTTTTGAAGGTCTCCCTTTGCTACTTCTAGATCAGTCGGGTAGGAGTTCTATAATTTTTTCCAAAGGTCCCCCTTTGCTATTTCCAGATCAGTCGGGTAGGAGTTCCATAGTAGGGTTGTTCGGTTGATCAGTCTGGTGGTCAGTTAATAGTTTCAATGTCTACTGATCCACATATCATCGACTTATCGCCCTGTAAACTAGATAATTAAATTACTTTTTATTACAACTATTTTCCGAAGGTCTCTCTTTGCTATTTCTATATCAGTCGGTCGGGTAGGAGTTCTATATTAGGGTTGGTCAGTTTACGAGATTTCTTTTTATCGTGTCTACTTTCCAATAATCCTCCTTTGCTATTTCTAGATCAGTCGGGTAGGACTTCCAATGTAGGATCGATCGGTTGGTAGGTCAAGTGGTTATTAATAGTTCCAATGTCAACTGATTCACATATCATCTATTTCCCAAAGGCACCATTTGCTATTTCTTGGTCAGTTGGTTGTTCAGGTGGTCAGTTAATTGTTCCAACGTCTACAAACACACATATCATCGACAGATTGCTCTATAAAATTGATAATGAGATTAATTTTTATATCGTCTATTTTTCAATGGTCTTCTTCTCCTATTTCTTGATCAGTTGGGTAGCAATTCTGTAGTAGGATTAGTCGGTTATTCGGTCTGGTGGTCGGTTAATATTTCCTATGTATACCTACCCACATATCATTGACCGATTGCCCTTTAAACTTGATAATGAGATAATATTTTATCGTGCCTATTTCTCAAAGGTCTCCCTTTTCTATTTCTAGATCAGTCGGATAGTAGTTCTACATTTTCTAAAGGTCCCCATTTGCTATTTCTAAATTAGTCGGGAGGGAGTTCCATAGTAGGGTTGGTCGGTTGGTCGGTCTGGTGGTCAGTTAACAGTTCCAATATCTACTGATCTACATATCATCGACCGATCGCCTTATACACTTGATAATTAGATTACTTTTTATCACGTCTATTTTCCACAGGCCCCCCTTGCTATTTCTATAACCATTAGGTAGGAGTTCTACAGTAGGGTTGGTCAATTGGTCGCTCTAGTGGTCAGTTAATAGTTCCAATATCTACTGATCCACATATAATCAACTTATCACTTAGTAAACATGATAATGAGATTAATTTTTAACGCGTCTATTTTTGGGAGGTCTCTCTCTGCTATTTTTAGATTAATCCGGTAACAGCTCTACTTTAGGGTTCATCGGTTGGTCAGTCTGGTGGTCGATTAATAGTTCCAATTCTACCGACCCATATATCATCAACCAATCACCATGTAAACTTGATAATGAGATTATATTTTATCGCGTCTATATTTCAAAGGTCCCCCTTTGCTATTTCTAGATAAGTTGGGTAGGAGTTCTGCAGTTTTTACAAAGGTTTTCCTTTGCTATTTCTAAATTGGTTGGGTAGGAGTTCCATAGTAGGGTTGGCCGGTTGGTCAGTCTGGTTGTCAATTAATAGTACCAATGTCTACCTATACACATATCAATTATCGATCGCCCTATAAACTTGATATTGAGATTACTTTTTATCGCTTCTATTTTCCAAATGTCGATCCTCCTTTGCAATTGCTAGATCAATCGGGTAGGAGTTCTAAGGTAGGGTTAGATGGTTGGTCGGTCTGGTGGTCGGTTAGAAGTTCCAATGTCTACTGAACCACATATCATCGGCCGATCACCTTGTAAACTTAATAATGAGATTACTTTTTATCACATCTATTTTCCAAAGATCACCCTTTGCTATTTCTAGATTTGTCAGGTAGGAATTCTATAGTCAGGTTGGTCGGTTGGTTGGTCTGGTTGTCGGTTAATAGTTTCAACATCTGCTGACCCACATATCATCGTTCGATAGCATTGTAGACTTAATAATGAGATAAATTTTTAATGCATCCATTTTCGGAAGGTCGCCCTCAGCTATTTCTAGATCAGTCGGGTAGCAGTTCTACAGAAGGGTTAGTCGATTGGTCGATTTGGTGGTAGGTTAATATTCCAATATCTACCGACCCACATATCATCGACTGATTGCCCTATAAACTTGATAATAAGATTACATTTTATCGCGTCTATTTTTCAAATGTTCCCCTTTGCTATAGCTAGATCAGTCTGGTAGGAGTTCTACAGTTTTTTCAAATGTCCCCCTTTGCTATTTCTAGATAAGCGGATAGGTGTTCCACAGTAGGGTTGGTCGGTTGGTAGGTCCGGTGGTCGGTTAATAGTTCCAATATCTATCGACCCACATATCATCGACCTATCGCCCTATAAACTTGGTAATGAGATTACTTTTTATAGCGTCTATTTTCCAAAGTTCTCCATTGCTATTTCTCGATCGGTAGGATAAGAGTTCTATAGTAGGGTTTTTCTGTTGGTCGATCTTTTGGTCGGTTAATAGTTTCAATATCTGCCGACCCACATATCATCGACCGATCGTACTGTAAACTTGATAATTAAAATACTTTTTATCGCATCTATTTTCAAAAGGTCCCTCTTTTCTATTTCTAGATCAGTCAGGTAAGAGTTCTACTGTAGGGTTGGTTAGTTGGTCGGTATGGTGGCCGGTTAATAGTTTCAATGTTTATCGACCCATATATCATCGATCGATCATCTTATAAACTTGATAAAGCGATTACTTTTTATCACGTCTATTTTCCAAAGGCCCTCTTTCGCTATTTCTAGATCAGTTGGGTAAGAGTTCTACAGTAGTGTTGGTCGGTTAGTCGGTCTGGTGGTCAGTTAATAGTTTCAAAGTCTACCGACCCACATATCATCATCAAATTGCCCTGTAAAATTAATAATGAGATTACATTTTATCTCTTCTATTTTTAAAAGGTCCCCCTTTGCTTTTTCAAGATAAGTCGATTAGGATTTCTACAGCTTTCCAAAGGTCCCCCTTTGCTATTTCTAAATTAGTTGGGTAGGAGTTCCACAGTAGCATTGGTCGTTTAGTCTGTCTGGTGGTCGATTAAAAGTTTCAATATCTACCGACCCACATAACATCGACCGATTGCACCATAAACTTGATAATGAGATTACATTTTATCATGTCTGTTTTCCTAAGGTCCCCCTTTTGCTATTTCTCGATCTATCGGGTAGGAATTCTATAATAGTGTTGGTCGGTTGGTCGATCTGATGGTCGGTTAATATTTTCAATGTCTACCGACCCACATATCATCGACCGATCATCTTGTAAACTTGATAATAAGATTTCATTTTATCACATCTATTTTCCAAAGGTCTTCATTTGCTGTTTCTAAATCAGCCGGGTTGGAGTTCAACAGTAGGGTTGGTCGGTTGGTCGGTCTGGTGGTCAGTTAATAGTTCCAATATCTACCGACCCACAAATCATCGACCGATCGCCCTGTAATTTTTATAATGAGATTAATTTTATCACGTCTATTTTCCAAAGGTCCCCCTTTGCTATTTCTAGATCTGTGAGGTAGGAGTTCTACAGTAGGGATGGTCGGTTAATGAGATTACATTTTTTTGCATCTATTTTCCAACGGTCCCCTTTGTTGTTTCTAGATCAATCGGGTTGGAGTTCCACAGCAAGGTCGGTCTATTGGTCGATCAGGAGGTCAGTTAATAGTTCCAACATCTACCAACCCACATAGCATTGTCCAATCACCCTGTATACTTTATAATGAGATTAATTTTTAACGCATCTATTTTTTAAAGGTCTTCTTTTGCTATTTATAGATCAGTCGGGTAGAAGATCCACAATAGGGTCGGTCGGTTGGTCGGTCTGGTGGTCGGTAAATAATTCCAATATCTATCAACCTATATATCATCAACCAATCACCCATTAAAGTTGATAATGAGATTACATTTTATCACGTCTATTTTTCAAAGGTCCCCCTTTGCTATTTCTAGTCAGTCGGGTAGGAGTTCTACAATTTTTCCAAATGTCCTCATTTGCTATTTCTAGATTAATCGGGTAGGAGTTCCACAATAGGGTTGGTTAGTTGGTCGGTCTGGTGGTCGATTAATAGTTCCAATGTCTACCGACCCACATACTATCGACCGATCGCCTTGTATAATTGATAGTGAGATTAAATTTTATCTCGTTCATTTTTCAAAGTCCGCCTTTTCTATTTCTTGATCAGTCGGGTAGGAGTTCTACAAATTTTTCAAAGGTCCCCCTTTGCTATTCATAAATTAGTCGGGTAGGAGTTCCATAGTAGGGTTATTCGGTTAGTGGGTCTGGTGGTTGGTTAATAGTTCTAATTTCTACCGACCCACATATCATCGATCGATCGCAATATAAACTTGAAAATGAGATTACTTTTTATCGAGTCTATTTTCCAAATGTTCCCCTTTTACTATTTCTCGATCAGATGGGTAAGAGTTCTACAATAGGGTTGGTCGATCTAGTGGTCGGTTAATAGTTCCAATGTCTACCGACGCACATATTATCGATCAATCGCCCTATAAACTTGATAATTACATTACTATTCATCTCGTCAATTTTCCAAAGGTCCCCCTTTGCTATTTCTAGATCAGTCGGGTAGGAGGTCTATAGTAGGGTTGGTCAGTTGATTGGTCTGGTAGTCGGTTAATAGTTCTAATGTCTACCGATCCAAATATCATCAATCGATCACGTTGTAAACTTGAAAATGAGATTACTTTTTATCACGTCTATTTTCCAAAGGTCTCCCTTTGTTATTTATAGATTAGTCGGGTAGGAGTTCTACAATACGGTAGGTTGGATGGTCGGTCTTGTGGTCAGTTAATAGTTATAATATCTACCGACCCACGCCCATTGCCTAGAATTGCCCATGAGTTGCCCACACCCGTTGCCTATGATTTTTTCCTCGGGTTGCCCATGCCCGTTGCCTAGGATTTTCCACGCCCGTTTTCTAGAATTGCTCATGTCCGTTGCCTAAGATTGCCCACGGGTTGCCCCGCACGTCGTCTAGGTTGCCCGCGCCCATTACCTTGGATTGCCCACAGGTTGCCCAGGACCATTTCCTAGGATTGCCCACGGTTGCCCATGCCAGTTGCTTAGGAATTCCCTTGGGTTGCCCACGCCTGTTGTCTAGGATAGCTTGGAGATTGCCCACGCCCATTGCCTAGGATTGCCAATGGGTAGCCCACACCGTTTGCCTAGGATTGCCCACGCCCATTGCCTAGGATTGCCCAGGGGTCGCCCACGCCCGTTGTCTAGGATTGCCCACGGATTGCCCACGCCCGTTGCTTAGGATTTCCCACGGGTTGCCCACGCCTATTGCATAGGATTGTCCAGAAGTTGCTCATGCCCATTGCCTTGGATTGCCCACGCCCGTTGCTTAGGATTGCCCACGCCTCCTATCTAGGACTGCCCATGCCTGTTGCCTAGGATTGCCCACGGGTTGCCCATGTCTGTTGCCTAGGATAGCCCATGGGTTGCCTACGCCCGTAGCATAGGATTGCCCACGGGTTGCATATGCCCGTAGCCTAGGCTCGCCCGCGGATTGCCCACGTCCGTTGCTTAGAATTTCCCACGGGTAGCTCTCGCCCGTTGCCTAGGATTGCTAATGTGTTACCCACACCCGTTGCCTAGGATTGCCCACGGATTGCCCACGCCCGTTGCCTAGGATTGTCCATGCTAGTTGCCTAGGATTTTCCATGGGTTGTCCACGCCCGTTGTTGAAGATTGCCGACAGGTTGCCCATGCCCGTTGCCTAAGATTGCCCGCGGGTTGCCCACGTCCATTGCCCAGGATTACCCACAGGTTGGCCATGCCCGTAGCCTAGGATTGCCCGTGCTCATTACCTAGGATTGTCCACGGGCTGCCCATGCCTGTTGCTTAGGATTGCCCAAGGTTGCCCAAGCTCATTGCTTAGGATTGCCCACGCCCGTTGCCTAAGATTGCCCACGGGTCTCCCACGCCTGTTGCCTAGGATTGCCCACATGTTGCCCATGCCTGTTGCCTAGGATTGACCACGGGTTGCCCACGCACGTTGTCTTGGATTGCCCACGCCCGTTGCCAAAATTTGCCCATGGGTTGCCCACGCCCGTTGCCTAGAATTGACCACGGGTTGCCCACGCCTATTGCCTAGGATTGTTCACGGGTTGCCCACGCCCATTGCCTAGAATTGCCCATGCCCATTGTCTAGGATTATCCACGTTCGTTGTCTAGGAATGCTCAAGCCCATTGCCAAGAATTGCCCACGCCCGTTGCCTAGGATTGCCCACGGGTTGCCCACACCCGTTGCCTAGGATTGCTCAAGCCCGTTGCCTAAGATTGCCAATGGGTTGCCCACACCCGTTGTGTTGGATTGCCTATGCCGTTGCCTAGGGTTGCCCACGAGTTGCCCACATCTGTTGCCTAGGATTGCCCACGGGTTGTCCACGCCCGTTGCCTAGGATTGCCCATACCCGTTGCCTAGGATTGCCCATACCCGTTGCCTAAGATTGCCCACGTGTTGCCCACGCCCTTTGCCTAGGATTGACCGGGGGTTGCCCACGCCCATTGCCTAGGATTGCCCATGGGTTGCCCTTGCCCGTTGCCTAGGATTGCCCGTGCCCATTGCTTTTTATCGTGTCTATATTCTTAAGGTCCCCATTTGCTATTTCTCGACATGTTAGGTAAAAGTTCCACAATAGGGTTGGTTAGGTGGTCGTGTCATGGCTCCAAAGTCCACCAACCCATATATCAATGACCGATCGCCCTATAAACTTGATAACGAGATTAATTTTTAATGATATTGGTCAGTCTAGTGGTTGATTAATAGTTTAAATGTCTACCGAAAAGGGTCGGCCAGGTCTACATCGCTCAGCAAACTATAATCTACCCAATCTCATTACCTTTAAAACTCCTACCCTAGTGATCGAGAATCAGTAAACAGGGACATATGGAAAATAAATGCAATAACAAGTAATCTCATTATCAAGTTAAAAGGGTGAACGATCGATGATATTTGGGTCGGTAGACTTTGGAGCCATGATCCGACCACCAAACCAACCAAACTGTGGAACTCCTACTCGACTGATCTAGAAATAGCAAATGTGAATCTTTGGAAAAATACGATAAAAAGTAATCTCATTATCAAGTTTATAAGGCAATCGATCGATGTTATTTGGGTCGGTAGACCTTGTAACTATTAACCGATCAACCGACTGACCCTACTTTGGAATATCAAATGGGGACCTTCGGAATATAGACGTGAAAAAAGTAATCTCGTTATTAAGTTACAGGGTGATCAGTCAAAAGGGGACATCGCACTTATTTAAAAGGGTGGTCGGTCGATGATATGTGGGTCGTTAGACATTAGAGCCACGACCTGACCACCTAACCGACCCTTCTGTTGAACTTTTACCCAATAGACCGAGAATCAATAATCTAAGACATACAAAAAACTGACACGATAACAAGTAATCTCATTATCAGATTTATAGGGCGATCAGTCGATGATGTGTGGGTCAGTAGACTTTGAAACTAATAATCGACCACCAGACCGACCAACCGTACTGTAGAACTCCTACCCGACTGATCTAAAAATAGTAAAGGGGGAACTTTGAAAATCAGACACAATAAAAAGTAATCTCATTATCAAGTTTACAAGGCGATCGGTCGATGATATGTGGGTCGTTAGACATTATAACTATTAACCGACCACCAGATCGACCAACCGACCGACCCTACTATGGAACTCCTACCCTTTTATCGACCCACATATTCCGACCCTTTAGTTCAACATTTACCAGACATATCAAGAATCAGCAAAATGAGAACTTTACAAAATAGACACGATAAAAAGTAATCTCATTATACAATTTACAGGGTTATCAGTTGATGATATGTGGATCGATAGACAATGTAACTATTAACCGACTACCAGGCCGACCGACTGACCAAACCTACAGTGGAACTCCTACTCAACTGATCCAGAAATAGTGAAGGGGGGACCTTTGAAAAATAGACAAAATAAAAACTAATATCATTATTAAGTTTACAGGGTAATCGGTCGATGATATATGGGTCGGTAGATATTGGAACTATTAACTGACCAACTTAACAAACCTACTGTGAACTCCTACCCGACTAATATAGAAATAGCAAAAGGGGGGTCATTGGAAAATAGATGCGACAAAAAGTAATCTCATTATCAGGTTTACAAGGCGATCGATCAATGATAGCTGGGCAGGTAGACAATGGAAATAATATCCGACCACCTGACCGACCAACAGACCGACCCTCGACTGATTTAGAAATAACAAAGGGGGATCTTTGAAAAAACTATCGATCTCCTACCCGACCACCTGACCGACCAGCCGACCGACCCTACTGTGGAACTCCTACCCTACTAGTCTAGAAATAGCAAAGGGGTCCTTTGGAAAATAGGCGCGATAAAAGTAATTTGACTATCAATTTTAAAGGGTGATCGATCAATGATATATGGGTTGGAAGACAATAGAAATAAGGTAAAGACTTGTGTGAGACCGTTTCACATAAGGGCTTACGTGAGACGGCCAAAAAGTGATAACTTTAATATAGGAAAGTGATAATAAATTAACAAAAAGTGATAATGTTATTTCATGAACAATTTTTAGTATAAATAAAAAGTGATAACATTTTATAGCATAAGTGATAATGATCTATAGCGAAAGTGATAACTATTTTAAAAAGTGAAAAATGATCTCACGTGAGACGGTCTCACGCAAGACATACCCTAGAAATAATACCCGACCACCTGATCGACCAAGTGACTGACCCTACTGTGGAACTCTTACTTGACCGATCTAGAAATAGAAAATAGTGACCTTTGAAAATAGACGCGATAAAAAGTAATCTCATTATCAAGTTTGCCGAGTGATCGGTAGATGATATGTAGATCGTTAGACAATGAAAATAATATTCGACCACCTGACCGACAACAGACCGACCCTACTGTAGAATTCATACCCGACTAATCTAGAAATAGCAAAGGGGGACCTTTGAAAATAGACGCAGTGAAAAGTAATCTCATTATCAAGTTAATACCCGACCACCTGACCGCGAACCGATCATTTTTAATCTGGAAATATTTTATATGTATTTATTATTCTTAAATATTAAAAAATTAATAAAAATTACTTAATGTGGAACTAATTGAGTTTAATGTAGAGAAATTTTATATGTGATTATAATACTTAATTATGAAAAAAATTCATAAAAATTATTATAAGAAAAAACAATGAACTTTACAATGTTAGAACCAATAGGGTTTAATGTGGAAAAATTTTATATATTTTTATTATTCTTTAATATGAAAAAAATTAATAAAATTATTTTTAAAAAACAATGAATTTTATAAGGTTAGAACCGATCGGGTTTAATGTTGAAATTATATATATATATATATATTTACTATTCCTAAATATGAAAAGAAATTAATAAAATTACTTTAAAAAATCTATGAATTTTACAAGGTTAGAAGCGATTGGGTTTAATGTAAAAAATATTTTGAATGGTTTACAAAGGTTATAACCTATCAGTTTTAATTTAAAAATATTTTTGTTATTTTTTTAATATTTTCATTCAATAAGAAGCATATGTCCTTCATTTTGATGCTTATTTTCTTATTTCGATCAACATTTCCTTCATTTCGATACTCATTTTCTCATTTCTAATGCACATTTCCTTCATTATGATGCTCATTTGGATGCACATTTCCTTAATTTTCGATACTCAATTCTCATTTTGATGAAGTTTACTTCGTTTGGTGCTCATTTTATAATTTTGATCCACATTTTCCAATTTCGATGCTCATTTTAACATTTCAATGCATATTCCCTTCATTTTAATGTACTCTTCCTTCATTTAGTTGCAC
This sequence comes from Pogostemon cablin, assembly GCA_023678885.1. Taxonomy (NCBI): domain Eukaryota; kingdom Viridiplantae; phylum Streptophyta; class Magnoliopsida; order Lamiales; family Lamiaceae; genus Pogostemon; species Pogostemon cablin. The sequence continues at coordinate 30,070,156 of CM042959.1, forward strand.
GTTTCCTTTATTTCGATTCTCATTTCCTACATTTCGATACTAATTTTCTTTATTTTGATACACAATTCCTTCATTTCGATGCTTATTTTCTAATTTCGATTCACTTTTACTTTATTTCGTTGCTCATTTTCTCATTTGATGCACATTTCCATATTTATTATTCTTAAATATGAAAAAAAAATAATAAAAATTACTTTTAAAATAATAATGAACTTTACAAGTTTAGAAATGATCGGGTTTAAATTGGAAAATTTTACATGTATATATTATTCTAAAATATGAAAACAAAATTTAATAAAAATTACTATAAATTAACTTTGCAAGGTTAGAACCGATCGGGTTTAATATGGACAAATTTTATATGTATTTATTATTTTTATATATGAAAAGATATTAATAGAGATTACTTTAAAAGAAACAATGAATTTTACAAGGTTATAACCGATCAAGTTTAATGTTTAATTTTTTTGAATGGTTTACAAAGGTTAGAACCTATCGGTTTTAATTTGAAAATATTTTTTTTATTTTTTTAATATCTTATTGATTAAGAAGCATGTTTTCTTCATTTCAATGCTTATTTCTTGTTACGATCAACATTTTCTTCGTTTCGATGCTCAATATCTCATTTCAGATGCACATTTCCTTCATTTTTATGCTAATTTCGATGCACATCTCCTTCATTTTCGATGCTCATTTCTCATTTTGGATACGTTTACTTTATTTCATGCTTATTTACTAATTTCTATGCACATTTCCTTTATTTTGATGCTCATTTTATCATTTCAATGCACATTTCCATAAATTCGTTTCACGTTTCCTTTATTTTGATGCTCATTTCCTTCATTTGGATACTCATTTCCTATATTTCGATGCTCATTTCCTTTATTTCGATGCACAATTTCTTAATTTCGATGCTCATTTTCTAATTTTTATGCACTTTTTCTTCATTTCGTTGCTCATTTTACATTTTCGTGCACATTTCCATATTTATTATTCTTAAATATAAAAAAATTAATAAAATTACTTTTAAAAAAATAATGAACTTCACAAGGTTAGAACTGATTGGGTTTAATGTGAAAAATTTTTATATGTATTTATTGTTTTTAAATATAAAAAAAATGAATAAAAATAACTTTAAAAGAAACAATGTTCTTTTTTAAGATTAGAATCGATCGGGTTTAATGTAGAAAATTTTTTGTATGGTTTAAAAAGGTTAGAGCCTAATGGTTTTAATTTGAAAATTATTTTTGTTATTTTTTTAATATCTTTATTTATTAAGAAGCATATTTCCTTCATTTTGATGCTAATTTTCTTGTTTCGGTCAACAATTTCTTCGTTTTGATGCTCATTTTCTCATTTTGAATGCACGTTTCCTTCATTTTAATGCTTATTTCGATGCACGTCTCCATAATTTTCAATGCTCATTTCTCATTTTGATGAGGTTTACTTCATTTCGACACTCATTTTCAAATTTCGATGCACATTTCCTTTATTTCTAGCTCATTTTATCATTTCAATGCACGTCTCTTTCATTTCCAAGCTCATTTCCTTCATTTTGATACTTATTTCGTACATTCGATGCTCATTTTCTCATTTTGATTAACATTTCATTTGCTTAGATATTCATTTTCTCATTTCAGTGCTCATTTCCTTCATTTTTATGCTGCTTTCCTTCATTTCGATGCACAATTCCTTCATTTCGATGCTCATTTTCTAATTTCGGTGCACTTTTCCTTTATTTCATTGCTCATTTTCTCATTTCGATACACATTCTTTATTTATTATTTTTAAAAATTAAAAAACAATGAACTTTACAAAGTTAGAACTGATCGGGTTTAATGTGGAAAATTTTTATATGTATTTATTATTCTTAAATACTCTCTCTGTCCCGTTTCAAACTTTAAGTTTGCTTTTTGCACGTAGATTAAGAAATATAGTATTTTAATGTGTAGTGAGGTCAAAGAAATGATATTTTAATGTAAAGTGGATAGGTGTATTCAGCTCAGATTCTCTGTGCCATTTGGTACACCATCTATTGTGCCACATCGTTAGATTGACGATACGTATAAGAGAGAAAATATGCCATAATCCTTAAACCCTAGAGGCAATAGTTGGATTTGTTTTCTCATCTTACGTGTCAATCACATAACGTGTGGCACAATATTATTCTTAAATATGAAAAAAAGGTTAATAAAAATTACTTCAAAAAAAATAATGAACTTTACATGGTTAGAACCGATCGGATTTAATATGAAAAAAGTTTATATGTATTTATTATTCTCAAATATGAAAAAAAATTAATAAAAATTATTAAAAAACAATGAACTTTATAAGGTTAGAACCAATCGGTTTTAATGTGGAAAAATTATATATATATATATATATATATATATATATATATATATATATATATATATTATTCTTAAATATGAAAAAAATTAATAAAAATTACTTTAATAAAACAATAAACTTGACTAGTTTAGAACCGATCGGGTTTAATGTGAAAAATTTTTATATGTATTTATTATTCTTAAATATAAAAAAATTAATAGAAATGACTTAAAAACAATGAACCTTACAATGTTAGAACTGATTTAGTTTAATGTGAAAAATTTTATACGTGATAATTATTCTTATTTACGAAAAAAAAATCATAAAAATTACTATAGGAAAGAACAATGAACTTTACAAGTTTAGTACAGATCGGGTTTAATATGGAAAATTTTATATATATTTATTATTCTTTAATATGAAAAAGAATTAATAAAATTATTTTTTTAAGAAAAAAGAACTTTACAAGGTTAGAACCAATCGGGTTTAATGTGAAAAATTTTTATATATATTTATTATTCCTAAATATGAAAAGAAATTAATAAAAATTACTTTAAAAAAGCAATGAATTTTACAAGGTTAGAACAGATCGGGTTTAATGTAGAATTTTTTTTGAAAAAGCAATGAATTTTACAAGGTTAGAACAGATCGGGTTTAATGTAGAAATTTTTTTGAATGGTTTACAAAGGTTAGAACCTATCGGTTTAATTTGAAAAAGGTTTTTTGTTATTTTGTATTAATATCATCATTCATTAAGAAACATATTCCTTCATTTCAATGCTTATTTTCTAGTTTTGATCAATATTTCCTTCGTTTCGATGCTCATATTCTCATTTCTAATTAAAATTTCCCTCATTTCGATGCTCATTTGGATGCACGTCTCCTTCATTTTCGATGCTCATTTCTCATTTTGATGAGGTTTGCTTTATTTCGATGCTCATTTTCTAATTTCAATGCATATTTCCTTCATTTTCATGCTCATTTTATCATTTCAATGCACATTTTCTTCATTTCATTGCACGTTTACTTCATTTCGATTCTCATTTCCTTCATTTCGATACTCATTTATTAGATTTCGATAGTCATTTTCTCATTCGATCAAAATTTTATTTGCCTCGATGTTCATTTTCTCATTTCAATGCACATTTCCTTCATTTTCGATGCTCATTTCTCCATTTCGATGCACAATTACTTCATTTCGATGCTCATTTCCTAATTTCAGTGCACTTTTCCTTCATTTCATTGCTCATTTTCTTATTACGATACACATTCTTTATTTATTATTTTTAATAAAAAAATAATAAAAATTACTTTTAAAAAAATAATGAACTTTACAAAGTAAGAATGGATCGGGTTTAATGTGGAAAATTTTTATATGTATTTATTATTCTTAAATATGAAAAAAATTAACAAAATTTATTTTAAAAAAATAAACTTTACAAGATTAGAACCGATCGAGTTTAACGTGAAAAAATTTTATATGAATTTATTATTCTTAAATATAAAAAAATTAATAAAAATTACTTCAAAAAAGCAATGAACTTTACAAGGTTACAGCTGATCGGGTTTAATATGAAAAATTTTTATATGTATTTATTATTCTCAAATATGAAAAAAAATTAAAAAAAATTATACTCCTTCCATCCCCTTGAAAGGTATTTGTTTACTATTTGCACATGGATTGAGAAGTATAATAATTTAATATATAGTCAGGTGAGAGAAATAATATTTTAATGTGTAGTGAGTTGTTGTATTAGTGTTGAGTGTGGGGTCATGTGTAGTGGTTGTGGGTCTCATCAATCTAAAAGGGAAATGGATACTTTGTAATGGGACAAAGCAAAATAAAAAAATGGATACGTATCATGGGTCGGAGGGAGTATTTAAAAAATAATAAACTTTACAAGGTTAGAACCGATCAGTTTTAATATCGAAATATTTTTATGTATTTATTATTCTGAAATATGAAAAAAAAATTACTTTAAAAAACAATAAACTTTACAAGTTCAGAACCGATCGGGTTTAATGTGGAAAAATTTTATATGTATTTTATTATTCTTAAATATGAAAAAAATTAACAAAAATTACTTTAAAAAACCATGAACTTTACAAGGATAAAACTGATTAAATTTAATTTGGAAAAATTTTATATGTTATTATTATTCTTAATTATGAAAAAAATTCAAAAAAATTACTATTAAAAAAAACAATGAACCTTACAAGGTTAGAACCGATAGTGTTTAATGTAGAAAATTTTTATATGTATTTATTGTTCTTTAAATATTAAAAATTATTAAAAAATAATGAACTTTACAAGGTTAGAACCTATCGGGTTTAATGTGAAAAATTTTTAGATATAGGAGTATTTATTATTCGTAAATATGAAAAAAATTAATAAAAATTACTTTAAAAAATAAATTTTACAAGATTAAAACCGATCGGGTTTAATGTAGAAAATTTTTTGAACGGTTTACAATGGTTATAACCTATCGGTTTTTAATTTGAAAAATGTTTTTGTTATTTTTTATTAATATTTTCATTCATTAAGAAACATATTTTCTTCATTTCAATGCTTATTTTCTAGTTTCGATCAACATTTCCTTAGTTTTGATGCTCATATTCTCATTTTATAATGCACATTTCTTTCATTTGGATGCGCGTCTCCTTCATTTTCGATGCTCATTTCTCATTTTGATGAGGTTTAATTTATTTCGATGATCATTTTCTAATTTCGATATATATTTTCTTCATTTCGATGCTCATTTTATCATTTCAATGCATATTTCCTTCATTTCAATGTACGTTTCCTTCATTTAGATCCTCATCTCCTTCATTTCGACACTCATTTATTATATTTTGATGGTCATTTTCTCATTTCGATCAACATTTTATTTGCTTCGATGCTCATTTTTTTCTTTTCGATGCACATTACCTTCATTTTGATGCACATTTTCTAATTTCGATGAACTTTTCCATCATTTTGTTGCACATTACGTCTATTTTCCAAAGGTCTCCTTCTGCTATTTCTAGATCAGTCAGGTAGCAATTCTACAATAATGTTGGTCGGTTGGTCGGTCTGGTAGTCAGTTAAGAGTTCCAATATCTACCGACCCACATATCATCGACCGATCGCCCTGTAAACTTGATAATGAGATCACATTATATTGCGTCTATTTTTCAAAGGTCTCCCTTTGCTATTTCAAGATCAGTCAGGTAGGAGTTCTACAGTATTTCCAAAGATCCCCATTTGCTATTTCTAGATCAGTCGGGTAGGAGTTCCATAGTAGGGTTGGTCGGTCTGGTGGTCAGTGAATTATTCCAATATCTACAGTCCCACATATCATCGACCGATCGCCCTGTAAACTTGAAAATGAGATTACTTTTATTGCGTTTATTTTAAAAAGGTCCCCCATTGCTACTTTTAGATCAGTCGGGTAGGAATTATACAGTAGGGTTTGTCGATTGATGAGATTACTTTTTATCGCGTCTATTTTCCAAAGGTCCCCTTTGCCATTTTTGGATCAGTCGGGTAGGAGTTCCACAGTAAAGTCGGTGGTTGGTCTGTTAGGTGGTTGGTTAATAGTTCCAACATCTACCGTCCCACATATCATCGATCTATCGCCCTATAAACTTGATAATGAGATTAATTTTTAACGCGTCTATTTTCCAAAGGTCCCACTTTGTTATTTTTAGATCAGTCCGATAAGAATTCCAAAGTAGGGTCGGTCAGGTGGTAGGTTAATAGTTCTAACATCTACTGACCCATATATCATCGATCGATCATCCTATAAACTTGATAATGAGATTAATTTTTAATGCGTCTATTTTCAAAAGGTCTACCTTTGCTATTTCTATATCATTCGGGTAGCAATTCTATAGTAGGGTTGGTCGGTTGGTTGGTCTGGTGGTCGGTTAATAGTTTCAATGTCTACCGATCCACATATCATCCACTGATCGCCTTGAAAACAAGTTAATAAGATCATATTTTATCGCGTCTATTTTTCAACAGTCTTCCTTTGCTATTTCTAGATCAGTCGAGTAGGAGTTCTATAGTTTTTCTAAAAGTCCTCGCTTGTTATTTCATGATCAGTCGGGTAGGAGTTCCACAGTAGGGTTGGTCGATTAGTCGGTCTGGTGGTCGGTGAATAGTTCCAATGTCTACCGACCCACATATTATAAATTGATCACCTTGTAAACTTGATATTTAGATTACTTTTTATCGCGTCTATTTTCCAAAGGTCTCCCTTTGTTATTTCTAGATAAGTCGTGTAGGAGTTCTACAGTAGGGTTTGTCGGTTAATGAGATTACTTTTTACTGCGTCTATTTTCAAAAGGTCCCACTTTGCTATTTCTAGATCAGTCGGGTAGGAGTTACATAGTAGGGTCAGTCTGTTGGTCGGTAAGGTGGTCGGTTGATAGTTCCATCATCTACCGATGCACATATTATCTACCGATCGCACTGTAAATTTGATAACGAGATTAATTTTAAACGCGTCTATTTTCCAAATGTCCCCCTTTGCAATTTTAGATCAGTCCAGCAGGATTTCCACAGAGGGTCGGTTAGGTGGTAGGTTAATAGTTCTAACATCTACCAACCAACATATCATCTACCGATCACCCTGTAAACTTGATAATGAGATTAATTTTTAACGCATCTATTTTCCAAAGGTCTCCCACTTCTATTTCTATATCAGTCGGGTAGCTATTCTACAGAAGGGTTGGTCGGTCTAATGGTCGGTTAATAGATCCAATTATCTACCGACCCACATATCATCGACAGATCGCCCTGTAAACTTGATAATGAGATCACATTTTATCATGTCTATTTTTCTAAGGTCTCCCTTTGCTATTTTTAGATTAGTCGGGTAAGAGTTTTACAGTTTTTCCAAAGGTCCCCATTTGCTATTTCTATTTCAGTCGAATAGGAGTTCCACAGTAGGATTGGAAGGTTGTTCAGTCTTGTGGTTAGTTTATAGTTCCAATGTCTACCGACCATATATCATTGACCGATTGCCCTGTAAACTTGATAATAAGATTAATTTTTATCGTGTCTATTTTCAAAAGGTCCACCTTTGCTATTTCTAGATTAGTCGGGTAGGAGTTATACAGTATGGTCGGTCGATTAATGAAATTACTTTTTATCATGTCTATTTTACAATGGTTCCCCTTGGCTATTTCTAGATCAGTCGTGTAGGAGTTCCACAGTAGGGTCGGTCGGTTGGTTGGTCAGGTGGTCGGTTATTAGTTCCAACATCTATCAAACCATATATCATCGATCGATCACCTTGTAAACTTGATAATGAGATTAATTTTTAAGGCGTCTATTTTTCAAAGGTCCCCCTTTGCTATTTTTAGATCAGTCCGGTATGAGTTTCATAGTAGGGTCAGTCGGTCGATCAGGCAGTCAGTTAATAGTTCCAACATCTATCGACCCACATATCATCGACCGATCGCCCCGGAAACTTGATAATGAGATTACTTTTTATCACGTCATTTTCCCAAGGTCCCCATTTGCTATTTCTAGATCAGTGATTAGTGTGTTAATTCACGAATCTTGCCCCTGCATTTGTGCTATTATGGTGTGTTTGAAGGATGATATCGGTTGAAAACCGATAAATATTGTGAAAAGGCATGAATCAGGTGTTGATGGAGCTATTTGAATGGTTTTTCGAAGGAAATTGGAGTGGAAGTGTTGAATACAGAAGAAAGAAAGTTGAAGCCATCCGTTTGGGTGAAGCAGGAGTTTGATTCGACCTAAAGGAGGCCAATTCGACCTGCCCTTCAGGTCGAATTGGCAACACAACTTGTACAGAAGGCCGATTCGACCACGACAAGGGGATTCGACCTGGGCATCAGGTCGAATCGAGGTCAAATCAATTGGTTGGGATATCGATTCGACCTCGTCGTGTTGATTCGACCTGGTCAGTTGGCCGAATTAAACACCTGGAACTTACAGTAGGCTGGTTCGACCTTTGGTTCGACTTGTGGTGGTTGATTCGACCTGTGGTGGAGGTCGAATCGATGCTAAGAAACTTACCATATTTGTATTTTAACACCATCAATACGTGTGATCACTTAAAAAGCCCATGCCAAGCCCAGTAGACGTGATTACAAGTATAAAAAAAGGCTTATGCAGCATAGAAGAAAAGGGATTGATTCATTCATTGAAGAACCAAGATGTGGAGACGTAGAGTTGGGAGGACAGCGATCTTCCATCATCCGGAGGGGCTGTGACAGAGTTTCGCTAGAGATTCAAGTAAGATCGGTCCAACTAACCATGATTGTTCTTAGATCAATCATGGGCTAGAGCCGCTTCGGTAGTTCTAGGGTTATGAAGGTTTTATGAGTTAATTTGTTTTTCGTGTGTATACTACGTACAACACTACTTGTGGTTTATTTTATATAAGATTGAGTGTTTTTAATCCATATTCATGGTCATTTTATGCATCAATAATTGTTGTGTAGAGTTTGAATACATAACTTGGTTATTGGTTGAGTCCGTTCACCGCTGAGCAGGGTTTTATGTTATAATTTTAAGTGAAGAGATTTTGAAGTCTTATTAGAACTATCTTATATGAATACTTGTTGATTGAATCATATTCGGGTTAATAAGTATGATAAAGAGTATAATTTCATAGTACCTATAGAGGGAGATCATATCGGGTTCTCACTAAGTGCACGAAAAATAATTAATACTGATAGTACCTAGAAAGAGAAGTGAATTATATCTCTTGCTCCGAGGATATTCACATGTGTCATACGCATATTTACATGTGTCTATAGAGTGAATTTGCATGGTTTAGTGATGCGTCCATAAACCACAAGGCATAGTCGGACACCGTCACACGAAAGCATGAATTAATAAGTGGAACTGGATGTCCTGACGAACTACCTATCATCTTACTTGATCACAACCTACTATCTCTTCTTCTTGTTATTTTTACTTGTTATTTCGATTGTTATTCTTTACTTAATTCAACACCACAACCATTATATTACCAACATAGTCATAATTTACTAGAACATAATTAAATTGATATTTACCCATCCCTTGGGTTCGATATATAACTTGGTCACCTTCAAAACTACAATTGATATCCTTCATACTTGAGGATTAAATTGTGTGTTGAGAAAACGCCTATCAAGTTTCTGACGCCGTTGTCTGGGATGGCTTAAAATATCTTTTTGTTATTTCTTGTTTATTAGGACTATTTTTCTTGTTTTACTATTTTAACTCTTGTTCTTTTCAGGTGTATGCTTACGAGATCAAAGAAAGGTGAATTAGAACCATATAATCCTGAGATCGGAGCATCATCGAGGAAGAAGAAGAAGAAGAAGAGTAAGAACAAGACCATAGATCCAACTGAAGCTCTTAACCTTGGAGTTGAAGTTGGCGTGAAAATTTCGCAAGCGATTAAAGCTGCAACCGAAGTTAATTTGGAAGTAGAGACAGTCGACATGGCCAACAAAAGGGCCAATCCAGATAATCTGACCATCCATGAAGTCTTCAATAATAAAGGGGCTGGAAATTTTGGGCATCTAGAGCAAGGGGGGCTAATGCGAATTTCGATCTTCACCCCACTCTTATTAGCATGATAGAAAGGAACTCCTTTTCAAGAGAGTCTTTTGAGGATCCACAGCAGCATCTAAACAAGTTCTTGGATGATGCAATTACTCAAAAAGGCGCAGGAGAACATGAAGATGCTTGGAAGATCCTCTTGTTTAAATTCTCGCTTACTGAAAGGGGAGAGATTGGTATGACACTATCAATGCAGCTGAATGCACTACTTGGGAGCAATTGAAGTTGAAGTTCTTGGAGAGATACATGCCACTTTCAATGGTGTTCAAGATGAAGCAAGACATTAACCAATTTGCTATCGGTTGTGGAGAGAAGTTTCATGAAGCGTGGGACAGATTCAAGGACATGCTTCGTAAGTGTCCTCAACATGGGCTATCTAAAGCTTAGTATATCATCATATTCTACAATGGATTGGACTGTGATTCACGTGTGTTATTGGATGCTTCTTCTAATGGAGCATTGCTTACTAAGTCATCCGTAGAGTTCGAGAAGTTGTTTGAAAATATTTTGATAAACTCGAGAGATTGGCCAACTGATAGAGTTAGAGGTAGTTACGTCCTTGGAAAAGTGGCTAAGGTTAAACACGCTATGGTGAAAACAAGTAGAGAAGATGAGATCGTTTCTAGCTTGTCAAATATCAACAAGCTACTTGAGTCCCAATAAAAGCAAGTCAGCAATATATCTGAACGCGTACCAATCATGCAGCAGGAAGTTATGAATGATAGAACGATCCAAGAGGATATGGAAGAAGCATACTATGCTGTGGGCCAAAGTATTCAAGGGACAAGGTATCAAAATCAAGGCAACCGGAATTACCAAGGGAACTATAACAACCGTGGTCCCCCGGGAAATTATCAACAGCCTAGGAGGCCGGAGTTTTTATGGAGCAATCCAAACAATTCAATTCAACCTCCAATGAGTGTTGATCCGGGTGCAAAGTGAAAGAAGAGAAGCCTGGTTTTTAGGATACAGTGAATAGGTATATGTCTAGGAATGATGCTAGATTGGATCGTCTTGAGGCCAAGTTAGAGAAAAAGATTAATGCAAACCATGAGGATTTATCCAAGCAAGTGAAGGACCTTCATTGTTGATGGGGGAGATTGCAGGTAGCATTAACAAGCTCTCTCAAACTATTGAGAAAGGGAAGCTCCCGTCTTAAAGTATTGAGAATCCAAAGTCCTGCAACACCATTACATTGAGGTCTGGAACATAGTACGAGGGACCGATGATGTCGAAATCAAAATTGGAGATGTCAAGAGCTCAATTCAACCCTGATTCAACCTACACCACAGGTCGAATCCAATAGGGAGGTCGAATTGGCCTACTGGACGTGATTTGGAAGCACCAGAGCCTCGATTCGACTAATGTCTAGTCGATTCGACCTGGCCCTCAGGTCGAATCCAGGTCGAATCAACCCATCTGGAACACTCTATTCTATCAGAAGCACGATTCGACCAACATCAAGTTGATTCGATCTGGCCCTCAGGTCGAATCCACCCATCCAGACCACTTTGTTTTATCAGAAGCCCAATTCGACCAGTAGCCTATTGATTCAACCAGACCTTCAGGTCGAATCCAGGTCAAATTGGAGGGCAGAAATCATACAGTGAGTTAATTCGACCAGGTGAACTTTGATTCGACCAGACCTTCAAGTCAAATCCAAGTTGAATCGGAGAGACAGAGGGAGAATCGTGTTCCAGAAGATCAATTCGACCACTATGTGCCCGATTCGACCAGATCTTCAGGTCAAATCCAGGTCGAATTACCCCGTACTGCACCTGTTTCTTCATCGAATACTCTTCGTGATGAGAACATTACTCCATTGGTTCCAAATGAGCAGAATACATAGATTGTAGCAGAGAAGAAGTGGGAAAGAGCCAAGAGGTAGAGAGCCGAGAAGGATAAAGTGGAGAAGGTCGAGCATGATGAATGGGGTATTCCCAAAACAAAGATACCTCCGCTGTTTCCTTATAGGCTGGTGGAGAAGGGATTAGAAGAAAAGTTCAAGAGGTTTTCAGATATCATGAATAAGATAAGCTTGAGTATTCCTTTCTCTGAGGCAATATTGGAGATGCCATACTATGCCCGATTCCTTAAGGACATATTATTGAAGAAGAGAAGCTTGAACGGAGTTGAGACGGTAAACTTGTCTGAAAATTGCAGCTCGATCATCCAAAGGAAGCTGCCACAGAAGATGAAGGATCCGGGAAGCTTCACTATCTTGTGTGAGATTGGAAAAGTGCCAACACGACGAGCCTTGTGCGATCTTGGGGCAAGCATCAATTTGATGCCATTGTCTATCTTTCAAAGGCTTGGTTTGGGGGAGTTATCTCCTACAACAGTTGCTCTACAATTGGCGGACATGTCGATGATGTTTCTGAAAGGTATCATTGAAGATGTTCTTGTCAAAGTAGATAAACTAGTCTTTCCTGTGGATTTTCTTGTACTTGAGATGGAAGATGACAAGGATAATATCCCTCTTATCTTGGGAAGACATTTCCTTGCTACTGCTGGGGCCATGATTGATGTTCAAAAGGGGGAGCTTAGGTTGCGGATGGATAAAGAAGAGGTCCTATTCAATCTTGACAAGGCAATGAAGATGCCCATGGAGTCACATTGTCATAGTATTGATGTGGTGGAGGAGATTGTGAAGGAAGATATCTCCTTGATCCTGTCTAAGGATCCTCTTGAGACTTGCTTGATGGAGTCTCTTACTTATCCCAACAAGGAGCTTGATGATCTTTCTAATGAGGAATGTATTGAATATCTTGAGAACTTACTTGCTTTGGGTGATGCCAGGTATGAATTGGAGAGAGCTAAGGTTGAAGAAGTGAAAGGGACTAGGAAGTACTTGCCGTTGGATAGAGAGAGCACTCCGATGGAAGAAAAGAAAGAGTAGCTGAAATCATTACCGGAACACTTGAAGTATGCTTATCTTAGTGACAATAAAAAATATCCAACAGGTGATTGGGAATTCAAGTGGAAGATTGACCCGAAGGAGTCTAGACGGCCATGGGATGAAGGTGATTCTCATGATCATATACTTGTTACCAAGAAAGGTGAAGTGCTGAGTGTAGATAAAAAGAAGCGAGAAAGAAAGTATTTGAAGGCGAGGATGCGACAAGACCGTCCTCTGATCAAGTAGTCTTCAAAGTGTTATTCCGTGGTGACTCTCCGACGTTAAACATGAGCGCCTGTTGGGGGCTTTCCCTCCCGTTTTATTATTTTATTTCATTCGTGTTAGTAAGAAATTTTTATATTTGAAGTGCTTCTTTATCAGCAATTACATCTCTTTGCAAACTTAGTTTTGACTATAGTTTCTACTAAGTTTGGTGGGGGTGTGATGTACTTACCTCAATGAGCACCGATAGTATAATCTTTTCTTTGTAACGTTTGTTTGGGGAGTTGATTTATTGCGACATATTTAAACGTTAACCAATTTTGATGTGTCGATTTTTTTTACAATTTGCCTAATGTTCAGTGGTATTTTGTTCCGTGTTTTGTGTACTTGTGGAGTTACTCATGAATGTTAAGTTTTAGAATTGAACTTTGACGAAGTTATGCTCTATTTTGGTACTTAATGTTCGTTTGTTAAGCTTGAAGTGTGTAGGGGATGAAAACACTCTATTTTGGAGCATCAAGGAGTCAATTCGACCGAAGGGGAAGGTCGAATCCAGATGTACAGGTCGAATCGGGGAATGAAAAGTGTCCAGTAGCTCAATTCGACCTAAGGCATGGTGATTCGACCAGAGGCCCAGGTCGAATCGGAACGTGAAATCTTCCAGTAAGTCAATTCGATCACGAATTCTTCGATTCAACCAGCAGCTGAGGTCAAATCAAGGTCGAATCGGTGACCTGAATCTTACAGTGTGTTGATTCGACCTGAAGCTTTTCGATTCGACCAGAGAACCAAGCCGAATCGAGGTCAAATCGAAGGTGGAAGTTGTCCAGAATGTTGATTCTACCATGATGGAGTCGATTTGACCTCTTCAGCAGGTCGAATCGAGGTTGAATCAAGCCAGGTAAATGTTTTTATTCCCGATTTTCAAATCGTTTGACCACTTCTTCACACCACCTTCACCCGAATCCACTCTTAATCGAAGAACCCGTGCTTTAATTCTTCAATCCTACTCGTTTTTCCACCGATTACACCACATTACACCCTTAATCCCTTCAATTAGCCGCGAATTAGGGTTTATTTGCGAATTTGGAGAGTTTAATCACTAGTTCGTTTTGAACCATGGAAAGAACAAAAGGTATGTTTTCTCAACTCAATTACCCTAGGATTGATGTTCTATATGTTGATTTTGGTATGGGTAAGTTGATAGAATGTGTTTTATTGGAAATTCATGGTGATAGTTGGATATTTTGAACAATTTCATGTGGATACTTGATTGGTTCGATTTGGATTGCTTAATTGATGTTAGAACCTTGAGTTTTATATGAATTGTTAGATGATTAGAGGGTGTGATTGATGAGGATGTTGATTATGGATTGGAATTATTGAATTTGAAGTAGTTCATGGTGATTGTTCATGTTGAATTGCTTGAATTAATGATGTGTGTTTGTTGTTGGTTATGATTGATTGATTACTATGCTTGATCAATGTTGGAATTATTGTGAATAAGCAAGAGAGAACAAGTTTGGCTTGGTTGAGTATGCATTGAAACTTGAAGTCTTGAGTAGAGTTGAATGCTATGTTAGTCAGTACTTGGTTTGTCTCCCTTGTTGTTGTTATTGAAGTATTGTTTTCAGGTCAAGGTAAAGACAAGGGTAAGGAGGTTGAGGTTAGATCGAAGAAGAGGTAGGATAAGCCCTCTCAAGAGGAGAAGGTGACAAAGAAGTTGGGATTGAAGGAGAGGTTGCCTGCAAACTTCAAAATTCGAATGAACGATTGGGATGAGATTAAAGAGAAGTGGTTTGAAGTGTCAGAGAAGATTGCAAGGACAAGGTATCAGAATGAGGATGCAATGCTTACAATGAGGATCCGGGATGATATACTTTGGATGTTCAATCAAGTTGGGATCTGTCATTTCATGGAGCTGAAGAAGCCGACATATTTCCATGTTACTATTGAGGTTATCTGTTCGATCACGATGGAGAAGGATCCTTTTGGATTTCCTTATGAGTGCACATTCCAGCTTGGAGGGGTGATGAGGATGTGGTCAGCTGAGGAGTTCAACGTGCTATTTCAGACTCCTACAGAGATTTTTCGGGTGGAGAATGGATTTTTCGATGCCAACAGGTTATGGCGAGAGATTTCTGGGAGGATGGAGATTTCAAGGTGAAGGATGCGCGTGCTTCGATGATCAAGAATCCCGTACTCAAGTATATGGATAGGGTGCTGAACAACACGTTGTTTGCCCGCTCAGAGGGGAGTTATGTGTCTAGTGGAGAGCTCTATGCTCTGTGGTGCATGATAAACAGGGTAAAGTTCAATGTAGGAACATATTTTATTTATCAGCTGAACCGGTTCAGGACCTATGGGTTTCAAAAGGTGAATATCGGAGGATTGCTGACGATTATGGCTGAGTACTATGGCATGTACTTCACCGGCATCACACCTGTTCTTGGAGAGCTGGATTTAGTCATGTTTACTTGGGTGAAGAGAGGATTCACTCATTTCAGAGATGGAGATTGGTTCTTCACGAGGGGTCCTAAGCCCTTCGATTTCATGTTCCCTTTCGATGTGAGCGACATGACTACTATCCGTGAGGGGAGGAATAGGCTTATGAGCTCGTTAGGCCAAACTGAGTTGTCCATTATTGTCCAGACACGTAGAGATTGGAGAACAGTGGCCCAAATGTATGCGGCTGGTATGATGGCGGAGCTGTAGCAGATTGTTGATCAAGGAGAGTTCTGGCCACCGCCACAGCAGCCACATGGAGACGAGGATGAGCATGTAGAGATGGATATCCCTGAGCAGCAGGAGAGGGTTCCTCGCCCCATTCCGGCAGTGCCACGATAGCAGCAGGGGGCTGGACCGGATGAGTACTCACTGGAGCAGTTCCGCCTATTGAACGAGCATCTGGCCATGATTAGCGCGAATCAGCAGGAGACCAACAGACAGCTCACGCTCGCTAATGCCAACTATGCCACGCTGAATGATCAGTACAATGCCATGAATGAGCGGGTTGGTAAGATGAGTGATCGTGTGGACTTGTTGGATAGGCATTCCAACGACCTATACCGAGCTATGGAGCAATGCCTCGATGAGATGAGTGATGGTGATGATGATGAGGATGATGATGCTCCGAAGGAGTAGAGCTGCAGATTTTTTTGTTCTCTGATTCATCTTATCTCTGTTCTTCTTTTCTCTTTACAGGTTGGGTTGTGTTCTTGCGTGAGTGACATGTATATTGTCATATTTGATCTTGGATGAATTGTGAGGATAGATTGATGCATTAGTTTGGATTAATAAGAAACTTGTATGATTGACTGATATATGGGTTGGTGAATTTTTGTGCATTCATATGTTCATGTGTTAATTTCCATTTATGAGAAACATGTATAATTTGATAAGTATGTAGAGTTCTTGTGGAATTGAACTTGATTATGTGCTATGAGGAGTATTTAGGATTCTATTTACCTATGTAAGAATTTGAGCTTTTTCATGCTTGATCATGGCAGTTTATTCTTGAGAGAATCAATCATATGAACGTATTCTAGAACTTGGCTTGGAGTCTTATGTGAGACTTACAATTGGTGAATTGCTAGGACATGTTCTTAGGCCATCCTTGATTAATTGAGTTACTTAGCCAAATTTTACCCTTCCTGTTGATTATGTATATCTTTGGTAGCCCCGTTTGAGCCTTTAAAAGCTTTTTCTTTGGCAAGCCGAATAAAAGAGCCTTATTTAACTTTTACTTGAGCTTTGTTTAAATACCATATTCATTGGTAGAGAGTTGAGGTGAATAAGTGTTGCAAGAGGAAGAAGGAAGATAGAATGAGGTTGACTAGAATAAGAAAAGTGTATGGTTAAATATTGCTTAGGGGTAGTGCCTGAAACTGGTACCCCGATTGCTATTTTAAAAAGGGTAGTGCCTACAATCGGTACCCGAGCTATCAAAAGAAGAATGATGTTGATGCAAAGAACAGAAGGAAATTCAAAATTGCAAGCGCAAGAGAAGAAATTGGAGGAGAATATGAAGCCGAATGAAGAAAGCAAGAACCTCCAAGGTAACTCTCTTCTAGTGTTTGAGTCACTTATCTAAATTTTCCTACCCTTTCGAAAAAACCGGCATTACAACCCAAAGACAAGTCATTTGTGATCCTAGTACTTAGTTGATTATGAGTTGATTTTTGAGACCTTTGCCAAGCTTATGGTTATGCGTGAATATGGATTGAGTATGAGCGTATACACTAATTGTTAAGTGCAATTAGCACTTGAGTGAGAGAGTAAACACTTATCTTGTGAGATAGATGACTTAGTACTCTGAATGGAATTATGATTGAGTGATGTTTTGCATTAATGATATGTATGATGCAGGATATACTTGTTTTTAAATTGAAGAAGTTGCATGTGTAATATGTGTTATACTTGGTGATTCTTGTGAATTATACACGACTCTTAGCTTTGATTGCGTTGTCTCGGGACGAGCAACATGTAAGTTTGGGGGTTTGAATAGTGCGTTAATTCATGAATCATGCACCTAGATTTGTGCTATTATGGGGTGTTTGAAGGATGATATCAGTTGAAAACTGATAAATATTGTAAAAAGGCATGAATCAGGTGTTGATGGAGCTATTTGAGTGGTTTTTCGAAGGAAATCGGAGTGGAAGTGTTGAATACGGAAGAAAGGAAGTCGAAGTCATCCATTTGGGCAAAGCAGGAGTTTGATTCGACCTGAAGGAGGTCAATTCGACCTGCCCTTCAGGTCGAATTAGCAACACAACTTGTACAGAAGGCGGATTCGACCACGATAGGAGGATTCGACATGGGCATCAGGTCAAATCGAGGTCAAATTGATTGGCTGGGATGCCAATTCAACCTCATCGCATCGATTCGACCTGGTCAGTTGGTCGAATTGAACGCCTGGGACTTACAGTAGGCTGGTTCAACCTCTGGTTCGACTTGTGGTGGTTGATTCGACCTGTGGTGGAGGTCGAATCGATGCTCGGGAACTTACCATATCCGTATTTTTACACCATCAATGTGTGTGATCACTTAAAAAGCCCATGCCAAGCCCAGTAGATGGGATTACAAGTATAAAAGAAGGCTTAGAATAAAAGGATTGATTCATTCATTGAAGAACCAAGACGTGGAGATGTAGAGTTGGGAGGAAAGCGATCTTCCATCATCCGGAGGGGCTGTGACAGAGTTCCGCTGGAGATTCAAGTAAGATCGGTCCAACTAACCATGATAGTTCATAGATCAATCATGGGCTAGAGCCACTTCGATAGTTCTAGGGTTATGAAGGTTTCATGAGTTAATTTGTCTTTCATGTGTAAACTCCGTACAACACTACTTATGGTTTATTTTATATAAGATTGTGTGTTTTTATTCCATACTCAGGGTCATTTTGTGCATCAATAATTGTTGTGTAGAGTCTGAATACATAACTTGGTTATTGATTGAGTGCGTTCACTGCTGAGCAGGGTTTTATGTTATAATTCTAAGTGAAGAGATTTCGAAGTCTTATTAGAACTATCTTATATGAATATTTGTTGATTGAATCATATTCGGGTTAATAAGTAGGATAAAGAGTATAATTTTATAGTACCTATAAAGGGAGATCATATCGGGTTAGAGTACTAAGTGCACGGAAAATAACTGATATTGATAGTACCTAAAAAGGGGGGTGAATTATATCTCTTGCTCCGAGGATATTCACACGTGTCATACGCATATTTACTTGTGTCTATAGAGTAAATTTGCATGATTTAGTAATGCGTTCATAAACCACAAGGCAGAGTCGGACACCGTCACACGAAAGTAAGAATTAATAAGTGGAACTGGATGACCTGACGAACTACCTATCATCTTACTTGATCACAACCTACTATCTCTTCTTCTTGTTATTTTTACTTATTATTTCGATTGTTATTCGTTACTTAATTCAACACCACAACCATTATATTACCAACATAGTCATAATTTACTAGAACATAATTAAATTGATATTTATCCATCCCTTGGGTTCGATATATAACTTGGTCACCTTCGAAACAACAATTGATATCCTTCATACTTGAGGATTAAATTGTGTGTTGAGAAAACGCCTATCAATCAGCCGGGTAGGAGTTCTATAGTTGGGTTTGCCAGTTAACGAGATTAATTTTTATCGCATCTATTTTCCAAAGGACCCCCTTTGATATTTCTAGATCTGTCAGGTAGGAGTTCTGTAATAGGGTTGGTCAGGTGGTTGGTTAATAGTTCCAACATCTACCGAGCAATATATCATCGATCGCTCGCCCTGTAACTTGATAATGAAATTAATTTTTAACTTGTCTATTTTTTAAGGTCTCTCTTTGCTATTTTTAGAAACAACCGGGTAGTAGTTCCACAGTAGGGTCAGTCGGTTGCTCGGTCAGGTGGTCGTTTAAAAGTTCCAACATCTACCGACCCACATATCATCAAACGATCGCCCTATAAACTTGATAATTTGATTAATTTTTAACGCGTCAAATTTCCAAAGGTCTTCCTCTGCTATTTCTATATCAGTCGGGTAGTAATTCTGCAGTAGGGTTGGTCGGTCTGGTGGTCGGTTAATAGTTCCAATGTCTATCGACCCACAAATCATCGACCAATCGCACTGTAAACTTTATAATGAGATTATATTTTATCGCGTCTAGTTTCCAAAAGTCCCCCTTTGCTATTTTCTGATCAGTCAGTAATTGTTCTACAGTAGGGTTTGCCAGTTAACGAGATTACTTTTTATCGCAGTAATTTTTCGAAGGTCCCTCATTTCTATTTCTAGATCAGTCAGGTAGGTATTTCACTGTAAGGTCGGTCGGTCGGTTGGTCAGGTGGTCGGTTAATAGTTCCATCATCTACCAATCCACATATCATCGACTGATCGTCATGTAAACTTGATAATGAGATTAATTTTTAACACGTCTATTTTTCAAAGGTCCCCCTTCTAAATTTTTTGATCAGTTAGGTGAGAGTTCCATAGTAGGGTCGGTCAGGTGATCGGTTAATAATTTCAACGTCTACTGACCCACATATCATAGACCGATCGCCCTGTAAACTTGATATTGAGATTAACTTTTAAATCGTCTATTTTTTAAATGTCTCCCTCTGCTATTTCTATATAAGTCAGGTAGCAATTCTGCAGTAGGGCTGGTCGGTTGGTTGGTCTGGTGATCGATTAATAGTTTCAATGTCTACTGACCCACATATCATCGATTGATCATCCTGTAAACTTGATAATGAGATTACTTTTTATCGCTTCTATTTTCCAAAGGTCCCCCTTTACGTATTATCGATCAGTTGGGTAAGAGTTCTTAAGTAGGGTTGGTCGGTAGGTCTATTTTGTTATCGATTAATAATTACAACATATACCGACACACATAACGTTGACCTATGGCCCTGTGAAATCTTGATAATGAGGTTAACTTTTAACGTGTCAATTTTTCAAAGGTCCCTCTTTTCCATTTTTGAATTAGTTGGGTAGAAGTTCAACGATAGGATTTGTCGGTTGGTCGGTCTGGTGGTCGTTTAATAGTTTCAATATCTACAGACCCATATATCATCGACCGATCACCTTGTAAACTTGATAACTATATTAATTTTTTACCTGTCTATTTTTTAGAGGTCCATCTTTGATATTTTTAGATCAGTTGGGTAGTAGTTCTATTGTAGGGATAGTCGGTTGGTCGGCCTGGTGGTTGGTTAATAGTTCCAACGTCTACAGACCCACATATCATCGATCGATCGCCCTGTAAAATTGATAATGAGATTAATTTTTAATGCATTTATTTTCCAAAGATCCCCCTTTGCTATTTCTAGATAAGTCGAGTAGGAGTTCCACATTATGGTCGATCGGTTAATAGGTCAGGTGGTCGGTTAATAGTTCAAACATCTACCGCCCCACATTTCATCGATCGATTGCACAGTAAACATGATAATGAGATTACTTTTTATCACGTCTATTTTCCAAAGGTCCCCCTTTGCTATTTGTAGAGCAATAGGGTAGGAGTTTACAGTAGGGTTGGTCGGTCTGATGGTCGGTTAATAGTTCCAATGTCTATCGACCCACATATCATCGATCGATCACCCTGTAAACTTGATAATGAGATTACTTTTTATCGCGTCTATTTTTCAAAGGTCCACCTTTCCTATTTCTGGATCAGTCGAATAAGAGTTCTACAATGGGGTTGGTTGGTTAACGAGATTTTTTTTATCACGTCTATTTTCCAAAGGTCCCCCTTTATTATTTCTAGATCAATCGGCTAGGAGTTCCATAGTAGGGTCAGTCGGTTGGTAGGTCATGTGATCGTTTAATAGTTCCAACGACTACAGACCCACATATCATCGATCGATTGCCCTACATACTTGATAATGAGATTAATTTTTAACGTGTCTATTTTCCAAAGGTCTCCATTTGCTATTTCTAGATTAATTGGGTAGGAGTTCCACAGTACAGTCAGTTGTTTGGTCAGTCAGATGATCAGTTATTAGTTCAAACCTCTACTGACCCGCATATCATCGATCGATCGCCCTGTAAATGTGATAATGAGATTTATTTTAACGCGTCTATTTTCAAAGGTCTCCCTCTACTATATCTAGATCAGTCAGGTAGCAATTGTACAGTAGGATTTTTTGGTTTGGTGGTCAGGTGATTGGTTAATAGTTCTAATATCTACCGACCCACATATCATCGATCGATCATCCTGTAAAGTTGATAATAAGATTACATTTTATCGCGTCTATTTTTGAATGGTCACCCTTTGCCATTTCTAGATCAAAGGTCCCTATTGTTATTTCTAGATCAGTCAGGTAGAAATTCCACAGTAGGGTTGGTCAGTTGGTCGGTCTGGTAGTTAGTTAATAGTTCTAATGTCTTCCGACCCACAAATCATCTACCGATTTCCTTGTAAACTTGATAATGAGATCACTTATTATCATGTCTATTTTCCAAAGGTCCCCGTTTGCTATTTCTTGATCAATCGAGTAGGAGTTCTACAGTAGCATTGTTCGGTTGGTCGATATAATGGTCAGTTAATAGTTTCAATGTATACCGAACCATATATTATCGACCGATTGCCCTGTAAACTTGATAATAAGATTACTTTTTATTGCGTCTATTTTTCAAAGGTCACCCTTTGCTATTTCTAGATCAGTCGGGTAGGTGTTCTACCGTAGGGTTGGTCGACCTGGTGGTTGATTAATAGTTTTAATATCTATCGACCCACATATCATTCACTAATCGCCCTAAAAATGTTGATAATCAGATTACTTTTTTATTGCATTGATTTTCCAAAGGTCCCCTTTTGCTATTTCTAGATTAGTCCGGTAGGATATCTATAGTAGGGTTGGTCGGTTGGTCGATCTGGTGGATGGTTAATAGTTCTAGTGTCTTCCGACCCACATTTCATCGATCAATCACCCTTGAAACTTGATAACGAGATTACTTTTTATCGCATCTATTTTCCAAAAATTCTCATTTACTATTTCTAGATCAGTCGAATAGGAGTTCTACAGTATGGTTGGTCGGTTAATGATATTTCTTTTTAACGCATCTATTTTTTAAAGGTTCTCTTTTTTTGTCTGTAGATTACTCGGGTAGGAGTTCCACAGTAAGGGAAGTTGGTTGGTCGGTCAGATGGTCGATTAATAGTTCTGACATCTGTCGTCCCTCATATCATAGACCGATTGCCCAATATACATGATAATGATATTAATTTTTAACGCGTCTATTTTCCAAAGATCTCCATTTGCTAGTTCTAGCCAGTTGAGTAGGAGTTCCAAAGTACGGCCGGTCGGTTAGTTGGTGAGGTGGTCGATTAAAAGTTCCATCTTTTACCGACCTGCATATCATAGACCAATCGCCCTGTAACGTAATAATGAGATTAATTTTTAACGCGTCTATTTTCTCAAGGTCTCCCTCTACTATTTCTAGATCAGTTAGGTGGCAATTCTACAATAGAATTGGTCGGTTGGTCGGTCTAGTGATCAGTTAGTAGTTCCAATATCTACCGTCCCACATATCATCGACCGATCGTCCTATATACTTGATAATGAGATTACATTTTATCGCGTCTATTTTTCAATGGTCTCCCTTTGTTATTTCTAGATCAGTCTAGCAAGAGTTTTACAGTTTGCTAAAGGTCCCCCTTTGCTATTTCTAGATCAGTCGGGTAGGAGTTTTACAATAGAGTTGGTCGGTTGGTCGGTCTGGTGGTCATTTAATAGTTTCAATGTCTACCAACCCACATATCTTCGACCGATCTCCTTGTAAACTTGATAGTGAGATTACTTTTTATCACGTTTATTTTCCCAAGGTCCCCCTTTGCTATTTCTCGATCAGTCGAGTAGGAGTTCTACAGTAGTGTTGTTCGGTTGGTCATCTGGTGGTCGGTTAATAGTTTCAATGTCTACCGACTAACATATCATCAATCGATCTCCATGTAAACTTTATCACATCTATATTTCAAAGGTCTCCCTTTGCAATTTCTAGATCAGTCGGGTAGGAATTATACAGTTTTTCCAATGGTCTCCCTTTACTATTTCTAGATCATTTGGGCAGGAGTTCCACAGCAGGGTTGATCGGTTGGTTGGTCTGGTGATTGGTTAATTGTTCCAATGTTTAACGACCCACATATCATCGACCGGTCACCTAGTAAACTTGATAGTGATATAACTTGTTATCACGTCTATTTTCAAAAGGCCCCCCTTTGCTATTTTTGATCAGTCGGGTAGGAGTTCTACAGTAGGGTTAGTCGGTCTAGTGGTCAGTTAATAGTTCCAATATCTACCGACCCATATATCATCGACCGTTCACCCTATAATCATGATAATGATATTATATTTTATCGCATCTATTTTTCAAAGGTCTTCCTTTGCTATTTCTAGATTAGTTGGGTAGGAGTTCTACAGTTTATCCAAAGATCACCCTTTGCTATTTCTAGATCAGTCGGGTTGAATTTCTATAGTAGGGTTGGTCGGTTAGTTGGTCTGGTGGTCGGTTAATTGATCAAATGTCTACCGAGCCACATATCATTGATCGATCGCCTTGAAACTTGATAGTAAGATTACTTTTTATCACGTCTATTTTCCAAAGGTCACCTTTGCTCTTTCTCGATTAGTCGATCTGATGGTCGGTTAATAGTTCTAATTTCTACCAATGAACATATCATCGACCGATCACCCTGTAAACTTGATAATGAGATTACTTTTTATCGCGACTGTTTTCCAATGGGATAGGAGTTCTACAGTGGGGTTGGTTGGTCTGTTGGTCAATTAATATTTCCAATATCTACCGACCCACATATCATCGATCTATCGTCTTGTAAACTTGATAATGAGATTACTTTTTATCACATATATTTTCCAAAGGTCCCCCATTGCTATTTCTAGATTAGTCGGGTAGGAGTTCTATAGTAGGGTTGGATGGTTGGTCGGTCTAGTGTTAACCGTTCCAATGTCTACCGACCCACATATCATCGACAGATCGCCATGTAAACTTGATAATGAGATTTTTTTATCGCATCTATTTTTCAAATATCCTCCTTTGCTATTTCTAGATCAGACGAATAAGACTTCTAAAGTAGTGTTGGTCAATTAACGAGATTACTTTTTATCGCGTCTATTTTCCAAATGTCCCCCTTTGCTATTTCTAGATCAGTCGAGTAGGAGTTCCATAGTAAGGTCAGTTGGTTAGTCAGTCAGATGGTGGGTTTATAGTTCCAACATTTACCGACCAGCATATCATCGATCGATCACCCTATATACTGGATGATGAGATTATTTTTTAACGTGTCAATTTTCCAAAGGTCTTCCTTTACTATTTCTAGATCAGTCAGGTAGGAGTTCCACAGTATGGTCGGTCGGTTTATCAGTTAGGTGATTGGTTAATAGTTCCAATCTCTAACCACAGACATGTCATCAACCGAACGCCTTGTAAACGTGATAATGAGATTGATTTTTAACACGTTTATTTTCCACAGGTCTCCCTCAACTATTTCTAGTTCAGTCGGGTAGCAATTCTATAGTAGGGTTGGTCGTTTAGTCGGTCTGGTGGTCGGTTAATGGTTCCAATTTCTACCGACCCACATATCATCGCCTGATCTCCAGATAAACTTGATAATGAGATTACATTTTATCGCGACTATTTTTCAAAGGGCTCCTTTTGCTATTTCTAAATCAGTTGGGTAGGAGTTATATAGTTTTACCAAAGGTCTCTCTTTGCTATTTACAGATCAATCGAGTAGGAGTTCCACAGTAGGGTTGGTTGGTTGGTCGGACTGGTGGTCGGTTAATAGTTTCAATATCTATCGACCCACATATCATCGACCAATCGCCTTGTAAACTTGATAGTGATATTACTTTTTATCTTGTCTATTTTTGAAAGGTCCCCCGTTGCTAATTCTCGATTAGTCGGGTAGGAGTTCTATAGTAGTGTTGGCCGATTGGTCAGTCTGGTGGTCGATTAATAATTCTAATGTCTGCCAACCCACATATGATCTACCGATCACCCTATAAACTTGATAATTAGATTACATTTTATTTTTTCTATTTTTCAAAGGTCTCCATTTTCTATTTCTAGATCAGTCGGGTAGGAGTTATATAGTTTTTCCAAAGGTCTCCCTTTGCTATTTCTAGATCAGTCGGGTAGGAGTTCCACAGTAGGCTTGGTCGGTTGGTCGGTCCGGTTTTCAATTAATATTTCCAATGTCTACCGATCTACATATTATCGACCGATCGCCTTGTAAACTTGATAGTGAGAATACTTTTTATCAAGTCTATTTTCCAAAGGTCCCCCTTAGCCATTTCTCGATTAGTCGGGTAGGAGTTTTATAGTATGGTTGATCATTCGGTCGACTTGGTGGTTAGTTAATAGTTTCAATTTCTATCGATGAACATATCATCGACCGACTGCCCAATAAATTTGATAATGGGATTCCTTTTTATCGCCTTTATTTTCCAAAGGTCACTCACCATTGCTACTTCTAGATATATCGAGTAGGAGTTCTAGAGTAGTATTGGTCGGTCTATTGGTCGGTTAATAATTTCAATGTCTACCAACCCACATATCATTGACCAATCGCCTTGTAAACTTGATAATGAGATTACTTTTTATTACGTATATTTTCCAAAGGTCCCCCTTTGTTATTTCTGGATCAGTCAAGTAGGAGTTCTATAGTAGGATTGGTTGGTTGGTCGGTCTAGTGGTCGGTTAACAGTTCCAATATCTACCAACCCATATATCATCGACAGATCGCCCTGTAACTTGATAATGAGATTTCTTTTTACCGCGTCTATTTTCCAAATGTCCTCCCTTTACTATTTCTAGATCAATCGGGGAGGAGTTCCACAGTACGGTCGATCGATTTGTCAGTTAGGTGATCAGTTAATAGTTCCAACCTCTAACGACCCACATGTCATCAACCGATCGCCTTGTAAGCGTTATAATGAGATTAATTTTTAACGCGTTTATTTTCCAAAGGTCTCCCTCAGCTATTTCTAGATCAGTCGGGTAGCAATTCTACAGTAGGGTTGGTCATTTGGTCGGTCTGGTGGTCGGTTAATAGTTCCAATTTCTACCGACCCACATAACATCGACCGATCACCCTGTAAACTTGATAATGAGATTACATTTTATCACGATTATTTTTCAAAGGTCTCCCTTTTCTATTTCTAAATTAGTCGGTAGGAGTTATATAGTTTTTCACAAGGTCCCTCTTTACTATTTACAGATCAGTTGGGTAGGAGTTCCACAGTAGGGTTGGTCGGTTGGTCGATCTGGTGGTCAGTTAATAATTCCAATGTCTATCGACCCACATATCATCGATTTATCGCCTTGTAAACTTGATTGTGATATCACTTTTTATCACGTCTATTTTTCAAAGGTCCCCCTTTGCTAATTCTCGATTAGTCGGGTAGGAGTTCTACAGTAGAGTTGCTCGGTTGGTCGGTTTAGTGGTCGGTTAATAGTTTCAATATCTACCGACCAATATATCATCGACCGATCACCCTATAAACTTGATAATGAGATTACATTTTACCTCGTCTATTTTTTTAAGGTCTCCCTTTGCTATTTCTAGATCAGTTGGGTAGGAGTTCTACAGTTTTTCCAAAGGTCTCCCTTTGCAATTTCTAAATCAGTCGGGTAGGAATTCCACAGTAGCCTTGGTTGGTAGGTTTGTCCGGTAGTCAGTTAATAGTTTCAATATCTACCGATCCACATATTATCGATCGATTGCTTTGTAAACTTGATAGTGAGATTACTTTTTATCACGTCTATTTTCCAAAGGTCCCCCTTAGCTATTTCTCGATTAGTCGGGTAGGAGTTCTATAGTATGGTTGATCCTTTGGTCGACCTGGTGGTCAGTTAATAGTTCAATTTCTACCGACGAACATATAATCTACCGATCGCCCAGCAAACTTGATAATGAAATTACTTTTTATCGCATTTGTTTGCCAAATGTCCTCCTTTGCTATTTCTAGATCAGTCGAATAAAAGTTCAACAGTAGTGTTGGTCAGTTAACAAGATTACTTTTTATAGCGTCTATTTTCCAAAGGCCCCCTTTGCTATTTCTAGATCAGTCAGGTAGGTATTTCATAGTAAGGTTAGTTGGTTGGTCGTTCAGGTGGTCAGTTAATGGTTAAAATATATTATCGACCCACATATTATCAACCGATCGTCCTATAAACTTGGTAATGAGATTATATTTTAACGTATCTATTTTCAAAAGTTCTCCCTTTATTATTTCTAGATCAGTTGGGTAGGAGTTCCACAATACGGTCGGTCAGTTAGTTAGTTAGGTGGTCGATTAAAAGTTCCAACCACTAATGACCCACATATTATCGACCGATTGCCCTGTAAACGTTATAATGAGATTAATTTTTAACGCGTCTATTTTTCAAAGGTCTCCCTCAGCTATTTTTAGATTAGTCGGGTAGCAATTCTATAGTAGGGTTGGTCGTTTGGTCGGTCTGGTGATCGGTTAATAGTTCCAATTTCTACCGACCCACATAACATCGATCGATCGCCCTGTAAACTTGATAATGAGATTACATTTTATCGCGACTATTTTTCAAAGGTCTCCCTTTGCTATTTCTAAATTAGTCGGTCGGAGTTATATAGTTTTTCACAAGTTCCCTCTTTAAAATTTACAGATCAGTTGTGTAGGAGTTCCACAGTAGGGTTGGTCAGTTGGTCGATCTGGTGGTCAATTAATAGTTCCAATGTCCACCGACCCACATATCATCGATTGATCGCCTTGTAAACTTGATAGTGATATCACTTTTTATCACGTCTATTTTCTAAAGGTCCCTCTTGATAGGGGTTTTCTCAACACACAAATTAATCCTCAAGTATAAGGATATCAATTGTAGTCGCGAAGATGACCAAGTTACAATATCGAACCCACGGGACGGATAAATATCAATTTTGTGATCTTCTAGTATATTTTAGACTATGTTGGTAATTGTAAAGGTTTAATGGATAGTAACTTCTAATCGAATTAACAAAAGAAATAGCAAAAGTAGAGAGAAGTGAGTTGTGATCAATAAGAATGATAGGTTGTTCATTGGGTCATCCAGTTTCACTAGCAATTCGTATTTTCGTATGATGGTGTCCGACTCTGCCCTGTGGTTTATGGACGCATCACTAGACCATGCAAGTTTACTCTATAGACACAAGTAAATATGCGCTTGACACGTGTGAATAACATCGGAGCAAGAGATATGCTTCACCCCCCTTTCTAGGTACTATCATAATCAATTATCTTCTACGTCTAGAATCTAACCCGATTTGATCTCCCTTTTTAGGTACTATAAAGTTATACTCTTCATCCTATTCATCAACCCGAATTCAATTCAATTCATGAATATTCATATAAGACAGTTCTAATAATACTTCGGAATCCCTTCACTTAGAATTATAACGATAAACCCTGCTCAGTAGTGAACGCACTCAATCAATAACCATGTCATGTATTCAGACTCTACACAACGATCATTGATGCACAAAACGACTATGAGTATGGATTAAATATGCAATCTTATATAAAACAAACCACAGGTAGTGTTGTACGGAGTTTTACACACGAAACACGAATTACATCATGAAACTTTCATAATCCTAGAACTACCAAGGTGGTTCTAGCCCATGATTGATCTAGGAACAATCATGGTTAGATGAATCATTCTTACTTGAACCTTCAGCGAACCTCTGTCACGGCTCTCCGAATGGATCACCACCTCTACTCTTGTCTCTCCTACGATTGACGATCAAAAGCTCTCTTTATTCTCTGTATGAGCCTCCTTTTATACTTGTAATCACGTCTCTAGGGCTTGGAATGGGCTTTCTAAGTGATCTCACGCATTTCGGCCTCGAAAATCCGGATAAGGTAAGTTCTCGCACACAGGTTCGACCACGTCAAGCAGGTCGAACCCCGAGCCACAGGTCGAACCCCGCTACTGGAAGAATTCTGCACAGGTTCGACCTTCTGGACAGGTCGAACCACTTAGGTCTTGGTCGAACCCCAGGTCGAACCTCAGCATTGGACAACTCTTGCTCCCGATTCGACCAACGGGCAAGTCGAACCCCAACGTCGTGGTCAAATCCTCCTTCTTGCAAACTGGTTCGACCATGGTTCGACCTGATGGCTAGGTCGAACCAACTGAGTCGTGGTCGAACCCAACTCTGTATTGTCCAGCAACGTTGGTTCGACCTGCTGGAGTGGTCGAATCCTCCTCCAGCCAGGTCGAACCCACCTACTTCTTGGGCGGTTCGCGTGGCTTCGACTCCGTCTCTTCAATTCTTGGCTCTTTCACTCCGTTTTTGCTAAGAAAACACTCAAATAGCTCCACTAACACCTGATTCATGCTATGTCACAATATATATAGGTTTTCTACCTATTTCCACATCAAAACTCTCCAAAACTAGCACAAAACATAGCGCCAAACTTGTGAATTTACACACTCATCAAACCCCCAAACTTACATGTTGCTCGTCCCGAGGCAACCAATTTAAACTACAGGAGTCGTTTATAATTCAACAAGATCAAGTACAACACATATTACACATGCCACTTCATTGAATCAAACAAGAATTACTTGCATCAAATATGTCACTCATGTAAAATCAATCTAATCACACACCATTCGGAGCACTAAGTAATCTCACTGACAAGATAAGTCTTTACTCTCATTCATTCATGCGTGAGACACTATAGGCTAGTATAAATACTCATATCAACTCATATTCACGCGTAACCATAAGCTTGGCAAAGGTCTCAGAAATCAACTTACATTAGATTAACACTAGGATCACAAAGGACTTGTTTCTAGGTTGTAATGTTGGCTCTTTGGAAAGGGTAGGAAAATTTGGTCATAGTAACTTAATACACTAGTAGAGAGTTACGTTGGAGGTTCTTGATTTCTCATTCGCCTTCATATTCTCCTCCAATTCTTCTCTTGCACTTGCAATTATCAATTTTCCTTCTCTTCCTTGCATCAACATCATTCTTCTTTTAATTGCTCGGGTACCAGTTATAGGCACTACCCTTCTTGAACATCGTCCGGCTGTTTCTTAGAAACTTCAAGCCCCATGTATAAGCAATTCGGGGTACCAATTTCAGGCACTATCCCTAACAAGATTTAACCATGCACTTTTTACTGAACCTCATTCCATCTTCCCTTTGTTTCTTCCACACTCATTCACCTTATTCTCTCTACCAATGGATAGGGTATTTTCAAAGCTCAAATAAGGTAATTTAAGCTCGTATATTTGGCTTGCCAAAGAAAAAGCTTTTAAAAGGCTCAAACAGGGCTACCAAAGATTTATATGATCATTAGGAAAGGTGAAATTTGGCTAAGTGACTCAATTAATCAAAAATGGCCTAAGATCATATCCTAATATTTCATCAATTGTAAGTTTCACACAAGACTCCAAGCCAAGTTCTAGAATACGTTCATATGAATGATTCTCTCAAGAATAAACTATCATGATTAATCATGATAAAGGCTCAAATCCTCACATAGATAATCAATTCCTAATACTCCTCATAGCACATAATCAAAATAAATTCCTCATGAATTCCATATGCTTAACAAATTATTCATGCTCTTTCCAAATGAAAA
Organism: Pogostemon cablin; assembly: GCA_023678885.1. Taxonomy (NCBI): domain Eukaryota; kingdom Viridiplantae; phylum Streptophyta; class Magnoliopsida; order Lamiales; family Lamiaceae; genus Pogostemon; species Pogostemon cablin. The sequence continues at coordinate 30,101,320 of CM042959.1, forward strand.
TAAACACGTAAACATATGAATGCACATAATCAATAACCCATATACAGAGCAATGATACAAGATCAACTATATCAAGTACATTTCACCCACACATGAATCACACCCCAATCTGTAAAAATAAAAAGAAGAATGGGAGATAAGATGAATCGGAGAAACCAAAAGAAAACCTGAAACTACTCCCTAGGAGCATCATCATCCTCATCATCATCGTCATCCTCATCCATTCTATTTTCCACAGCTCGGCACAGACTGGTAATGTGTTTGTCCATCATATCCACTCGACTACTCACTCTACCAATACGCTCATCCAAGGCAGAGTACCTTTCGTTCAGCGTGGCGTAGTTGGCGTTAGCGAGCGCGAGTTGCCTGTTCGTCTCTTGCTGTGCAGCTACCACCGCGATCAGCTACTCATGAATCAAGCGAAGCTGCTCCCGAGTACCTGGAACTGCTCACCGCTGCTGCGGTCCTGGAGCATGCTGAGGCGCATCATGCTGCTCTCCTTTCGGAATCTCCATCTCCGGCTGCTCCTCTACTTGATCCTCCTCTTCAGACTGCTGTGGCTGAGGTGGACGGAACTCTCCTCGATCAACAATCTGCTGTAACTCAGCCATCCTTCCCTCAGCACACATCTGTGCTACCGCTCTCCAATCACCACCCGACTTTGCTGCCACGGATAAAGCGGTGTGTCCTAGAGAATTCATTAGTCTATTCCTTGCTTCCCGAATAGTTGTCAAGTTGCTCACGTCGAAGGGGAACATAAATTCGAAAGGCTTGACACCTCTCGTGAAAAACCAATCTCCATTTCTAAAATGGGCAAACCCTCCCTTCGCGCACGTGCTCATAATCAAATCGGGTTCTCCTTCTACTGGTGTAATGCCGGTGAGGTCCAAGTTGTAATGCTCAGCCAAAATCGTCAATAACCCTCCAATATTCACCTTTTGAAAACCAATGGTCTTGAATCGATTCAGCTGCGCAATAAAATAGGCTCCAACGTTGAACTTCACTCCATACAACATACACCACAAGGCATATAACTCTCCTCTAGACACAACACTGCCCTCCGAGCGAGCGAACAACGTGTTGCTCAGGATGCGGTCCATGTACCTCAAGACAGGGTTCTTTATTGCGGAAGCACGAGCCTGTCTAGTCTTGTAATCACGAATCTCCCCCGTGATCTCCCTCCAAAATCGCTTTACACTGAATGCAGCACTTTCTAAACGAGGGATCTCCAAAGGTGTCTCAAACAGCTCGTTGAAATCCTCAGACGTCCATCTCCTACTCACTCCACCAAGCTGAAACGTACACTGATAGGGGTATCCAAGCGGGTCCTTCTCCATCTCAAACGAACAAACCACTTCCGCTGTAACATGGAAGTACGTCGGCCTCTTCAACTCCATGAATCTTCGGATCCCTACTTGATCAAACATCCAAAATATATCATCCCCTATTCTCATTATCCTCATCGCTTCATCATCTTGGTATCGAGTGCGAGCTATCTTGTCTGAAACTTCTTCCCACTTCTCTTTAATCTCATCCCAACCTTGCATCCTAATCTTGAAGTTATCAGGTAAACGGTCTTGTAGCCTCAGTTTTCTTGTCACTTTGTCCAAGTTTGAAGGCCTGTCATGCCTCTTCTTTGATCTCTCCTCCTCTGCTTTTCCTTTTCCTTTGCTTGATACTTGTCCCTTTCCTGAAAACAAATACTTCAATCCAACCAACAAGACAAGAAAGCAAGTATTGTACTAGCACATCACATACTCTACTCAAGACTTCAAGCATCAATGCATATTCATACAAACTATCATCTCAACACCTCTTGCTTATTCAACATTTTCAAAACATCTTCAATTATACCTTCTTTAATCATCAAAACATAACCAACAAGCATGCATTAAGCAATTCAAGCAATTCAATAAAAAATTCAACATGCTTTCCTCCATGAACTACTTCAATTTCATCAATTTCAAACCAAATCAACATGCTCATTCTATGGTATATTCTATATCCTTGATTAATTCACATAAAAATCCAAGTTCTATCAATAATCAATCAACCACAATCCAAGAAACAAGAATTCATATGAAACCAATCAAAATATCAACAATCACCATGAAATTCAACCATACTCAACATCAATTCTCTATTTCACATCAAATTGCTTACCTAAACCTTCAATCCTAGAGTAATTGAGTTGGAAAAAACGTACCTTGTGACTTGCCCATGGTGAAAAACCGATCGAAAACACAAAACACCCAAAAACGCAATTTCAGCCCTAACTCGCGATGAAATCCGCCCAAATCCGCGACCAAATCGATAATTCAAGGTGTAATGTTGTGTAATCGGTGCGAAATCAAGTGTAATTGAATAATTTGTGCAAGGGTGTAGAGGTTCGAAGAGGGTTCGAGGTTTGGTGTTTCGAAAAAGTGATCGAACCCCTCTGAAAATTCGAACTTAAAATGCGTACCTGGCTTGGTTCGACCTCGGGTTCGACCACCTGTACTGGTCGAACCATGGATGGTGAGGTCGAACCTCTCTTCTGGACAAGCAATCTTCTTGGTTCGACAAACAATCTTCTTGGTTCGACCAGGGGTTCGACTTGCTAAACAGGTCGAACCTTTCTTGAATTGGTCGAACCCCTCTTCTGGAAAATAGAGTGCTTCCGACTGATAGGTTCAACCATAGGTTCGACCTCATGATCAGGTCGAACCACTATGGCTTTGGTCGAACCTCCTCTCTGGACAACTTTCAACGCCGGTTCGACTTCCTCTGCTTTTGTTCGACCTCTGGCTCTGGTCGAACCACTGCTAGACTTGGTCGAACCTACCTCCTGATTTCCAAAACTGAGTGTTCTTCATTCACTACATACTTCAAGCTTCAACACAACCTCATTAGGTACAATCTAGAGCACAACTTCAGAAATTGTTCCACATAATATCATTCATGAGTATCTCCGTATAAGAAAACACAACCAAAAACCACTGAACATTAGGCAAATTGTAAAAAATCGTCACATCAAAATCGATTAAAATTTCAACATGGCCGCAAAAACCAATTCCCCTAACAAACAATACAAAGAAAAGATTATACTCTTAATGCTTCAATGAGGTAATAACATCACCCCCCCAAACTTAGTAAAAACGTAAGTCGAAACTAAGTTTGAAAAGAGATGGAATTGCCGAGTAGTAAGCATCTTAAATATAAAAATTTCTTACTCACACAAAAGAAATAAAACAATAAAACGGAAGAGTAAGCTCTCAACAAGCGCTCATGTTTAACGTCGTAGAGTCACGACGGTACCAAATCAGAACAAGGTATCATCAAAAATGACACACGCATCATCCGGCGACCTATAATGCTTCAATCGATGCCCATTCGCCGCGATAACGTCACCATCTTTGTCAATAAGCTCATAACTCCCCCCTCCTAAGGCTCGATGAATCATGAACGGTCCCGTCCACTTAGACTTCAACTTGCCTGCAAAAAGCTTCAAACGAGAGTTAAAAAGTAGTACCTCATATCCTTGCTTGAACTCCTTGTACGAAATTTTAGAATCATGCCACCTCTTCATTCTTTCCTTATAAATCTCTGAATTCTTGAAAGCACGACTCCTAAACTCATCCAATTGATTCATGTGAGTTAGCTTCAACTCCTTTACATCCCTAAGGGTCAAGTTCAAGCGACGCAAAGCCCAAAATGCTTTGTGTTGGATTTCTACGGGTAAGTGGCACGGCTTCCCATAGATAATTTGATACGGTGACATATCTAATACCGTCTTGTAAGCGGTCCGGAACCCCCATAACACATCATCAAGCTTCATAGCCCAATCTTTTCTATTAGTTCCTACCACTTTCTCCAGAATCTGCTTTACTTGACGGTTGGAGACCTCCGCCTGCCCATTTGCTTGCGGATGATAGGGTGTAGTAACCCTATGCCTAACACCATAATCCTTAAGCACCTTCTCCAGAAATTTATTGAAGAAGTGGAAACCTCCATCACTAACTAATGCTCTCGGAACTCCATAACGGGCAAAAATATGTTTCTTTAGGAAAGATAAAACAACTTTCGAATCATTAACACGAGTAGGAATTGCTTCCACCCACTTCGAAACATAATCCACCGCAAGAAGAATGTAGAGAAACCCATTCGACGGGGGAAAAGGTCCCATAAAATCGATCCCCCAGACATCAAATATCTCCACGACTATGCTAGGCTGCAATGGCATCTCATCTCTCCTACCTATATTACCCATGCGCTGGCATCTATCGCAAGACGCCACATAGCTCTCACTATCTCTAAACAAAGTAGGCCAATAAAGAGCGGATTGAAGTACCTTAGCTGCAGTCTTTTGCGCTCCGAAATGCCCCCCATTCGGTTGTGCATGACAGAACTCCAGCACACTTTCCATTTCCATCTCGGGTACACATCTTCGGACAATAGAATTTGTACAAATCTTATAAACAAACGGATCATACCATATAAATGTCTCAACATCCCTACGAAATTTCGCAAGTTGATATCGGTTGAGATCCCTTGGAATTTCACCAATGACAATGTAATTAACATAATCCGCGTACCATGGATCCATACCTTGTGCTGCAACCACACATGCTCGCTCGGCCCCTTCAACAGCCACAGCCATGATCTTCTCATCAGGGAACATCTCTTCAATATACTCGAAAGAATTATCACAATGCTCCCTAGTCTCCAACCTTGACAAGTGATCAGCCAACACATTTTCTGTTCCTTTCTTATCCCAAATCTCCAAGTCAAACTCCTGCAGTAGTAGAATCCATCTTATGATCCTAGGCTTTGTCTCCTTCTTCTCCATCAAGTAACGAATCGCTGAGTGATCCGTATACACAATCGTCTTCATGCCAACCAAATACTGACGAAACTTATCGAATGCATACACAACAGCCAAAAACTCCTTTTCAGTTACCGTGTAATTCTTCTGTGCCGCATCGGAAGTCTTACTCGCGTAGTAAATGGCGCAGAACTTCTTCTCCCTTAGCTGCCCAAGCACCACACCCAATGCTACATCACTTGCATCACACATAAGTACAAACGGTTGCGTCCAGTCCGGTGTGATCAAGATAGGGGCAGTAATAAGCGCCTCCTTCAAAACTTGAAAAGCTATTAAACACTCATCATTAAACACAAAAGGAATATCCTTTTCAAGTAAATGAGATAAGGGCTTAGAGTATTTTGAGAAGTCTTTAATGAATCTCCTGTAAAAACCGGCGTGTCCAAGGAAGGATCGCACTCCTCTTTCATTGGTCAGTGGTGGAAGCTTCTTAATTGCCACCACTTTAGCACGGTCTACCTGTAATCCCTTGGCGGAAACATGATGCCCAAGAATAATCCCATCCTTCACCATGAAATGGCACTTCTCCCAATTCAAGACAAGATTAGTTTCTTGACACCTTTTCAAAACAACAGCAAGGTTAGACAAACACATATCAAAAGAAGAACCAAAGACTGAAAAATCGTCCATGAATACTTCCATGATCTTCTCTATCAAACCATCAAAAATCGCCATCATGCATCTCTGAAAAGTAGCAGGCGCATTACACAATCCAAACGGCATTTTCCTAAAAGCAAAAGTCCCGTAGGGGCAAGTAAAAGTGGTCTTTTCTTGATCCTCGGGAGCAATCATGATTTGATTATACCCCGAGTATCCATCCAAGAAACAATAGAACTCATACCCTGCAAGACGATCCAACATTTGATCCATAAATGGAAGAGGAAAGTGGTCCTTACACGTGTTCTCATTCAATTTCCTGTAATCCACACATGTACGCCATCCCGTAGGAATTCTCGTGGCTATCGCCTCTCCATCCTCAGCTTTCACTACAGTCATACCCCCCTTCTTAGCAACTACATGCAATGGACTCACATGGGGACTATCACTAATAGGATATATAATTCCAGCATCCAACCACGTAAGAATTTGCTTCCTTATCACCTCTTGAATTGCGGGATTCACCCTACGCTGATTCTGAACACTAGCTTTGGCTTCATCCAACAACCTAATCCGATGCATATAATACGAAGGACTAATACCTTTCAAATCATCAAGTGACCACCCTATTGCAGACTGGTACTTCCTCAAAACATCTAATAACTCCTCAAGTTGATCATCATTAAGGGAAGAAGATACAATTACCGGATATTGTGCATCATCACCAAGAAAAGCATACTTTAAGTGATCCGGCAATGGTTTCAACTCCTCTTTTCTTTTCTCCACTGGAGTGTTTTCATTATCCAAAGGCAAGTACTTCCTGGTCCATTTGACGTCTTCCACTTTATTTCTCTCCAATGCAAACCTGTCATCACCCAAAGCAAGTAAGTTTTCAAGAAATTCAATACATACCTCGTTAGAAAGTCCGTCAAGCTCCGTAGTGGGATAAGTAAGAGATTCCATCAAACATGTCTCAAGAGGATCCTTTGACAAGATCAAAGACATATCCTCCTTCACAATCTCCTCCACCACGTCAATACTATAACATTGGGACTCCATTGGCATTTTCATTGCTTTGTCCAAGTTGAAAAGTACTTCTTCTTTGTCCATTCTCAACTTCAGTTCTCCTTTCCGAACATCTATCATAGCTCCAGCTATAGCAAGGAATGGCCTCCCCAAGATTAAAGGAACATTATCCTTGTCATCATCCATTTCTAATACAAGGAAATCCACAGGAAAAACTAGCTTCTCCACCTTTACTAGAACATCTTCAACTATTCCTTTCAGAAACGTCATTGATCTATCTGCCAATTGGAGAGCAACAGTTGTCGGGGTCATCTCCCCCAAACCAAGCTTCTGAAAGATGGACAACGACATCAAATTGATGCTTGCCCCAAGATCGCATAAAGCTCGCCGTGCTGGCCCCTTTCCGATCTCACAAAGAATAGTAAAGCTCCCCGGATCTTTCATCTTTGGTGGCAACTTCTTTTGAATAATTGAGCTACAATTCTCAGATAAGTTTACCATTTCAACTCCAGTTAAGCTTCGCTTCTTCATCAATATGTCTTTAAGGAACCGAGCATAATATGGCATCTCCATGATTGCCTCTGAAAAAGGGATGTTCAAGCTTATCTTGTTCATTATCTCTGAAAACTTCTTGAACTTCTCTTCCAACCCCTTCTTCACTAGCTTGTAGGGAAACGGTGGAGGTATCTTTGTTTTGGGAATCCCCCATTCATCACGATCAACCTTTTCCGCTTTCTCCTTTTTGGCTCTTAATCGGTTAGCTCTTTCCCATTTTTTCTCAGCTATTATGTCTGTACTTTGCTCATTCCGTACCACTGGAGTCGCATCAACATCAAAAGGAACAACAGGTGCATCAAACAAAACATCTCGGCGAGGTTCGACTGGAGTTCGACCAGGCTGAAAGGTCGAACCAGGACTGTATTGGTCGAACCTCTCTCCTGGAAGACTGATCTCATTCTGCTCCGTAGGTTCGACTCGGGTTCGACCAATATTGGAGGTCGAACCACTGCCCCTTTGGTCGAACCGCTTCACTGTATAATTTCCATCATTCGGTTCGACCTGGGTTCGACCTGAAGAGTTGGTCGAACCTTCGTGATCGTGGTCGAACCGTTCCTGCGTCGAAACAGAGTGCTCTGGCCGATGAGGTTCGACCTGGGTTCGACCTGTAAAGTTGGTCGAACCCTCCACGTGTTGGTCGAACCGTTCCTGCGTCAAAACAGAGTGCTCTGGCCGATGAGGTTCGACCTGGGTTCGACCTGAAGAGTTGGTCGAACCCTCTGCGTGTTGGTCGAACCACGGCTTAGAAAATTCCAACTTCGATTCCTGCCTCATCGGTCCCTCGTACTTCGTTCCTGACCTCAGTGTGATGGCATTACACGACTTTGGATTCTCTATACTCTGAGACGGAAACTTACCTTTTCCTATAGTTTGAGTTAATGTGTTCACATTCTCTGCAATTGTACCCATCAACAATGTGAGATCTTTCACTTGAGTGGACAAATCTCTGTGGTGATCATCAATCTTTTTCTCAAGCTTTGCCTCAAGGCGATTCACTCTTTCATCATTCTTTACCATGTACCGGTTCACAGTATCCTCGAACCCAGGCTTTCCTTCTTCCACCTTTTCTCCCGGATCAACACCCATCGGAAGTTGCACTGCATTGTTCGTATTGCTCCATGAAAATTCAGGCCTCCTTGGTTGCTGTTGATAACTACCAGATGGACCACGATTATTAAAGTTCCCTCGATAGTTCCCTTGGTAGTTCCGGTTTCCTTGATTTGGGTACCTCGTTCCTTGGATACTTTGACCCATGGCATAATTTGTTTCCTCCAATTCGTCTTGGATGGTTCCATTATTCATCATCTCTTGCTGCAAGATTGGCACTCGTTGGGATATCTCGCTGATCTGCTTCTGTTGAGACTCAAGTAGCTTGTTGATATTGGACAAGCTCGAAACGATCTCATCCTCTCTCTTAGTCTTCACCATTGCTTGTTCAACCTGAGCTACCTTTCCAAGAACATACGTACCTCTAACTCTATCAGTGGGCCAATCCCTCGAATTCATTGATATGTCTTCAAACAATCTCTCGGCCTCAACGGATGACTTTGTAAGCAATGCTCCATTAGAAGAAGCATCAAGTAGCACTCTTGATTCACAGTCCAATCCGTTATAAAATATACTGATATATTGGGCTTTAGATAACCCATGTTGAGGACACTTCCTGAGCATGTCCTTGAATCTATCCCATGCTTCATGAAATTTCTCACCTCCACTGATAGCAAATTGGTTAATATCTTGCTTCATTTTTAAACACCTTCAAAGGTGGCATATACCTCTCCAAGAATCTTAACTTCAATTGCTCCCACGTGGTGCACTCAGCTGCATTAATAGTATCGTACCAATCCCTCGCCTTTTCAGTAAGCGAGAATTTGAACAAAAGGATCTTCCTAGTATCTTCATGTTCTCCTACGTCTTTTTGAGTACTTGCATAGCCCAAGAACTTGTTAAGATGCTACTGCGGATCCTCGAAAGACCCTCCTGAAAAGGAGTTCCTTTCTATCATGCTAATAAGAGCGGGATGAAGATCAAACGCTGTGTTAGTTCCCCTTGCTCCTAAAAGCTCATAATTTCCAGCCCCATTATTTCTGAAAACCTCACGGATGGCTAGATTATCCGGATTCGCTGCCATGTTGACTGTTACTACTTCCAAATTAACTTCAGTTGTAGCCTCAATCGCTTGCGAAATCTGCTCGTCAACCTTAACTCCAAAATTCAGAGCTTTAGTTGAGTCTATTGCCTTTGCTTTGCTCTTCTTCTTCTTCTTCTTTCTTGATGATGCTCCAATCTCAGGATTATACGGTTCAAGATTACCTTTCTTTGATCTTGTGAGCATACACCTAAAACGAATAAGAAAGAAAACAATAAAACAAGGTAAATAGTCCTAATAAACTAGAAATAATACAAAAAAGATAGTTTACGCCGTCCCCGACAATGGCGCCAAGAACTTGATAGGGGTTTTCTCAACACACAAATTAATCCTCAAGTATAAGGATATCAATTGTAGTCGCGAAGATGACCAAGTTACAATATCGAACCCACGGGACGGATAAATATCAATTTTGTGATCTTCTAGTATATTTTAGACTATGTTGGTAATTGTAAAGGTTTAATGGATAGTAACTTCTAATCGAATTAACAAAAGAAATAGCAAAAGTAGAGAGAAGTGAGTTGTGATCAATAAGAATGATAGGTAGTTCATTGGGTCATCCAGTTTCACTAGCAATTCGTATTTTCGTATGATGGTGTCCGACTCTGCCCTGTGGTTTGTGGACGCATCACTAGACCATGCAAGTTTACTCTATAGACACAAGTAAATATGCGCTTGACACGTGTGAATAACATCGGAGCAAGAGATATGCTTCACCCCCCTTTCTAGGTACTATCATAATCAATTATCTTCTACGTCTAGAATCTAACCCGATTTGATCTCCCTTTTTAGGTACTATAAAGTTATACTCTTCATCTTATTCATCAACCCGAATTCAATTCAATTCATGAATATTCATATAAGACAGTTCTAATAATACTTCGGAATCCCTTCACTTAGAATTATAACGATAAACCCTGCTCAGTAGTGAACGCACTCAATCAATAACCATGTCATGTATTCAGACTCTACACAACGATCATTGATGCACAAAATGACTATGAGTATGGATTAAATATGCAATCTTATATAAAACAAACCACAGGTAGTGTTGTACGGAGTTTTACACACGAAACACGAATTACATCATGAAACTTTCATAACCCTAGAACTACCAAGGTGGTTCTAGCCCATGATTGATCTAGGAACAATCATGGTTAGATGAATCATTCTTACTTGAACCTTCAGCGAACCTCTGTCACAGCTCTTCGAATGGATCACCACCTCTACTCTTGTCTCTTCTACGATTGACGATCAAAAGCTCTCTTTATTCTCTGTATGAGCCTCCTTTTATACTTGTAATCACGTCTCTAGGGCTTGGAATGGGCTTTCTAAGTGATCTCACGCGTTTCGGCCTCGAAAATCCGGATAAGGTAAGTTCTCGCACACAGGTTCGACCACGTCAAGCAGGTCAAACCCCGAGCCACAGGTCGAACCCCGAGCCACAGGTCGAACCCCGCTACTGGAAGAATTCTGCACAGGTTCGACCTTCTGGACAGGTCGAACCACTTAGGTCTTGGTCGAACCCCAGGTCGAACCTCAGCACTGGATAACTCTTGCTCCCGATTCGACCAACGGGCAAGTCGAACCCCAACGTCGTGGTCGAATCCTCCTTCTTGCAAACTAGTTCGACCATGGTTCGACCTGATGGCCAGGTCGAACCAACTGAGTCGTGGTCGAACCCATCTCTGTATTGTCCAGCAACGTTGGTTCGACCTGCTGGAGAGGTCGAACCCTCCTCCAGCCAGGTCGAACCCACCTACTTCTTAGGCGGTTCGCGTGGCTTCGACTCCGTCTCTTCAATTCTTGGCTCTTTCACTCCGTTTTTGCTAAGAAAACACTCAAATAGCTCCACTAACACCTGATTCATGCTATGTCACAATATATATAGGTTTTCTACCTATTTCCACATCAAAACTCTCCAAAACTAGCACAAAACATAGCGCCAAACTTGTGAATTTACACACTCATCACCCCTTTACTAATAATCGATTAGTCAGGTAGGAGTTCTACAGTAGAGTTGCTCGGTTGGTCAGTTTAGTGGTCGGTTAATAGTTCCAATGTCTACTGACCAATATATCATCGATCGATTGCCCTATAAACTTGATAATGAGATTACATTTTACCTCGTCTATTTTTCGAAGGTCTCCCTTTATTATTTCTACATCAGTCGGGTAGGAGTTCTACAATTTTTTCAAAGGTCTCCCTTTACTATTTCTAGATCAGTCGGGTAGGAGTTCCATAGTACGATCGATCGATTTGTCAGTTAGGTAGTCAGTCAATAGTTCCAACCTCTAACGACCCACATGTCATCAACCGATCGCCCTCTAAACATGATAATGAGATTAATTTTAAATGCATTTATTTTCCAAAGGTCTCCCTCAGTTATTTTTAGATCAGTCGTGTAGCAATTCTACAGTAGGGTTAGTGTTTGGACGGTCTGGTAGTCAGTTAATAGTTCCAATTTCTACCGACCTACATAACAATGACCGATCGCCCTGTAAACTTGATAATTAAATTACATTTTATCGCGACTATTTATCAAAGGTCATCTTTTGCTATTTCTAAATTAGTCGGTAAGAGTTATATAGTTTTTCACAAGGTCCCTCTTTACTATTTACAGATCAGTCGGGTAGGAGTTCCATAGTAGGGTTGGTGGGTTGGTCGGTCTGGTAGTTGGTTAATAGTTTAAATGTCTACTGACCCACATATCATCGACTAATCGCCTTGTAAAGTTGATAGTGATATCACTTTTTATCACGTCTATTTTTCAAAGGTCCCCCTTTGCTAATTCTCGATTAGTCGGGTAGGAGTTGTATAGTAGAGTTGCTCGGTTGGTCAATTTAGTGGTCAATTAATAGTTCCAATGTCTACCGACCAACATATCATCGACCGATCGCTATATAAACTTGATAATAAGATTATATTTTACCTCGTGTATTTTTCAAAGGTCTCCCTTTGCTATTTCTAGATCAGTCGGGTAGGAGTTCTATAGTTTTTCCAATGATATCCCTTTGCTATTTCTAGATCAGTCGGGTAGGAGTTCCACAGTGGGCTTGGTCGGTTGGTCGGTCCGGTTGTTAGTTAAAAGTTTCAATATCTACCGATCCACATATTATCAACCGATCGCTTTGTAAACTTGATAGTGAGATTACTTTTTATCACATCTATTTTCCAAAGGTCCTTCTAGCTATTTCTCGATTAGTCGGGTATGAGTTCTACAGTATGGTTGATCCTTTGGTCGACCTGGTGGTCAGTTAATAGTTCTAATTTCTACCGACGAATATATAATCTACCGATTGCCCAGTAAACTTGATAATGAGATTACTTTTTATCGCGTTTGTTTTTCAAATGTCCTCCTTTGCTATTTCTAGATCAGTCGAATAAAAGTTTAACAGTAGTGTTGGTCAGTTAACGAGATTGCTTTTTATCGTGTCTATTTTCCAAAGGTCCTCTTTTTGCTATTTCTAGATCAGTCAGGTAGGTGTTTCACAGTAAGGTTAGTCGGTTGGTCGTCAGGTGGTCAGTTAATAGCTAAAACATTTACCGACCCACATATTATAGACCGATCGCCCTATAAACTTAGTAATGAGATTATATTTTAACGCGTCTATTTTCAAAAGTTCTCTCTTTACTATTTCTAGATCAGTCGGGAAGGAGTTCCACAGTACGGTCGGTCGGTTAGTCAGTTAGGTGTTCGGTTAAAAGTTCCAACCACTAACGACCCACATATTATCGACAGATTGCCCTGTAAACGTTATAATGAGATTAATTTTTAGCATGTCTATTTTCCAAAGGTCTCCCTCAGCTATTTTTGGATTAGTCAGGTAGCAATTCTACAGTAGGGTTGGTCGTTTGGTCGGTCTGGTGGTCAGTTAATAGTTCCAATTTCTACCGACCCACATAACATCGATTGATCTCCCTATAAACTTGATAATGAGATTATATTTTATCGCGACTATTTTTCTAAGGTCTCCCTTTTCTATTTCTAAATTAGTCGGTAGGAGTTATATAGTTTTTCACAAGGTCCCTCTTTACTATTTACAAATCTATTGGGTAGGAGTTCCACAGTAGGGTTGGTCAGCTAGTCGATCTAGTTGTCAGTTAATAATTTCAATATCTACCGATCCACATATCATCGATTGATCACCTTGTAAACTTGATAGTGATACCACTTTTTATCACATCTATTTTCCAAAGGTCCCCCTTTGCTAATTCTAGAGTAGTCGGGTAGGCGTTCTATAGTAGAGTTGCTTGGTTGGTCGGTTTAGTGGTCGGTTAATAGTTACAATGTCTACCGACCAATATATCATCGACCAATTGCCCTATAAACTTGATAATGAGATTGCATTTTACCTCGTCTATTTTTCGAAGGTCTCCCTTTGCTATTTCTAGATCACTCGGGTAGGAGTTCTATAGTTTTTCTAAATGTCTCCCTTTGCTATTTCTAGATCAGCCGGGTAGGAGTTCCACAGTAGGCTTGGTCGGTAGGTTGGTCCGATTGTCGGTTAATAGTTTCAATATCTATCGATCCACATATTATCGATTAATCGCTCTGTAAACTTGATAGTGAGATTACTTTTTATCACGTCTATTTTCCAAAGGACCCCCTTAGCTATTTCTTGATTAGTCGGGTAGGAGTTCTACAGTATGGTTGATCCCTTGGTCTATCTGGTGGTCAGTTAATAGTTCTAATTTCTACCGATGAACATATAATCTACCGATCGCCCAGTAAACTTGATAATGAGATTACTTTTTTAACGTTTGTTTTCCAAATGTCCTCCTTTGCTATTTCTAGATCAGTCGAATAAAAGTTTGGCAGTAGTGTTGGTCAGTTAACGAGATTACTTTATATCGTGTCTATTTTCCAAATGTCCCCCTTTGCTATTTCTAGATTAGTCAGGTAGGTGTTTCACAGTAAGGTTAGTCGGTTGGTCGTTCAGGTGGTCAGTTAATAGTTCGTACATTTATCGACCCACATATTATCGATCGATCGCCCTATAAACATGATAATGAGATTATATTTTAAAGCATCTATTTTTAAAAGTTCTTCCTTTACTATTTCTAGATCAGTCGGATAGGAGTTCCACAGTACGGTCTGTCGGTTAGTCAATTAGGTGGTCGGTTAAAAATTCCAACCTCTAACGACCCACATATTATCGACCAATTGCCCTGTAAACATTATAATGAGATAAATTTTTAATACGTCTATTTTCCAAAGGTCTCCCTCAGCTATTTTTAGATTAGTCGGGTAGCAATTCTATAGTAGGGTTGGTCATTTGGCCGATATAGTGGTCGGTTAATAGTTCAAATTTCTACCGATCCACATATCATCGACCGATTGCCTTGTAAACTTGATAATGAGATTATATTTTATCGCGTCTATTTTTCAAAGGTCTCCCTTTACTATTTCTAAATCAGTCGGGTAGGAATTATATAGTTTTTCAAAAGATCCCTCTTTGCTATTTACAGATCAGTAGTCGGGTAGGAGTTCCACAATAGGATTGGTAAGTTGGTCGGTCTGGTGGTTAGTTAATAGTTCTAATGTCTACAGACCCACATATCATCGGTCGATTGCCCTATAAACTTGATAATAAGATTAAATTTTATTGCGTCTATTTTTCAAATGTCTCCCTTTACAATTTCTATATCAGTCGGGTAGGAGTTGTATGGTTTTTCCAAAGGTCTCCCTTTACTATTTCTAGATTAGTCAGGTAGGAGTTCCACAGTGGGGTTGGTAGGTTGGTCGGTCTGGTGGTCGGTTAATAGTTCCAAGGTCTATCGACCCACATATCATCGACCAATCGTCTTGTAAACTTGATAGTGATATTAATTTCATCACGTCTATTTTCCAAGGTCCCCCTTTGCACATTCTCGATTAGTCGAGTAGGAGTTCTATAGTAGAGTTTGTCGGTTGGTCGGTTTGGTGGTCGGTTAATAGTTTCAATATCTACCGACCCACATATCATCAACTGATCGTCCTATAAACTTGATAATGAGATTAAATTTTATCTCGTCTATTTTTCAAAGGTCTCCCTTTACTATTTCTTGATAAGTCGGGTAGGAGTTCAATAGTTTTTTCAAAGGTCTCCCTTTGCTATTTCTAGATCAGTTGGGTAGGAGTTCCACAGTAGGCTTGGTCGGTTGGTCAGTTCGGTTGTCGGTTAATAGTTCCAATATCTACCGGTCGACTTATTATCGACCGATCTCCTTGTAAACATGATAGTAAGATTACTTTTTATCACGTCTATTTTCCAAAGGTCCCCCTTAGCTATTTCTTGATTAGACGGGTAGGAGTTCTATAGTATGGTTGATCCATTGGTCGACCTGGTGGTCAATTAATAGTTCCAATTTCAACTGACGAACATATCTTCGATCGATCGCCCTGTAAACTTGATAATGAGATTAATTTTTATTGCGTTTGTTTTCCAAAGGTCACTCACCATTGCTATTTCTTGATCTATCGGGTAAGAGTTCTACAGTTGGGTTGGTCAGTCTGTTGGTAGGTTAATAGTTCCAAAGTCTAACGACCCACATATCATCGACCGATCATCTTGTAAACTTGATAATGAGATTACTTTTTATCACGTATACTTACCAAAGGTCCCCCTTTGCTATTTCTAGATCAGTCGGGTAGGAGTTCTACAATAGGGTTGGTTGGTTGGTCGGTGTAATGGTCAGTTAAAAGTTCCAATGCCTACCAACCTACATATCATCGACAGATCGCCCTGTAAACTTGATAATGAGATTTCTTTTTAGCGCGTCTGTTTTCCAAATGTCCTTCCTTGCTATTTCTAGATCAGTCGAATAAGAGTTCTACAGTAGTGCTGGTAAGTTAACGAGATTACTTTTTATCACCTCTATTTTCTAAAGGTCCCTCTTTGCTATTTCCAGATCAATCGGGTAGGGGTTCTACAGTAAGGTCAGTCGGTTTATCGCTTAATAGTTCCAACATTTATTGACCCACGTATCATCGATCGATCGCCCTATATACTTGATGATGAGATTATTTTTTAACGCGTCTATTTTCCAAAGGTCTCTCTTTACTATTTTTAGTTCAGTCGGGTAGGAGTTCCATAGTACGGTCAATCGGTTTATCAGTTAGGTAGTCAGTTAATAGTTCCAACCTCTAACGACCCACATGTCATCAACCGATCGCCCTGTAAACGTGATAATGAGATTAATTTTAAATGCATTTATTTTCCAAAGGTCTCCCTCAGCTATTTCTAGATTAGTCGGATAGCAATTCTACAGTAGGGTTGATGTTTGGACGATCTGGTAGTCAGTTAATAGTTCCAATTTCTATCGACCCACATAACATCGACCGATCGCCCTGTAAACTTGATAATTAAATTACATTTTATCACGACTATTTATCAAAGATCACCCTTTGCTATTTCTAAATTAGTCGGTAGGAGTTATACATTTTTTCACAAGGTCCCTCTTTACTATTTACAGATCAGTCGGATAGGAGTTCCACAGTAGGGTTGGTCGGTTGGTCGGTCTGGTAGTTGGTTAATAGTTTAAATATCTACTGATCCAAATATCATCGACTGATCGCCTTGTAAATTGATAGTGATATCACTTTTTATCACGTCTATTTTCCAAAGATCCTCCTTTGCTAATTCTCGATTAGTCGGGTAGGAGTTCTACAGTAGAATTGTTTGGTTGGTCGGTTTAGTGGTCGATTAATAGTACCAATATCTACCGACCAATATATCATCGATCGATCGCTATATAAACTTTATAATGAGATTATATTTTATCTCGTGTATTTTTCAAAGGTCTCCGTTTGCTATTTCTAGATCAGTCGGGTAGGAGTTCTATAGTTTTTCCAAAGATATCCCTTTGCTATTTCTAGATCAGTCGGGTGGGTGTTCTACAGTGGGCTTGGTCGGTTGATCGGTCTGGTTATTAGTTAATAGTTTCAATATCTATCGATCCACATATTATCGATCGATCGCTTTGTAAACTTGACAGTGAGATTACTTTTTATCATGTCTATTTTCCAAAGGTCCCCCTTAGCTATTTCTCGATTAGTCAGGTAGGAGTTCTACAGTATGGTTGATCCTTAGGTCGACCTGGTGGTCAGTTAATCGTTCTAATTTCTACCGATGAACATATAATCTACCGATCGCCCAGTAAACTTGATAATGAGATTACTTTTTATCACGTTTGTTTTCCAAATGTCCTCCTTTGCTATTTCTAGATCATTCGAATAAAAGTTCGACAGTAGTGTTGGTCAGCTAACGAGATTACTTTTCATCGCGTCTATTTTCCAAAGGTCCCCCTTTGCTGTTTTTAAATCTGTCAGGTAGGTGTTTCACAATAAGGTTAGTCGGTTGGTCGTTCAGGTGGTCAGTTAATAGTTAAAACATTTACCGACCCATATATTATCGATCGATTGCCCTATAAACTTAGTAATGAGATTATATTTTAACGCGTATATTTTCAAAAGTTCTCCCTTTACTATTTCTAGATCAGTCAGGAAGGAGTTCCACAGTACGGTCGGTCGGTTAGTCTGTTAGGTGGTCGGTTAAAAGTTTCAACCACTAACGACCCATATATTATCGACCGATTGCCCTGTAAACGTTATAATGAGATTAATTTTTTACACGTCTATTTTCCAAAGGTCTCCCTCAGCTATTTTTAGATTAGTCAGGTACATCATGATGCATATTTTATTTATAATGAAGCTCTTTATCTACACTATGATGCTCATTCCTTACATCTTGATGCTCATTTCCATCATCATGATGCTCATTTCCTTTACCATGATGCTCATTTACTCAATCGTTATGCTCATTTCCATCTACATGATGCGTATTTTCTTTGTCATGATGCTTATTTTCTATATCATAATGCTTAATTTCTTCATCATGATGCTCATTTCTTTCATCATGATTCTAATTTCCAAAATTAAAATGCATAAATCCTTCATCATGATACTCATTTCCTTCATTATGATGCTCATTTCTATCATAGAGATGCATATGTCCTTCGTAATGATGCTCATTTCCTACATCATGGTGCTAATTTTTTTCATCATGATGCATATTTCATTCATCATGATACTCATTTCCTTCATCGAAATGCTCATTTCCATCATCCCGATGCTCATTTTCATCATCATGATGCATTTTTCCTTCATTATGATTCTCTTTCCTAAATCATGACGCTCATTTCCTTCATCATGTTCCTCATTTCCTTCATCATATTGCCTATTTTCTTCATCTTGATGCTCATTTCCATCATCATGATGAAAAAATCCTTTATCATGATGCTTATTTCCTTAATCATGATATAGAAATCCTTCATCATGATGCTCATTTCCTTCATCATAATGCTCATTTCCTACATCTAGATGTTCATTTCCTTCATCGTGATGCTCATTTCCTTCATCATGATGCTAATTTTCTTCATTATGATGTTTATTTTCTTAATCAAGATGATCAATTCCTACGTCATTATGGTCATTTCCTAATCATTATGCTCATTTCATTCATCTTAATTCATATTTCCTTCATAATGATGCTCATTTACAAAATCATTATACATATTTCCTTCATCATGATGCTCATATCCATCATCATGATGATCATTTCCTTCATCGTGATGCTCATTTTCTTCATCATGATGCTCATTTCGTTCATCATTGATACTTATTTCCTACATCTTGATGCTCCTTTCTTCATCATGATGATTGATTCCAACATCATTATGGTCATTTCCTTCATCTTAATGATCATTTCTTTCATCATGATGTATATTTCCTTCATCATGATGCTCATTTCCTACATCATGATGCATGTTTCCTTCACCATGATGCTCACTTCCTACATCATGAAACTCATTTCATTCATCATGATGCTCATTTCCTTCATCATGATGCATATTTCCTTCACCATGATGCTTATTTTCATCATCATGATTCATAAATCCATTATCATTATGCTTATTTCCTTCATCATGATGCAGAAATCCATCTTCAAGATGCGCATTTCCATAATCAAGATGCATGTTTCCTTCAACATGATGCTCATTTCCTAAATCACGATGCATATTTCCATCTTCATAATGCTCATTTCATTCATTATGATGCTCATTTCCTTCATCCTGATTCATAGTTTCTTTATCATGATGCTCATTTCCTTCATCATAATGCAAATTTCCTTTATCATGATGTTTATTTCCTTCATCTTTATACCTGTTGTTCAATTTATTTCAGTGAACAACTGCACTCAACTTAATAAATGAACTACCACAATTTTCAATCAAACCATATATATTTTGGAGACAAGTTGATGAGTGTGTAAATTCACAAGTTTGGCACTATGTTTTGTGCTAGTTTTGGAGAGTTTTGATGTGGAAATAGGTGGAAAACCTATATATATTGTGAATTAGCATGAATCAGGTGTTAGTGGAGCTATTTGAGTGGTTTTCTTAGCAAAAACGGAGTGAAAGTGCCAAGAATCGAAGAGACGGAGTCGAAGCCATGCGAACCGCCCAAGAAATAGGAGGGTTCGACCTGGTTGGAGGAGGGTTCGACCTCTCCAGCAGGTCGAACCAGCATTGCTGAGCTTACAGAAGAAGGTTCGACCACGACTCAAGTGATTCGACCTATCCATCAGGTCGAACCATGGTCGAACCAATTCGCAGAAAAGAGGATTCGACCACGACGTTTGAGTTCGACTTGCCAGTTGGTCGAATCGGGAGCGGAAATTATCCAGTGATGAGGTTCGACCTGGGGTTCGACCAAGTCCTGAGAGGTTCGACCTGTTCAAGAGGTCGAACCAGTGCAGAATTCTTCCAGTAGCGGGGTTCGACTTGGGGTTCGACCTGTGGCCAGTTGTTCGACCTGTTTGACGAGGTCGAACCTACACGCGAGAACTTACCTTATCCGGATTTTCGAGGCCGAATGCGTGAGATCACTTAGAAAGCCCATTCCAAGCCCTAGAGACGTGATTACAAGTATAAAAGGAGGCTCATACAGATAATAAAGAGAGCTTTTGATCATCAATCATAAGAGAGACAAGAGTAGAGATGGTGATCCATCCGGAGGGCTGTGACAGAGGTTCGCTGAAGGTTCAAGTAAGAATGATCAATCTAACCATGATTATTCCTAGATCAATCATGGGCAAGAACCGCCTTGGTAGTTCTAGGGTTATGAAAGTTTCATGATGTAATTCATATTTCGTGTGTAAAACTCCGTACAACACTACCTGTAGTTTATTTTATATAAGATTGCATATTTAATCCATACTCATATTCGTTTTGTGCATCAATGATCGTTGTGTAGAGTCTGAATACATAATATGGTTATTGGTTGAGTGCGTTCACTACTGAGCAGGGTTTATTGTTATAATTCTAAGTGAAGTGATTCCGAAGTCTTATTAGAACCGTCTTATATGAATATTCATTGATTGAATTAAATTCGGGTTGATGAATAGGATGAAGAGTATAACTTTATAGTACCTAAAAAGGGAGATCAAGTCGGGTTAGATTCTAGACGTAGAAGATAATTGATTATGATAGTACCTAGAAAGGGGGGTGAAGTATATCTCTTGCTCTGAGATTATTCACACGTGTCAAGCGCATATTTACTTGTGTCTATAGAGTAAACTTGCATGGTCTAGTGATGCGTCCACAAACCACAGGGCAGAGTCGGACACCATCACATGAAAATACGAATTGCTAGTGAAACTGGATTTTAGACGAACTACCTACTATTCTTCTTGATCACAACTCACTTTTCTCTACTCTTACTATTTCTTTTTGCTATTTCGATTAGAAGTCATTATTCCTTAAACCTTTACAATTACCAAACATAGTCTAAAGTATACTAGAATATAACGAAATTGATATTTAATCATCCCGTGGATTCGATATTGTAACTTGGTCATCTTCGCGACTACAATTGATATCCTTATACTTGAGGATTAATTTGTGTGTTGAGAAAACCTCTATCAAGTTCTTGGCGCCGTTGCCGGGGACGGCGTAAAATATTTTTTTTATATTATTTCTAGTTTATTAGGACTATTTACCTTGTTTTGTTGTTTTCTTTCTTATTCGTTTTAGGTGTATGCTCACAAGATCAAAGAAAGGTAATCTTGAACCGTATAATCCTGAGATTGGAGCATCATCAAGAAAGAAGAAGAAGAATAAGAGCAAGGCAAAGAAAATTGACCCAACTGAAGCTCTGAATTTTGGAGTCAAGGTTGACGAGCAGATTTCGCAAATGATTGAGGCTACAACTGAAGTTAATTTGGAAGTAGGAACAGTCAACATGGCAGCGAATCCAGATAATCTAGCCATCCGAGAGGTTTTCAGAAATAATGGGGCTGGAAATTGTGAGCTTTTAGGAGCAAGGGGAACTAACACAGCTTTCGATCTTCATCCCGCTCTTATTAGCATGATTGAAAGAAACTCCTTTTAAGGAGGGTCTTTCGAGGATCCGCAGCAGCATCTGAACAAGTTCTTGGGTTATGCAAGTACTCAAAAAGATGTAGGAGAACATGAAGATGCTAGGAAGATCCTTTTGTTCAAATTCTCGCTTACTGAAAAGGCGAGGGATTGGTACGATACTATTAACGCAGCTGAGTGCACCAAGTGGGAGCAATAGAAGTTAAGGTTCTTGGAAAGGTATATGCCACCTTTGAAGGTGTTTAAGATGAAGCAAGATATTAACCAATTTGCTATCAGTGGAGGTGAGAAATTTCATGAAGCGTGGGATAGATTCAAGGACATGCTCAGGAAGTGCCCTCAACATGGGTTATCTAAAGCCCAATATATCAGTATATTCTATAATGGATTGGACTGTGAATCAAGAGTGTTACTTGATGCTTCTTCTAATGGAGCATTGCTTACAAAGTCATCCGTTGAGGCCGAGAAATTGTTTGAAGACATATCGATGAATTCGAGGGATTGGCCTACTGATAGAGTTAGAGGTACGTATGTCCTTGGAAAGGTAGCTCAGGTTGAACAAGCAATGGTGAAAACAAAGAGAGAGGATGAGATCGTTTCGAGCTTGTCCAATATCAACAAGCTACTTGAGTCTCAACAGAAGCAGATCAGCGAGATATCTCAACGAGTGCCAATCATGCAGCAAGAGATGATGAATAATGAAACGATCCAAGAAGAATTGGAGGAAGCAAATTATGCCATGGGTCACAGTATTCAAGGAACGAGGTACCCAAATCAAGGAAATCGGAATTACTAAGGGAACTATCGAGGAAACTTTAACAATCGTGGTTCCTCTGGTAGTTATCAACAGCAACCAAGGAGGCCCGAATTTTCATGGAGCAATACGAAAAATGCAGTGCAACTTCCGATGGGTGTTGATCCGGGAGAAAAGGTGGAAGAAGGGAAGCCTGGTTTTGAGGATACTGTGAACAGGTACATGGTAAAGAATGATGAAAGAGTGAACCGCCTTGAGGCCAAACTTGAGAAAAAGATTGATGATCACCATAGAGATTTATCCACTCAAGTGAAAGATCTCACGTTGTTGATGGGTACAATTGCAGAGAATGTGAACACATTGACTCAATCTGTAGGCAAAGGGAAGTTTCCGTCTCAGAGTATAGAGAATCCGAAGTCGTGTAATGCCATCACACTGAGGTCGGGAACGCAGTATGAGGGACCGATGAGGTCGGAATCAAAGTTGGAATTTTCTAAGCCTCGGTTCGACCAACACTCAGAGGGTTCGACCTGGCATACAGGTCGAACCATGGTCAAACCTCATCAGCAAGAGCACTCTGTTTGTCGCAGGAACGGTTCGACCACGATCGTAATTGTTCGACCAACCCATCAGGTCGAACCCTGGTCGAACCGGAGGATAGAAATTATACAGTGAAGCGGTTCGACCTCGGGGGCAATTGTTCGACCTCCAATGTTGGTCGAACCCTAGTCGAACCTCAAGAGCAGAATGAGATCAGTCTTCCAGGAGAGGGGTTCGACCAATATAAACCTGGTTCGGCCTCTCAAACAGGTCGAACAATGGTCGAACCTCGCCAAGATGTTTTGATTGATGCACCTGATGTTCCTTTTGATGTCGATGCGACTCCAGTGGTACGAAATGAGCAAGGTACAGATATAATAGCTGAGAAAAAATGGGAAAGAGCTAAGCGATTAAGAGCCGAAAAGGAGAAAGCGGAGAAGGTTGATCGTGATGAATGGGGGATTCCCAAAACAAAGATACCTCCACCGTTTCCCTACAAGCTAGTTAAGAAGGGATTGGAAGAGAAGTTCAAGAAGTTTTCAGAGATAATGAACAAGATAAGCTTGAACATCCCTTTTTCAGAGGTAATCATGGAGATGCCATATTATTCTCGATTCCTTAAAGACATATTGATGAAGAAGCGAAGCTTAACCGGAGTTGAAACGGTAAACTTATCTGAGAATTGTAGCTCAATTATTCAAAAGAAGTTGCCACCAAAGATGAAAGATCCGGGGAGCTTTACTATTCTATGTGAAATCGGGAAGGGGCCAGCACGGCGAGCTTTGTGCGATCTAGGGGCAAGCATCAATTTGATGCCGTTGTCCATCTTTCAGAGGCTTGGTTTGGGGGAGTTGACCCCGACAACTGTGGCTCTCCAATTGGTAGATAGATCTATGACGTTTCCGAAAGGTATTGTTGAAGATGTTCTTGTAAAGGTTGAGAAGCTAGTTTTTCCTGTGGATTTCCTTGTACTATAAATGGATGATGACAAGGATAATGTTCCTTTAATCTTGGGGAGGCCATTCCTTGCTACGGCTGGAGCTATGATAGATGTTCGGAAGGGAGAACTTAAGCTGCGAATGGACAAAGAAGAAGTACTTTTCAACTTAGACAAAGCAATGAAGATGCCAATGGAGTCCCAGTGTTATAGTATTAACGTGGTGGAGGAGATTGTGAAGGAGGATATGTCTCTGATCTTGTCAAAGGATCCTCTTGAGACATGTTTGATGGAGTCTCTTACTTATCCCACTACGGAGCTTGACGGACTTTCTAACGAGGTATGTATTGAATTTCTTGAAAACTTACTTGCTTTGGGTGATGACAGGTTTGAATTGGAAAGGACTAAGGTGGAAGAAGTCAAATGGACCAGGAAGTACTTGCCTTTGGATAATGAAAGCGCTCCAGTGGAAGAAAGGAAAGAGGAGTTGAAACCATTGCCGGAACACTTGAAGTACACTTTTCTTGGTGATAATGCTAAATATCCGGTAATTATATCTTCTTCCCTTAATGATGATCAACTTGAGGAGTTATTAGATGTCTTAAGGAAGTACAAGTCTGCAATAGGGTGGTCACTTGATGATTTGAAAGGTATTAGTCATTCGTATTGTATGCATCGGATTAGGTTGTTGGATGAAGTCAAGGCGAGTGTTCAAAATCAGCGTAAGGTGAATCCCGCAATTCAAGAGGTGATAAGAAAGCAAATCCTTACGTGGTTGGATGCTGGAATTATATATCCTATTAGTGATAGTCCCCATGTGAGTCCATTGCATGTAGTTGCTAAAAAGGGGGGCATGACTGTAGTGAAAGCTGAGGATGGAGAAGCTATAGCCACGATGATTCCTATGGGATGGCGTACATGTGTGGATTACAGGAAATTAAATGAGAACACGTGTAAGGACCATTTTCCTCTTCCTTTTATGGATCAAATGTTAGATCGACTTGCAGGGTATGAGTTTTATTGTTTCTTGGATGGATACTCGGGGTACAACCAAATCATGATTGCTCCCGAGGATCAAGAAAAGACCACTTTTACTTGCCCCTACGGGACCTTTGCTTTTAGGAAGATGCCATTTGGATTGTGTAATGCGCCTACTACTTTTCAGAGATGCATGATGGCGATTTTTGATGGTTTGATAGAAAAGATCATGGAGGTGTTCATGGACGATTTTTCAGTTTTTGGTTCTTCTTTTGATATTTGTTTGTCTAACCTTGCTATTGTTTTGAAGAGGTGTCAAGAAACTAATCATGTCTTGAATTGGGAGAAGTGCCACTTCATGGTGAAAGATGGGATTGTTCTTGGGCATCATATTTCCGCCAAGGGATTGCAAGTAGATCGTGCTAAAGTGGTGGCAATTGAGAAGCTTCCACCACCGACCAATGAAAGAGGAGTGCGGTCCTTCCTTGGACACGCCGGTTTTTACAGGAGATTCATAAAAGACTTCTCAAAATACTCTAAGCCCTTATCTCATTTACTTGAAAAGGATATTCCTTTTGTGTTTAATGATGAGTGTCTAACAGCTTTTCAAGTTTTGAAGGAGGCGCTAATTACTGCCCCTATCTTGATCACTCCGGACTGGACTCAACCGTTTGTACTTATGTGTGATGCAAGTGATGTATCACTGGGTGTGGTGCTCGGGCAGCTAAGGGAGAAGAAGTTCTGCGCCATTTACTATAGGAGTAAGACTTTCGATGCGGCACAGAAGAATTACACGGTGACTGAAAAGGAGTTTTTAGCTGTTGTGTATGCATTCGATAAGTTTCGTCAGTATTTGGTTGGCATGAAGACGATTGTGTATACGGATCATTCAGTGATTCGGTATTTGATGGAGAAGAAGGAGACGAAGCCTAGAATTATAAGGTGGATTCTACTACTTCTGGAGTTTGACATGGAGATTCGGGATAAGAAAGGAACAGAAAATGTGTTGGCAGATCACTTGTCAAGGTTAGAGACTAGGGAGCATTGTGATAATTCTTTTGAGTATATTGAAGAGATGTTCCCTGATGAGAAGATCATGGCTGTGGCTGTTGAAGGGACTGAGCGAGCGTGTGTGGTCACATCGCAAGGTATGGATCCATGGTACGCGGATTATGTTAATTACATTGTCATTGGAGAAATTCCAAGGGATCTCAACCGATATCAACTTGCGAAATTTAGAAGGGAAGTTGAGACATTTATATGGTATGATCCATTTGTTTACAAGATATGTACAGATTCTATTGTCCGAAGATGTGTACCTGAGATGGAAATGGAGAGTGTGCTTGAGTTTTGCCATTCACAACCAAATGGGGGACATTTCGGAGCGCAAAAGACTGCAGCTAAGGTACTTCAATCCACTCTCTATTGGCCTACATTGTTTAGAGATTGTGAAAGCTATGTGGCGTCTTGCGATAGATGTCAGCGCATGGGAAATATAGGTAGGAGAGACGAGATGCCACTGCAGCCTAGCATAGTTGTGGAGATATTTGATGTATGGGGGATCAATTTTATGGGGCCTTTTCCCCCGTCGAATGGGTTTCTCTACATTCTTCTTGCTGTGGATTATGTTTCAAAGTGGGTGGAAGCGATTCCTACTCGTGTAAATTACTCGAAAATTATTTTATCTTTCTTGAAGAAGCATATTTTTGCCTGTTATGGAGTTCCTAGAGCACTAGTTAGTGATGGAGGTTCCCACTTCGTCAATAAATTTCTTGAGAAGGTGCTTAAGGATTATGGTGTTAAGCATAGGGTTACTACACCCTATCATCCGCAAGCGAATGGGCAAGCAGAGGTCTCCAACCGTCAAGTCAAACAGATTCTGGAGAAAGTGGTAGGAACTAATAGAAAGGATTGGGCTATGAAGCTCTATGATGTGTTATGGGGGTTCCGAACTGCTTAAAAGACGATGTTAGATATGTCACCGTATCAAATTGTCTATGGGAAGTCGTGTCACTTACCTGTAGAGATTCAACACAAAGCGTTTTGGGCTTTGCGACGCTTGAACTTGACCCTCAAGGATGTGAAGGAGTTGAGAATAATTCACATGAATCAATTGGATGAGTTTAGGAGTCGTGCTTACAAGAATTCAGAGATTTATAAGGAAAGAATACAGAGGTGGCATGATTCTAAGATCTCATACAAGGAGTTCAAGCAAGGAGATGAGGTACTACTTTTTAACTCTCGATTGAAGCTTTTTGCAGGCAAGTTGAAGTCTAAGTGGACGGGACCGTTCATGATTCATCGAGCCTTCGGAGGGGGGAGTTTTGAGCTTATTGACAAAGATGGAGATGTTATCGCGGCGAATGGGCATCAGTTGAAGCATTATAAGTCGCCGGATGATGCATGTGTCATTTTTGATGATACCTTGATCTGATTTGGTACCGTCGTGACTCTCCGACGTTAAATATGAGCGCTTGTTGAGAGCTTACTCTTCCGTTTTATTGCTTTATTTCTTATGTGTGAGTAAGAAATTTTTATATTTGACATGCTTACTTTTTGGCAATTACATCTCTTTGCAAACTTAGTTTCGACTGTAGTTTCTCCTAAGTTTGGGGGGG
The DNA here is from genome assembly GCA_023678885.1 of Pogostemon cablin. NCBI lineage: Eukaryota > Viridiplantae > Streptophyta > Magnoliopsida > Lamiales > Lamiaceae > Pogostemon > Pogostemon cablin. The sequence goes on from CM042959.1 coordinate 30,128,764, forward strand.
TGTGATGTACTTACCTCGATAAGCACCGACCGTATAATCTTTTCTTTGTATTGTTTGTTAGGGGAGTTGGTTTTTGCGGCCATATTGAAATTTTAATCGATTTTGATGTGATGATTTTTTACAACTTGCCTAATGTTCAGTGGTTTTTGGTTGTGTTTTCTTTTACGGAGTTACTCATGAATGATGTCTTGTGGAACAATTTCTGAAGTTGTGCTCTAGATTGTACCTAATGAGTTGTGTTGAAGCTTGAAGTGTGTAGTGAATGAAGAACACTCAGGTTTGAAAGTCAGAAGGATGGTTCGACCAACGCCAGGAGTGGTTCGACCAGTGCCGGAGGTCGAACAAAAGCAGAGGAAGTCGAATCAGAGTCGAAAGTTATCCAGTGAGGTGGTTTGACCTAAGCCATATTTGTTCGACTTGTTCAGAAGGTCGAACCTGAGGTCGAACAAGTCAGTTCAAGGCACTCTGTTTTCCAGAAAATGGGTTCAACCAATTCAAGGATTGTTCGACCTGATCAGCAAGTCGAACCCAGGTCGAACCGAGAAGAGCATTTGTGCAGAAGGTAGGTTCGACCTCATCATCCATTGTTCGACCTATTCAGCAGGTCGAACCTGAGGTCGAACCAAGCCAGGTACGCAACTTAAGTTCGATTTTTCGGAGGGTTCGATCATTTTTTTGAAACACCAAACCTCGAATCCTCTTCGAACCTCTACACCATTACACAAATTCTTCGATTATACTTGATTGCACACCAATTACACAACACTACACTTAGAATTTACGAATTGGGCGCGGATTTGGGCGATTTTCATCACAAATTAGGGCTTCAGTCGCGACATTCTTGTGTGTGTGTGATTTTGATCGGTTGTTCACCATGGGCAAGTCGATAGGTATGTTTTTCCAACTCAATTACTCTAGGATTGAAGGTTTAGGTATGAAATTCGATGTGAATAAGAGGATTGATGTTGAGTATGGTTGAATTTCATGGTGAATGTTGATATTGTGACTTGTTTCATATGAATTCTTATTTGTTGGTTGAGAATGTTTGATTATAGATTGAACTTGATGGTTTATGTGAATTGATCAACAATATTTTGCAACTATTAGGACAAGCATGTTAGTTTGGTTGAATTGGTACTCGAATTGGAGTAGTTCATGTTCTGAATTGTTGAAATTGTTATGAATTGCTTGAATTGTTGATGCATACTTGTTGGTTATTTAAAGAAGGTTGATTGAAGATGTGTTTGAGCATGTTGAATAAGAAATTGGTGTTGAGACGATAGTTGGAGTGATTATGCATTGATGCTTGAAGTCTTGAGTAGAGTATGTGATGTGCTAGTAAAATACTTGATTTCTTGTCTTGTTGGTTGGATTGAAGTATTTGTTTTCAGGAAAGGGACAAGGATCAAGTAAAGGTAAAGGAAAGGCAGAGGAGGAAAGATCGAAGAAGAGGCATGACAGGCCTTCGAATTTGGACAAAGTGACAAGGAAACTGAGGCTACAAGATCGTTTACCCTAAAATTTCAAGATCCAGATGCAAGATTGGGATGAGATCAAAGAGAAGTGGGAAGAAGTTTCAGACAAGATAGCTCGCACTTGATACCAAGATGATGAAGCGATGAGGACAATGAGAATAGGGGATGACATATTTTGGATGTTCGATCAAGTAGGGATCCGAAGATTCATGGAGTTGAAGAGGCCGACGTACTTCCATGTTACAGCGGAAGTAGTTTGCTCATTTGAGATGGAGAAGGACCCGCTTGGGTGCCCATATCAGTGTACGTTTCAGCTTGGCGGAGTGAGTAGGAGATGGACGTCTGTGGATTTCAATAAGTTGTTTGAGACGCCTTTAGAGATCCCTCGATTGGAAAATGCTGCATTCAGTGCAAATCGGTTTTGGAGGGAGATCATCGGGGAGATTCGAGATTATAAGATCAGACAGGCTCGTGCTTCCGCAATAAAGAACCCAGTCTTGAGGTACATGGACCGCGTCCTAAGCAACACATTATTCGCCCGCTCGGAGGGGAGTGTTGTGCCTAGAGGAGAGCTTTACGCCCTGTGGTGTATGCTAAACGGGGTGCAGTTCAATGTTGGAGCTTATTTCATTGCGCAGCTGCATTGATTCAAGACCATTGGATTTCAAAAGGTGAATATTGGAGGGTTACTGACGATCGTGGTTGAGCATTACAACTTGGATCTCACCGGCATTACACCAGTAGAAGGAGAACCCGATTTGATGATGATCACATGCGTGAAGGGAGGATTTGCCCATTTTAGAGATGGAGATTAGTTCTTCACGAGGGGTCTCAAGCCTTTCGAATTTATGTTCCCCTTCAACGTGAGCAACTTGACAACTATTCGAGTAGCAAGGAATAAGTTGATGAATTCTCTCGGACATATCGCCTTATCCGTGGCAGTGAAGTTGGGTGGTGATTGGAGAGCGGTAGCGCAGATGTGTGCTGAGGGGAGGATGGCTGAGTTACAGCAGATCATTGATCAAGGAGAGTTCCGTCCACCTCAGCCACAGCAGCCTGAAGAGGAGGATCAAGTAGATGAGCAGCCGGAGATGGAGATTCCGGAAGAAGAGCAGCATGACGCGCCTCAGCATGCTCCGGTACCGCAGCGGCAGCAAGCAGTCCCAGGTACACGGGAGCAGCTTTGCTTGATTCATGAGCAGCTGGTCGCGGTAGTAGCTGCACAGCAGGAGACGAACGGGCAGCTCGCGCTCGCTAACGCCAACTACGCCACGCTGAATGAGAGGTACTCTGCCTTGATTGAGCGTGTTGGTAGAGTGAGTGGTCGAGTGGATATGATGGATAGGTACATTACCAGTCTGTACAGAGCTGTGGAGAATATGATGGATGAGGATGACAAAGATGATGATGAGGATGATGATGCTCCTAGGGAGTAGTTTCAGGTTTTCTTTTGGCTTCTCCGATTCATCTTATCTCCCATTCTTCTTTTTATTCTTACAGATTGGGGTGTGATTCATGTGTGAGTGGCATGTACTTGATATAGTTGATCTTGTATGATTGATTTGTATATGGGTTGTTGATTCTGTGCATTCATGTGTTTACGTGTTTATTTTCATTGAAAGAGCATGTATAATTTGTTAAGTATATGGAATTCATGAGGAATTGATCTTGATTATGTGTTATGAGGAGTATTAGGAATTGATTACCTATGTGAGGATTTGAGCCTCTATCATGATTGATCATGATAGTTTATTTTTGAGAGAATCATTCGTATGAACGTATTCTAGAACTTGGCTTGGAGTCTTGTGTGAAACTTACAATTGAAGAAATGTTAGGACATGATCTTAGGCCATTTTTGATTAATTGAGTCACTTAGCCAAATTTTACCTTTCCTAATGATTTTATAAACCATTGGTAGCCCTGTTTGAGCCTTTTGAAAGCTTTTTCTTTGGCAAGCCAAATAAAAGAGCCTTAATTACCTTATTTGAGCTTTGAAAATACCCTATTCATTGGTAGAGAGAGTAAGGTGAATAAGTGTGCAAGAAGAAAAGGAAGATGGAATGAGGTTTAGTAAGAAAAGTACATGGTTAAATCTTGTTAGGGGTAGCGCCTGAAATTGGTACCCCGAATTGCTTATACATGGGGCTTGAAGTTTTAAAAAGCAGCCGAATGATGTTCGAGCAGGGTAGTGCCTACAACTGGTACCCGAGCGATCAAAAGAAGAATGATGTTGATGCAAGGAAGAGAAGGAAAATCGAAAATTGCAAGTGCAAGAGAAGAATTGGAGGAGAATATGAAGCCGAATGAGAAATCAAGAACCTCCAAGGTAACTCTCTACTAGTGTCTTAAGTCACTATGTCCAAATTTTCATACCCTTTCCAAAGAGCCAACATTACAACCTAGAAACAAGTCCTTTGTGATCCTAGTATTAATTTGATGTGAGTTGCTTTTTGAGACCTTTGCCAAGCTTATGGTTACGCGTGAATATGAATTGATATGAGTGTTTATACTAGCCTATAGTGCCTCACGCACGTGAGCGAAGAGAGTAAAGACTTATCTTGTCAGCTAGATTACTTAGTACTCCGAATGGTGTGTGCTTGGATTGATTTTACATGAGTGAAATATATGGTGCAAGTAATTCTTGTTTGATTCAATGAAGTGGCATGTGTAATATGTGTTGTACTTGATCTTGTTGAATTATACACGACTCCTGTGGTTTAAATTGGTTGCCTCGGGACGAGCAACATGCAAGTTTAGGGGTTTGATGAGTGTGTAAATTCACAAGTTTGGCACTATGTTTTGTGCTAGTTTTGGAGAGTTTTGATTTGGAAATAGGTGGAAAACCTATATATATTGTGAATTAGGATGAATCGGGTGTTAGTGGAGCTATTTGAGTGGTTTTCTTAGCAAAAATGGAGTGAAAGTGCCAAGAATCAAAGAGACGGAGTCGAAGCTATGCAAACCGCCCAAGAAATAGGAGGGTTCGACCTGGTTGGAGGAGGGTTCGACCTCTCCAGCAGGTCGAACCAGCATTGCTGAGCTTACAGAAGAAGGTTCGACCATGACTCAAGTGGTTCGACCTGTCCATCAGGTCGAACCATGGTCGAACCAGTTCGCAGAAAAGAGGATTCGACCACGACGTTTGAGTTCGACTTGCCAGTTGGTCGAATCGGGAGCGGAAATTGTCCAGTGATGAGGTTCGACCTGGGGTTCGACCAAGTCCTGAGAGGTTCGACCTGTTCAAGAGGTCGAACCAGTGCAGAATTCTTCCAGTAGCGGGGTTCGACTTGGGGTTCGACCTGTGGCCAGTTGTTCGACCTGTTTGACGAGGTCGAACCTACGCGCGAGAACTTACCTTATCCGGATTTTCGAGGCCGAATGCGTGAGATCACTTAGAAAGCCCATTCCAAGCCCTAGAGACGTGATTACAAGTATAAAAGGAGGCTCATACAGAGAATAAAGAGAGCTTTTGATCATCAATCATAAGAGAGACAAGAGTAGAGGTGGTGATCCATCCGGAGGGCTGTGACAGAGGTTCGCTGAAGATTCAAGTAAGAATGATCAATCTAACCATGATTGTTCCTAGATCAATCATGGGCTAGAACCGCCTTGGTAGTTCTAGGGTTATGAAAGTTTCATGATGTAATTCATATTTCGTGTGTAAAACTCCGTACAACACTACCTGTGATTTGTTTTATATAAGATTGCATATTTAATCCATACTCATAGTCGTTTTGTGCATCAATGATCGTTGTGTAGAGTCTGAATACATAACATGGTTATTGGTTGAGTGCGTTCACTACTGAGCAGGGTTTATTGTTATAATTCTAAGTGAAGGGATTCCGAAGTCTTATTAGAACCGTCTTATATGAATATTCATTGATTGAATTAAATTCGGGTTGATGAATATGATGAAGAGTATAACTTTATAGTACCTAAAAAGGAAGATCAAGTCGGGTTAGATTCTAGACGTAGAAGATAATTGATTATGATAGTACCTAGAAAGAGGGGTGAAGTATATCTCTTGCTCTGAGATTATTCACACGTGTCAAGCGCATATTTACTTGTGTCTATAGAGTAAACTTGCATGGTCTAGCGATGCATCCACAAACCATAGGGCAGAGTCGGACACCATCACATGAAAATAAGAATTGCTAGTGAAACTGGATGACCCGACGAACTACCTACTATTCTTCTTGATCGCAACTCACTTTTCTCTACTCTTACTATTTCTTTTTGCTATTTCGATTAGAAGTCATTATTCCTTAAACCTTTACAATTACCAAACATAGTCTAAAGTATACTAGAATATAACGAAATTGATATTTAATCGTCCCGTGGGTTCGATATTGTAACTTGGTCATCTTCGCGACTACAATTGATATCCTTATACTTGAGGATTAATTTGTGTGTTGAGAAAACCCCTATCACAAGTACAATTAACTTCATTGAACATACAAACAACCCATCCCCATCTAATTTTTCAAATGATTCAGCTTCTAAATGATAGCTTAATATAATTTGAAACATTAAACTCTTAAATAAAATGGTAGAAATTTATAGAACAGGCTGTTTATAGTAGAATGTGACTATTGAAAATTTGATACCTTTTTTTTCGAGTAATTTACACTCTAGTCTCTAGCCACTAATTTGTATAAATTGTGGATATCTACGTCAACAAATCCTCTTTCAAAAGTTTTTATTTTTATTTTTTCCTACAAGTATGTTGATGTTTATGTTAGCTTAATATCCAACTAGAGTAAAAATTAGATAAATCCTCCATCAACTTGGAGATTATGTTTCTTAATTTACAAATTAATATTCTACTTGAGATGAGTGTTGCTGTACAAACTCTATATTACCTTGTCCAAATAAGTTCCATGTGCTGGCAACGATAGCTACACCTGGTTTAAAAGACATCTATGATAATCTGGCCAAATTCATGTATTATATCGGCATATTTGTTGTCTCCTAAGATAAATAAGCATATCATTTCTTCATTACATATTGTTCTATGCACTTGCTCCTTATCAACTAACTAGCTATTATAGGCGAAAGATAAATGATTGATCTTATCAAATCTTTTGCTTCATTCTCAGAATTGAAACTTGGCTTTAAGTCCTGTTTATTATAATATTTATGTATTTTCCTTTTACTATTAAAAAAAGAGTAATAGAAATGCAAATTAGGTCCTACTCTTAACTTGGTACCTCCAATGTTGTTTTTCTCTATGTGTATTAAATTGTCATTAGAAGCTAATCAGAATTGTAATGAAAATAAATAGGAAAATAGAAGTAAACCTGATATTAACATCAATTGAATCTTCCATTTCCTTTACAGAATGTAGAAGCATCTCCATTTGACCATGATAGGATTCTCATCCGCCAAATCACGTAATAATTTAAATAACCTATACCATGAGAAATAATTGGTCAATATTCAAGAAAAAGTCACTGTACAATGAAACAAAGTCAGTCACCTTTAAAAAAATATTAATAATTGACTCAACAAGAAAAGTTAAAATGCTAAGTCTGATCAAGAACAAATGGTAGAAAGTAGCACTAAAAGTTAGGACAAAGGAACACAATTATAGGCAATTAGCAAGACTATAATTAGAGAAAGTAAAATGTTTTATAAGTTACAGAGGAACTGTTTATCCTTGATGACCCAGCCAGACTAACACTTCCATCATATTTGTATTTAGCTAATGTTTAGTTGCTTTATCAAAATGTGCAATTTTTAGAGGACAGCATAGAACTACGCTTGAGCCATCTGTTTCATGAAAATCATTTAGTGAAACGGTTGCACACAAGTGTTTGGCTAAACTCTAAACTTTTAAATACTTTAACATTAAAATTTAAGAATTTAAATTTGTAGAAAAATGATGCAACCTTTTTTCAAAAATATACACATGGATGTGAAGTCATTATAAATATTTATCACTATGTAAATTTTGAAGTAAAAATAAAAAATTGTTTGAGGATAAACGGAAAAATTCGTATTCTAAAAGTTATATCAAATTGGAATTGCTCTTATATGTTGGTTAGACATGTGATGAAGTACAATATAATTTGTTAATTAAAATATACTCCATCGTTACATTTAAATAACAACATCGTTTGAAGATTAAGGAATATAATATTTTAATCTGTAGTGAGTTGGTAAAAATATAATATTTTAATGTACAATACAAAATTCTATCAATATTGTATATAGACCCCATAAAAATATAATAATTGTTTTGCGTGGATCTTACTCTCAAAAAGGAAAATGTAACTCTTTTTGTGAGACGCTTTAATTAGTAAAAGGTAATAATTCCCTTTTATTTGTAATCATATTTGTGACAATAAAAATAAAAATTGGTAAATAATCATATTTGTAAAATAAAATTAAAAATTGGGTTTGTGTCCATGGACAAGTACATAAGAGTAGTATGAATTTATGTGATCTGATCTAATCACTTTAGGTCTGTCAACAATTAAATTAAAAAATGTCAATAGAAAAAGAAAATTGATAATAAAAAAAATCTTATTATCAAATTCACAAAGATATGCTACTCATCACCTCAAAATTAAATGTTAGAAAGTAAAATATCTGACATTCGCATACAATATTCCAAGTGCTTAATTAAGTTTGAGAGATAAAATAATACCACAACAAACGAGTAAAAACAAATTAAGAAATAAAAAATAATAAGATAACAAGCAGTAAACGTATTCGGAAGCGGCTATAACTCGCCACATCCTCCATGGTCCTTCATCAACGTGGTTAAGGAAAATGAAGTCGCGGGTGATAGTTCCAAAAAAAATTTTGAACGGGTTATTTTTTTGAGATTTGAGGTTTGAATTCCCTTTTATTTCATGTGAAGAAGCCCTAGATTAGTGAAAATTCAAATTATAGCTCATGTGGCTAAACACCACCTATACCTACTTGATTGTAGGTAGTTAGCTTCACGAATTGATGAGTTCGATCAATTAAGGTATTAGGGTATCAATTATCGTATTTTCTTCAATGCCATATTATTGTGCTAATCGTTAATCCAATCCTCTGTTTACTGCATGATTGCTTTGTGAAACCGGCGGCAAAGAGACCGTCAGGCCTAGGGTATAATGCATTTAAAGGCTTTGATTGGAGTTTGCCCAGAACGATCAATAAAATATCGAACCCACCCAATTACTGTTCAATTACCTTTTTATTTTGTTTTATTATGTTATTAATTCATCAAAGTCATCTGTTTCTTATTCTCCTTTTTGGTCAAACTTTACATAATATGAACATTTGACAACCTTTTGGAAATAGCTCATTTTCAACTAGAGTGCTTGTGGGATCTGAATTCCATGTGCTTCTTTTGTATCATAGGAATTACCTTTAAGCTTACTGACTATTTCAATTTATACTGGATTTGTTAAGACCATCAATCTCGGGAATATCTGACAATTAGATATTTCATTATTTCCTTTAACTTTTCTTTCACTTGATTCTTTAATTTACATGACCGAAGAACATAAGAAAGCATATTTCCTAAGAACTTAGTGCATATTTCAATCGTATTGAGTGTAGAAGAAAATCATATGCTACATTGGTCTATTTTCTAATAATAAATTGTATACAGCATAATTTGTGAGACTGTCAGAGCCAAAATACCATATAATCACCAGAACTTTACATTAATGAGAAAGTGAATATCAAAGTACTGTTCAAAGATTTTATAAGCATTTGCTTCTTTACCATGTAATCAAACTTAAATGTTGTGCTTCAAAGTTAAGTTTGGGTATCTCTTCTCTCTCACAATTAGTTTCTTATTTTTTTTCCTTCACTTTGCAATAGGATTCTTTCCACGTTTAGTCGGGATTTTTCCTCAAATCAGATAGGGAAGTACTTTGGAATATTATTTGAATAAGGGTTCCTAAATATTTTATCCAAGAATGTTTGTCTTGCTATATTATATTATATCAGGTTCTTGTTACAGGGTAGGAGCTTGACCTCCTTATTTACATCTTCTAACATTATCTTATCTTACAAGTGAATTGTTTGCAGAAGAGGTAACTACACTTTGTTCCGTTGGACTTACTAATCATATTCAAGTGTAGTTTTTGTTATATAGTTGAGGTACGACTCACATTTGTAAGATGAATAGAAATATGTTAGATTTATCTTCTAAATATTATTGCTGCTATAATTTGAATAAATAAGTAATAACTTCGTTTGAGTGTCTTCGCTGTTTTTCATGTAACACACTACTATGGTTTGTTATAGAAAATAATAGAAATTTACACTAGAATCAGTAATAAATCTGTGATTATAAGGCTTTTATATCTGTGTTTGAGTGTCTTCGCTACATTTATGTGAAAATAACTGAAATTTACAATAGATATCAGCGATAAATCTGTCATTATAAGGCTTTTATAGCTCTGATTGACAGCCTTTGCTATTTTTCAGGGATGTATAAAACATCACACATTGCCAAAAAAAATTCAATGTATAATGTTGAAAATATATCTATCTAAAATCGCATGCAACTAATAATAATATATAGATGTAACTAGTCATGCTTATAATTTATGCTAAATTCCGACTTTATACTCTTAAGTTGTAAGGTTGGATCTTCGAGCACACAGTGGTCTCTAGTAATTTGAATCTTATTCTTATCGCTTGAATTCTATTATTTGAAGCTAAACTTAGTTGAGTTGGTGTAAAAAATTGTGGATTTACTTACAACTTTGTATAGTTTTTTATTTTCATGTGCCTTCTAGTCGTACATGAATTATATGCTAAGTGAAGTATTTTGAATTCCTGCTAAATTGTCAATACCTTATTGAGAAATCTAGAAAATTGTTTGTGCTGTAAGGCACTATTCATGCGCTCTATCTAGTGGATAAATGTGAATTTTAGTTTAGACCATCTATCAAATAATTCATGAACCTCAGAGTACAACTCAAGAACAAATTCCCACTTAATCAAAATATTCACAAAGCCTGTTTCTAAGTTGTTATGCTGCTAGAGTTTTAGTGATTGAAAATTATTCCTTAGCTATAAATTGTGAGTAAAATATTTATTTTTTAAAAAAGAGTGCTTTTTGTCTACCCCTACAGTTGGTATAATTTATTTCATGTCAATAATGAGTATGCCATATTTTAGGAAAAAAGGATAAGTGAAATACAAGTCTACTAATACGAGTAAATATAGTTCTATTATTATTGAAATTGTTTAATTATTTATATTTATGTTTTGGCTTTTTAAGCTATTTTAAGGCTAATTTGCGGCAGGAACAAGTTAGAGAGATTTTAGTGACTGAAGTAACAATGTACTTAGAAATTCATAGAAAGAAAGAAGGAAAAGAATACATAAAATCTTATCAACTTGTTGAGGATGACACTGTAAACACAACTGTTTAATATTTTTGTATACATTGATATAGAATTTATCTGATGTGTTATCAAAATTTGTTGAAGGAGGTTCTAATCCAAAGACATGGCACACTTACAGGCAGGTGTACTAAGAGGGTAAGAGGAGCATGTATTTAGGATGGTATGATTATTTCTAATAAGTTTCTGTAACAAATTAACATTGAAATAATAAAAGACACTATCAACATGGTTTTGAACCTCTTTCAATATGTTCTTCCACTTGATATGCTTGCGCACATCATCCCTTCCCTCGAGGATCCATAAAACTATCAACACAATGGAGAATCTTCTGAAATATTGATGATGTGGAGCCATGCTAGGTAATCGATTATGGATATATCAAATTGTAAATTTTAAAATTACTATTTTTACAGTTTACGACCTCCAATTTTTTTATATATGTTGTTGCAATTTACTTGTAAATTTTTTTGTTTGGGGAGTTTACTTGTGGCTGCAATTTTTGTTCATTACTTAATTTATGTATGTTGAGTTGAAATTGTAAGTGTTAAAGTTTCATGCTTGCTCATTTGTAAAATATATACCTCCAGATATGACACCATAATGAAATTGAATGACTTGTTGCCGCATTTATTATCGTTTAATGATTGTTACTGCATTAATCCTAAGTTTTTGAGTTACAGAATTTAGGTGTTGCTTTTTTAACCTTAACTGTTGTTGCATAGGCCATTTGGTATTTATGTATTCAGGTTACATAATTTTTGCTTTGTTAAGAACTAGAGCTCATGCTAACAGATGGTATTATGTCATTGTTCATATCTAATAATGTGATGCGAAAAAATCGTAGCTATTACTTGTGCTTGTCTAGGAAATTAAACACATAATTAGAAACTGAATTGTGCTATTCTTATACAAATTTTGAGCTTCAGTTGTCTTTTGTGAATTATATTTTGTAACATGGCATGTAATACTTATGAATTTGAATAGTTTATGTTTTAACTGGAGATAATTTAAGTGAAAATATTTGAGATGATTCTCCTATACCTTATGTGAGTGTTGTTCTTATTTTAAGAGAAATGAAGACAAAGATAATAAAGACTAATCAGGAGGATGACTTTAACAATGGTGATGTTGATTATGAAATGAAAGTTCAAGATGAAGATTACTTATTAGGCTTTCTTTTATTTTTTTCTTTACGTTTTTGTCAACTTTAATATTAGTGATACTTTTTAATAAATGTAGTGAATTAAGTTATTACAAATAATAATAATAATATAATTAATTTTTTGTTATTAAATTATTAGATAATCAATATGATTATTAAATAAAAATTTAATAAAACAATAATAAATATTTTTATTATTATTAAATATTGCATAAATATCTCAAGTGTTAACATATGTATTACACAATTGTCTTGCAAAAGTGTTAAATGTTATGGTAAAAGTGATAAAATTATTATGTAATTAACGTTACATTATATTCAAAAAGTGTTAGCAAAACAATATAGTCAATGTTACATTATATTTAAAAGTGTTACCAAAATAATATAGTTAGTGTTACAATATATTTAAGTGTTAGGAAAATAATGTAATTAATGTTACGTTATATTTAAAAGTCTTAACAAAATAATGTTTGTAATGCTACATTTACATTTAAAAATGTTAACAAAATAATGTTACCTTAAGATAAAAAAATATTATATTAATTGTAAATATAACATTTATTAAAGTGTTATAATAAAATATTAAATTTGATATGAGGTGTTATCATAAGAAAAAAAAATGTAACATTAGACTTTAGATAACAGGGGCAACAGCAACACGGAAAAAATTATTTATGATCTATAATAATATTTTTTAATTCTTAAGTAACATTTTTGGGGTGTTATGTAATGTCAGTTATCTTGTAGTGATAGTGGAGTCAGTCGGTTGGTCGGTTAGGTGGTCGGTTAATAGTTCCAACGTCTACCGACCCACATATCATCGATCGATCGCCCTATAAACTTGATAATGAGATTAATTTTTAACGCGTTTATTTTCCAAAGGTCCCCCTTTACTATTTCTAGATAAGTCGGATAGAAGTTCCACAGTAGGGTCAGTCGGTTGATAGGTCAGGTGGTTGGTTAATAGTTTCAACGTCTACCGACCCACATATCATCTACCGATTGCACAGTAAACATGGTAATGAGATTACTTTTTATCATGTCTATTTTCCAATGGTCCCCCTTTGCTATTTCTAGATCAGTCGGGTAGGAGTTTTATAGTAGGGTTGGTCGGTTGGTCGGTCTGGTGGTCGGTTATCAGTTCCAATGTCTACTGACCCATATATCATCGACTGATCATCCTGTAAACTTGATAATGATATTACTTTTTATCGCGTCTATTTTTCAATGGTCCGCCTTTGGTATTTCTAGATCAGTCGAACATGAGTTCTATAGTGGGGTTGGTTGGTTAACGAGTTTATTTTTTATCGCGAATATTTTCCAAAGGTCCCCCTTTACTATTTCCAGATCAGTTGGGTAGGAGTTCCATAGTAAAGTCATTCGGTTGGTCGGTCAGGTAGTCGTTTAATAGTTCAAACGACTACCGACCCATATATCATCGACCGATTGCCCTATATACTTGATAATAAGATTAATTTTTAACGCGTCTATTTTCCAAAGGTCTCCATTTGCTATTTATAGATCAGTCGGGTAAAAGTTCCACAGTACGGTATGTCGGTTGGTTAGTCAGGAGGTCGGTAATTAGTTTCAACCTCTATTGACCCGCATATCATCGACCGATCGCCCTGTAAACGTGATAATGAGATTTATTTTCAATGCGTCTATTTTTCAAAGGTCTCCCTCTACTATATCTAGATCAGTCAGGTAGCAATTTTACAGTAGGGTTTATCAGTTTGTCGGTCGGGTGGTCGATTAATAGTTCTAATGTCTACCGACCCACATATCATATATCGATCGTCCTGTAAATTTAATACTCCCTCCGTCCCACGTATTTTTACCAACTTTCCATTTTGGGGTGTCCCACGTATTTTTACCCATTCCATTTTTGGCAAAAATACATAATATTTTATTACCTACTTTTTACAATCCCAACAACTTTAATTACTTTTTTACACTTTATTCATCATTCCCAATAACTTTATTCACTTTTTCTTTTTAAATTACTAATTTATCCCTACTTTCTCTTACATTATATATTAAAAAAATAAAACGTCTTAATCTCCGTGCCCGTACAAACGGGTAAAAATACCCTGGACGGAGGGAGTAATGATATTACATTTTATTGAGTCTATTTTTCAAAGGTCTCCTTTCGCTATTTCTAAGTCAGTTAGATAGGAGTTCTACAGTTTCTCCAAAGGCCAATGCTATTTCTAGATCAGTCGAGTAGGAGTTCCACAGTAGGATAGGTCGGTTGGTCGGTCTGGGAGTCAGTTAATAGTTCTAATATCTTCCGACCCATATATCATCGAACGATTGCCCTGCAAACTTGATAATGAGAATACTTTTTATTGCGTCTATTTTCCAAAGGTCTCCCTTTGCTATTTCTAGATCAGTCGAGTAGGAATTCTAAGGTATAGTTAGTCAGTTGGTTGGTTTGGTGGTTTGTTAATAGTTTCAATGTCTACCAACCCATAACTTATTGATCGATCGCCCTAAAAAAGTTGATAATGAAATTACTTTTTTATCGCGTCGATTTTTCAAAGGTCCTCATTTGCTATTTCTAGATTAGTCGAGTAGGATATCTACAGTAGGGTTGGTTGGTTGGTTGGTCGATCTGGTGGTTGGTTAATAGTTCCAATGTCTACCGACCCACATTTCATCGACCGATCGCCCTGTAAACTTGATAATGAGACTACTTTTTATCACGTCTATTTTTCAAAGGTCCTCCTTTACTATTTCTAGATCAGTCGAATAGGAGTTCTACAGTATGGTTGGTCGGTTAACGAGATTACTTTTTATCGCATCTATTTTCCAAAGGTCCCCCTTTGCTATTTGTAGATTAGTCGGGCTGGAGTTCCACGGTAAGAAAAGTTAGTTGGTCGGTCAGGTGGTCGGTTAAAAGTTCTGACGTCTGTCGTCCTGCATATCATAGACCGATCGCCCAATATACTTGATAATGACATAAATTTTAATGCGTCTATTTTCCAAAGGTCTCCATTTG
This sequence comes from Pogostemon cablin, assembly GCA_023678885.1. Classification (NCBI taxonomy): domain Eukaryota; kingdom Viridiplantae; phylum Streptophyta; class Magnoliopsida; order Lamiales; family Lamiaceae; genus Pogostemon; species Pogostemon cablin. Next base: position 30,143,770 of record CM042959.1, read on the forward strand.
CTATTTGTAGATCAGTCGAGTAGGAGTTCCAAAGCATGGCCGGTCAGTTAGACAGTGAGATAGTCGGTTAAAAGTTTCAATCTTTACCAACCTGCATATCATCGACCGATCGCCCTGTAACGTAATAATGAGATTAATTTTTAACACGTCTATTTTCTAAAGGTCTCCCCCTACTATTTCTAGATCAGTTGGGTGGCAATTCAATAGTAGAAATGGTCGGTTGGTCGGTCTAATGGTCGGTTACTAGTTACGATGTCTACCATCCCACATATCATCGACCGATCGCCCTATATACTTGATAATGAGATTACATTTTATCGCGTCTATTTTTCAAAGGTCGCCCTTTGCTATTTCTAGATCAGTCGGATAGGAGTTCTACAGTTTTCTCAAACGTCCCCCTTTGCTATTTCTAGATTAGTCGGGTAGGAGTTCTACAGTTTTTCCAAACGTCCCCCTTTGCTATTTCTAGATCAGTCGGGTAGGAGTTCCACAATAGGGTTGGTCTGTTGGTCGGTCTGGTGGTCGTTTAATAGTTCCAATGTCTATCGACCCACGTATCTTCGATTGATCGCCTTGTAAACCTGATAGTGAGATTATTTTTTATCACGTCTATTTTCCAAAGGTCCTCCTTTGCTATTTCTCATCAGTCGGGTAGGAGTTCTATAGTAGTGTTGTTCGGTTGGTCAATCTGGTGGTCGGTTAATAGTTCCAATATCTAACGACCAACATATCATTGACTGATCTCCCTGTAAACTTGACAATGATATTACTTTTTATCACGTCTGTTTTCCAAAGGTCCTCCTTTGCTATTTCTAGATCAGTCGGGTAGAAGTTTTAGAGTAGGATTGGTCGGTTAATAGTTCCAATGTCTACCGACCCATATATCATCAACTGATCGCCATATATACTTGATAATGGGATTATTTTTTAACGCGTCTATTTTCAAAAAGTCTCCTTTACAATTTCTAGATCAGTCGAGTAGGAGTTCCATAGTTCGGTTGGTCGCTTGGTCAGTTAGAAGGTCGATTAACAGTACCAACCTCTACCGACCCACATATCATCGACTGATCACCCAGTAAACGTGATAATGAGATTAATTTTTAACTTGTCTATTTTCCAAAGGTCTACCTCAACTAGTTATAGATCAGTTGGGTAGTAATTCTACAGCAGTGTGTTCATTTGGTCGGTCTGGTGATCGATTAATAGTTCCAATTTCTACTGACCCACATATCATCGACCGATCGCCCTGTAAACTAGATAATGAGATTATATTTTATCGCATCTATTTTTTAAAGGTCCTCCTTTGCTATTTCAAGATCAGTCGGGTAGGAGTCCTACAGTTTTTCCAAAGGTTCCCCTTTGCTATTTCTAGATCAGTCGGGTAGGAGTTCCATAGTAGGGTTGGTCGGTTGGTCGGTATGATTGTCGGTTAATAGTTCTAATGTTTACCGACCCAAATGTCATTGATCGATCGCCTTGTAGACTTGATAATGAAATTACTTTTAATCAAGTCTATTTCCCAAAGGTTCTCCTTTGCTATTTCTCAATCAGTCAAGTAGGAGTTCTACTGAAGGGTAGGTCGGTTGTTCGATCTGGTTGTTGGTTAATAGTTCCATTATCTACCGACCCATATATCATCGACTGATCGCCTTGTAAACTTGATAATGAGATTACTTTTTATCGCGTCTATTTTCCAAAGGTCACCCATTGCAGTTTCTAGATCTATCGGGTAAGAGTTTTATAGTAAGGTTGGTCGATCTGGTGGTCGATTAATAGTTCCAGTATCTATCGACTCACATATCATCGACTGATCGCCCTGTAAATATGATAATGAGATTACTTTTTATCATGTCAATTTTCCAAAGATCCCCCTTTTCTATTTTTAGATTAGTCGAGTAGGAGTTCTATAGTAGGGTTGGTCGGTTGGTAGGTCTGGTGGTCGGTTAACAGTTTCAATGCCTACTGACCCACATATCATCGACTGATCGCCCTGCAAACTTGATAGTGATATTACTTTTCATAGCGTCTATTTTCCAAAGGTCCTCCTTTGCTATTTCTAGATCAGTCAAATAGGAGTTCTACAGTGGGGTTGGTTGGTTAATGAGATTACTTTTTATCGTATCTATTGTCCAAATGTCCCACTTTCCTATATCTAGATCAGTCGGGTAGGTGTTCCATAGTATGGTTAATTGGTTGGTCGGTAAGGTGGTCGGTTAATAGTTCCAACGTCTACCAACCCACATATCATCAACCGATCACCCTATATACTTGATAATGAAATTAATTTTTAACGTCTCTTTTTCCAAAGGTATCCATTTGCTATCTCTAGTTCAGTCGAGTGGAGTTCCACAGGATGATCGATCGGTTGGTCAGTTAGGTGGTCGATTAATCATTCCAACTTCTACAGACTCGCATATCATCGACCGATCGCCCTGTAAACGTGATAATAAGATTTATTTTTAATGCGTTTATTTTCCAAAGGTCTCCCTCTGCTATTTTTGGATCAGTCGGGTAGCAATTCTATAGTGGGGTTTGTCGGTTTGGTGGTCAATTAATAGTTCTAATGTCTACCGACCAATATATCATTGACCGATTGCCTTTTAAACCTGATAATGAGATTACTTTTTATCACATCTATTTTCCAAAGGTCTTCCTTTGCTACTTCTTAATCAGTCGGGTAGTATGTGTACAGTAGGGTTGGTCGGTTGGTCGATCTGGTAGTCGATTAATAGTTCCAATATCTATCGACCCATATTTCATCGACCAATCATCCCATAAACTTGATAATGAGATTACTTTTTATTGTGTCTATTTTTCAAAGGTCCTCATTTACTATTTCTAACTTAGCACAATAGGAGTTCTACAGTATGATTGGTCGGTTAACGAGATTACTTTTTATTTAATCTATTTTCCAAAGGTCCCCCTTTGCTGTTTCTAGATTAGTCGCGTAGGAGTTCCACAGTTAGGTAAGTCGGTTGGTCAGTCAGGTGGTCGGTCAATAGTTCTGACGTCTGTCGTCCTACATATCATCGACCGATCGCCCAATATACTTGATAATAAGATTAGTTTTTAACACGTCTATTTTCCAAAGGTCTCCATTTTCTATTTCTAGATCAGTCGAGTAGGAGTTCCGTAGTATGATCGGTCAGTTGGTTGGTGAGGTGGTCTATCAAAAGTTCCAACCTATATCGACCCTCATATCATCGACCGATTGCCTTGTAACATAATAATGAGATTAAATTTTAATGCATCCCTCTACTATTTCTAGATCAGTTGGGTAGAAATTCTACTCTAGAGTTGGTCGGTTGATCGGTCTAGTGGTCGGTTAATAGTTTCAATGTCTATCGTCCCACATATCATCGACCGATCGCCCTATATACTTGATAATGAGATTACATTTTATCGCTTATATTTTTCAAAGGTCTCCCTTTGCTATTTCTAGATCAGTCGGATAGGAGTCCTAAAGTTTTCCAAAGGTCCCCTTTTGCTATTTTTAAATCAGTTGGCTAAGAGTTCCACAATAGGGTTAGTCGGTTGGTCGGTCTAGTGGTCGGTTAATAGTTCCAATGTCTACCGAGTCACATATCATCAATCGATCGCCTTGTAAACTTGATAATAAGATTACTTTTATCAAGTATATTTTCCAAAGGTCCCCCTTTACTATTTCTAAATTAGTCGGGTTAGAGTTCTACAGTAAGGTATGTTGGTTGGTTGGTCTGATGGTCGGTTAACAGTTCCAATGCCTACCGATCCACATATCTTCAATCGATCACCCAGTAAACTTGATAATGAGATTACTTTTTATTGTGTCTACAGTAGTGTTGGTCGGTTAATGAGATTACTTTTTATTGTGTCTATTTTCCCAAGGTCACCCTTTATTTTTTTTTATCAGTCAAGTAGGAGTTCCATAGTAAGGGCAGTTGGTTGGTCGATCAGGTGGTCGATTTATAGTTTCAATATTTATCGACCCACACATATCATCGACCGATCGCCCTATATACTTGGTAATGAGATTATTTTTTAACGCATCTATTTTCCAAAGGTCTCCTTTACTATTTCTAGATCAGTCGGGTAGGAGTTCCACAGTACGGTCTGTTGGTTGTCAGTTAGGTGGTTGGTTAATAGTTCCAACCTCAATCGACCCGCATAACATCTACCGATCGCCCAGTAAATGTGATAATGAGATTAATTTTTAACGCATCTATTTTTCAAATGTCTCCCTCAGCTATTTCTAAATCAGTCGGGTAGCAATTCTATAGTTAGGTTAGTCATTTGGTCGATCTGGTGGTCGGTTAATAGTTCTAATTTTCTACCGAACCACATATCATCAACCGATCACCCTATAAACTTCATAATGAGATTATATTTTATCGCATCTATTTTTTAAACTTTTCCCTTTGCATTTCTAAATCAGTCAGGTAGGAGTTATATAGTTTATCCAAAGGTCCCTCTTTGCTATTTACAAATCTGTTGGGTAGGAGTTCCACAGCAGGGTTGGTCGGTTGGTAGGTCTGGTGGTCGGTTAATAGTTCCAATGTCTACCGACCTACATATCATCGATTGGTCGCCCTATAAACTAATAGTGAGATTACATTTTATCGCGTATATTTTTTAAAGGTATCCCTTTATAATTTCTAGATTAGTCAGATAGGAGATGTATAGTTTTTTTAAAGGTCTCCCTTTACTATTTTTAGATCAGTCGAGTAGGAGTTCCACAGCAAGGTTGGTCGGTTGGTCAATCTGGTGATCGGTTAATAGTTCCAATGTCTACCGACCCACGTATCATCTACTGATCGCGTGTAAACTTAATAGTGGCATTACTGTTTATCACGTCTATTTTCCAAAGGTCCCCCTTTGCTATTTCTCAATCAGTCGGTTAGGAGTTCTACAGTAGGGTTAGTCGATTGGTCAGTTTGGTTATCGGTTAATAGTTCCAATGTCTACCGACCCACATATCATCGACCGATTGCCCAATAAATATGATAATGAGATTACATTTTATCGTGTCTATTTTTCAAAGGTCTCCCTTTGCTATTTCTAGATTAGTCGGGTAGGAGTTCTACAGTTTATCCAAAGGTCACCCTTTGTTGTTTCTAGATCAGTCAGGTTGGAGTTACACAGTAGGGTTTGTCGATTGGTTGGTCTGGTGGTCGGTTAATAGAACCAATATCTAGTGACCCATATATCATTGATCGATCGCCTATAAAATTGATAGTGAGATTACCATGTCTATTTTCCAAAGGTCCCTTTGCTATTTCTTGATCAGTCGGGAAGGAGTTCTACAATAGGGTTGATCGATTGGTCGATCTGATGGTTGGTTAATAGCTCCAATGTCTACCGACCCATATATCATCGATCGATCGCCTAGTAAACTTGATAGTGATATTACTTTTTATCATGTTTATTTTCTAAAGGTCGCCCTTTGCTATTTCTCGATCAGTCGGGTGGGAGCTCTAAAGTAGGGTTAGTCGGTTGGTCGGTTTGGTGGTCAGTTAACAGTTCCAATGTCTACCGACCCACATATTATCGACCAATCGCCCTATAAACATGATAATGAGATTACCTTAAATCGCGTCTATTTTCCAAAGGTCTCACTTTGTTATTTCTAGATTAGTCGGGTAGGAGTTCTTCAGTTTATCCAAAGGTCACCATCTGCTATTTTTAGATCAGTCGGGTTAGAATTCCACAGTAGGGTTGGTCGGTTGGTTGGTCTGGTGGTCGGTTAATAGATCCAATGTCTACCGACCCACATATCATTTATCGATCGCCTTGAAACTTGATAGTGAGATTAATTTTTATCACGTCAATTTTTCAAAGGTCTTCTTTGCTATTTCTCAATCAGTCGGGAAGGAATTCTACAGTAGGGTTGAACGATTGGTCGATCTGATGGTCGGTTAATAGTTCCAATGTCTACCGATATATCATCGATCGATCGGCCTGTAGACTTGATAATGAGATTACTTTTTATCGCATCTGTATTCTAAAGGTAACTCACCCATTGTTATTTCTTGATCTATCGAGTAGGAGTTCTACAGTAGGGTTGGTCGATCTGTTGATTGGTTAGTAGTTCCAATGTCAACCGACCCACATATCATCAACCGGTCGCCTTGTAAACTTGATAATGATATTATATTTTATCACGTATATTTTCCAAAGGTCCCCGTTTGTTATTTCTAGATCAATCGGGTAGGAGTTCTACACTAGGGTTGGTTGGTTGGTCGGTCTAGTGGTCGATTAACAGTTCAATGCCTACCGACCCACATATCATCAATAAATCGCCCCGTAAACTTGATAACGAGATTATATTTTATCGCGACTATTTTTTAAAAGTCTCCCTTTGCTATTTCTAAATCAGTAGGGTAGAAGTTATACAGTTTTTCCAAAGGTCCCTCTTTGCTATTTACAGATCAGTTGGGTAGGAGTTCCATAATAGAATTAGTCGATTGGTCGGTCTGGTAGTTGGTTAATAGTTCCAATGTCTATCGACCCATATATCTTCTGCTGATCGCCTTGTAAACTTGATAATGAAATTAATTTTTATCACGAATATTTTTAAAAGGTCCCCCTTTGCTATTTCTAGATCAGTCGGATAGGAGTACTACAATAAGATTGGTTGGTTGGTTGGTCAGTGGTCGGTAAACAGTTCCAACGCCTACCAACCCACATATCATCGACAGATCGCCCTGTAAACTTGATAATGAGATTTCTTTTTATCGCTTCTATTTGCCAAATGTCCTCCTTTGCTATTTCTAGATTAGTCAAATAAGAGTTCTACAGTAGTGTTGGTCAGTTAACGAGATTACTTTTTATCTCTTCTATTTTCCTAATGTCCCCCTTTGTTTCTTCTAGATCAATCTGTTGGTTGGTTGGTTAATAGTTCCAACATTTAAGGACCCACATATCATCGACCTATCCTATATACATGTTGATGTTATTATGTTTTAGCGAGTCTATTTTCTAAAGGTCTCCCTTTACTATTTCTAGATCAGTTGAGTAGGAGTTCCACAGTACGGTCGATCGGTTAATAGTTCCAACCTCTATCGACCCATATGTCATTAATCGATCGCCCAGTAAACGTGACAATAAAATTAATTTTTAACGTGTTTATTTTCCAAAGGCCTTCCTCGGCTATTGCTAGATCAGTCAGACAGCAATTCGATAGTAGGGTTGGTCGTTTGGTCGGTCTAGTGGTCGGTTAATAGTTCCAATGTCTACCGACCTACATATTATCGATCGATTACCCTATAAACTTGATAATGAGGTTACATTTCATCTCGTCTATTTTCAAAGGTCTCTATTTGCTATTTCTAGATCAGTCGGGTAAGAGTTCTACAATTTTTCCAAAGGTCTCCCTTTGTTATTTCTAGGTCAGTCAGGTAGGAGTTCCACAGTCCGCTTGGTCGGTTGGTTGGTCCGATTGTCGGTTAATAGTTCCAATGTCTACCGATCCATATATTACCTACTGATCACCTTGTAAACTTGATAGTGAGAATATATTTTATCATGTCTATTTTTTAAAGGTCCCCCTTAGCTATTTCTCGATTAATCGGGTAGGAGTTCTACAGTATGGTTGATCCTTTGGTCGACCTGGTGGTCAGTTAATAGTTTTAATTTTTACTGTCGAACGTATCATCGACCGATCGCCCTATAAACTTGATAATAAGATTACTTTTTATCGTGTCTGTTTTCTAAATGTCCTCCTATGCTATTTTTAGATCAATCGAATAAGAGTTCTACAGTAGTGTTGGTCGGTTAACGAAATTAATTTTTATCGCGTCTATTTTCTGAAGGTCCCGCTTTATTATTTCTAGATCAGTTGGGTAGGAGTTCCAATGTAAGGTTAGTCGATTGGTCGTTCAGGTGGTCGGTTAATAGTTCCAATATTTACCAACCCATATATCAATGATCGACCGCCCTATATACTTGGTAATGAGATTATTTTTTAACGTGTCTATTTTTAAAAGTTCTCCCTTTACTATTTCTAGATCAGTCGGGTAGGAGTTCTACAGTACGGTTGGTCGGTTAGTCAGTTAGGTGGTTGGTTAAAAGTTTCAACTTCTAACGACCCACATATTATCGATCGATTGCCCTGTAAACGTGATAATGAGATTAATTTTTAACGCGTCTATTTTCCTAAGGTCTCCCTCAGCTATTTCTAGATCATTCGAGTAGCAATTCTACAATAGGATTGATCGTTTGGTCAGTCTGGTGGTCGGTTAATAGTTCTAATTTTTACCGATCCACATATCACTGACTGATCACCCTGTAAACTTGATAATGAGATTACATTTTATCGCGTCTATTTTTCGAAGGTCTCCCTTTGCTATTTCTAAATTAATCGGGTAGGAGTTATAAAATTTTTTCAAAGGTCCCTCTTTGCTATTTACAGATCAGTAGACGGGTATGAGTTCCACAGTAGGGTTGGTCAGTTGGTCGGTCTGGTATTCGGTTAATAGTTCTAATGTCCACTGACCTATATATCATCGATCGATCACCATATAAACTTTTTATGAGATTATATTTTATCGCGTCTATTTTTTAAAGGTCTCCCTTTGCAATTTCTAGATCTTTCAGGTAGGAGTTGTACAGTTTTTTCAAAGGTCTCCCTTAACTATTTCTAGATCAGTCGGGTAGAAGTTCCACAGTAGGGTAGGTCGGTTGGTTGGTCTGGTGGTTGGTTAATAGTTCCAATGTCTACCGACCCACATATCATCGACCGATTGCCTTGTAAACTTGATAGTGATATTACTTTTTATCACATCTATTTTCCAAAGGTCCCCCTTTGCTATTTCTTTATCAGTCGGGTAGGAGTTCTACAGTAGGGTTGGTCAGTTGGTCGGTCTGGTAGTCGTTTAATAGTACCAACCCGCATATCATCGATCGATCGCCCTATAAACGTTATAATGAGATTACATTTTATTGCGTCTATTTTTCAAAGGTTTCACTTTGCTATTTCTGGATTAGTCGGGTAGGAGTTCTACGGTTTTTCCAAAGGTCACACTTTCTTATTTCTAGATCAGTCGGGTAGGATTTCCACAGTAGGGTTGGTCGGTTAGTTGGTCTGGTGGTTGGTTAATAGATCTGATGTCTACCGACCCACTTATCATCGATCGATCGTCTTGAAACTTGATAGTGAGATTACTTTTATCACGTCTATTTTCCAAAGGTCCCCCTTTACTATTTCTTGATCAGTCGAGTAGGAGTTCTATGGTAGGGTTGATCGATTGGTCGATCTGGTGGTCGGTTAATAGTTTCAATGTCTACCGATAAGCATATCATCGACCGATCGCCCTATAAACTTTATAATAATATTACTTTTTATTGCCTCTATTTTACAAAGGTCACCCATTGCTATTTCTAGATTTGTGGGGTAGGAGTTCTATAGTATGGTTGGTCGGTCTGGTGGTCAGTTTAAAGTTCTAATGTCTACCGACCCACATATCATCCATCGATGGCCTTGTAAACTTGATAATGTAATTACTTTTTATCACGTATGTTTTCAAAAGGTCCCCCTTTGCTATTTCTAGATCTGTCGGTTAGGAGTTCTTCAGTAGGGTTTGTTGGTTGGTCGGTTTAGTGGTCAGCTAACAGTTTCAATGCCTACCGACCCATATATCATCGACCAATCGCCCTGTAAACTTGATAATGAGATTACTTTTTATCGCATCGATTTTCCAAATGTTCTCCTTTCTATTTCTAGATCAGTCAAATAAGAGATCTACAGTAGTGTTGGTTGGTTAACGAGATTAATTTTTTTCGAGTCTATTTTCCAAAGGTCCCCCTTTGCTATTTCTAGATCAATCGGGTAGGAGTTCCACAGTAAGATCTGTCAGTTGGTCGTTCAACAGGTTGGTTAATAGTTCCAACATTTACCAACCTACATATCATCGACTGATACCCCTATATACTTGGTAATCTGATTATTTTTTAATAGTTCAGTTGGGTAGGAGTTCCACAGTACAGTATGTCGGTTGGTCAGTTAAGTGGTTGGTAAATAGTTCCAACCTCTAACGACCCACATATCATCGATCAATCACCTTGTAAACGTGATAATATGATTAATTTTTAACGCGTCTACTTTTCAAAGGTTCCCCCAGCTATTTCTAGATCAGTCGAGTGGCAATTCTACAGTATGGTTGGTCGTTTGGTCGGTATGGTTGTCGGTTAATAGTTTCAATTTCTACCGACCCAAATATCATCTATTGATGGCCCTGTAAACTTGATAATGAGATTATATTTTATCGCATCTATTATTCAAAGGTCTCTCTTTGCTATTTCTAAATAAGTAGGGTAGGAGTTATACAGTTTTTCCAAAGGTCCCTCATTGCTATTTACGGATCAGTCAGGTTGGAGTTCTACAGTAGGGTTGGTTGGTTGGTCTATCTGGTGGTCAGTTAATAGTTTCAATATCTACCGATCCACATATTATCGACCGATCACCTTGTAAACTTGATAGTGATATTACTTTTTGTCACTTTTATTTTTCCAAAGGTCCCCCATTGCTATTTCTCGATCAGTCGGGTAGGAGTTCTACAGTAGGGTTGGTCGGTTGGTCGATCTGGTGGTCAGTTAATAGTTTTAATGTCTACTAATAAATATATCATCGATCGATCGCCCTATAAACTTGATAATGAGATTACATTTCATCGCGTCTATTTTTCAAAGGTCTCCCTATGCTATTTCTAGATTAGTCGGGTAGGAGTTCTACAGTTTTCCAAAGGTCTCCTTTTAATATTTCTAGATCAGTCGGGCAGGATTTCCACAGTAGGATTGATCGGTTTGTCAGTCTGGTGGTCGGATAATAGTTCCAATATTTACCGACCTACATATCATCGACCGATCGCCTTGTAAACTTGATAGTAAAATTATTTTTTATCATGTCTATTTTCCAAAGGTCCTTCTTTGCTATTTTCTCGATCAGTCAGGTAGGAGTTTTATAGTAGGGTTGGTCGGTTGGTCAATCTGGTGGTTGGTTAATAGTTCTAATGTCTACGGACCAACATATCATCAACCGATCGCTATGTAAACTTGATAATGAGATTACTTTCCATCGCGTCTGTTTTCCAAAGGTCACCCATTGCTATTTCTAGATCTGTCGGATAGGAGTTCTGGAATAGGGTTGGTCGGTCTTGTGGTCGATTCATAGTTCCAATGTCTACCACATATCATCGACCGATCACCATGTAAACATGATAATTAGATAACATTTTATCACGTTTATTTTCTAAAATTCCCCCTTTGCTATTTCTAGATTAGTTGGGTAAGAGTTCTACAGTAGGGTTCGTCGGTTGGTCGGTCTAGTGGTCGATTAACAGTTCCAATTTCTACCGACCCACATATCATCGACCGATCGTCATGTAAACTTGATAATGAGATTAATTTTGATCGCGTCTATTTTTCAAATATCCTCCTTTACTATTTAGAGATCAGTTGAATAAGAGTTCTATAGTAGTGTTGGTCGGTTAACAAGATTATTTTTTGTCGCGTCTATTTCCCAAAGGCCCCCCTTTGCTGTTTCTAAATCAGTCGGGTAGGAGTTTCACAGTAAGGTTAGTCGATTGGTCGATCAGGTGGTCAATTAATAGTTGCATAGTATATCGAACCACATATCATTGATTGATCCCCATATATACTTGATAATGAGATTATTTTTAACTCATTTATTTTCCAATAGACTCCCTTTACTATTTTTAAATCAATCAGGTAAGAGTTCCACAGTACGGTTGGTGGGTTGCTCAGTTAGGTGGTTGGTAAATAGTCTCAACCTCTATCGATCCACATATCATTGGTCGATTGCCCCGTAAACGTGATAATATGATTAATTTTTTACAAGACTATTTCTTTCTCAGTTGGGCAGCAATTCTATAGTAGAGTTGATCGTTTGGTCGGTCTGGTATCGATAAATAGTTCCAATTTCTACCGACCCACATATCATCGACCGATCACCCTGTAAACTTGATAATGAGATTATATTTTATCGCATCTATTTTTTGAAGGTCTCCCTCAGATATTTCTTGATCAATAGGGTAGTAATTCTATAGTAGAGTTGGTTATTTTGTCGGTCTGGTGTCAGTTAATAGTTCCAATTTCTACCGACCAACATATCATCGACCGTTCGCCCTGTAAACTTGATAATGTGATTAAATTTTATCGCGTCTATTATCCAAATGTCCTCCTTTACTATTTCTAGATAAGTCAAATAAGAGTTCTACAGTAGTGTTGGTTAGTTAACAAGATTAATTTTTATTGTGTCTATTTTCCAAAGGTCCCCCTTTGCTATTTCTATATCAGTCGGGTAGGAGTTCCACAGTAAGATCTGTCGGTTGGTCGGTCAGCAGGTTGGTTAATAGTTCAAACATTTACCAACCTACATATCATCGACTGATACCCCTATAAACTTGGTAATCTGATTATTTTTTAATAGTTCAGTTGGGTAGGAGTTTCACAGTACGGTCGGTCGGTTGGTCAGTTAGGTGGTCGGTAAATTGTTCCAACCTCTAATGACCCACATATCATTGATCAATCGCCTTGTAAACGTGATAATGGGATTAATTTTTAATGCATCTACTTTCCAAAGGTCTCCCCCAGCTATTTCTAGATCAGTCGAGTGGCAATTCTGCAGTATGGTTGGTCGTTTGGTCGGTATAGTTGTCGGTTAATAGTTTCAATTTCTACCGACCCACATATCATCTACCGATGGCCCTGTAAACTTGATAATGAGATTATATTTTATCGCATCTATTATTCAAAGGTCACTCTTTGCTATTTCTAAATAAGTAGGGTAGGAGTTATACAGTTTTTCCAAAGGTCCCTCATTGCTATTTACGGATCAGTCAGGTTGGAGTTCTACAGTAGGGTTGGCCAGTTGGTCTGTCTGATGGTCGGTTAATAGTTTCAATATCTACCGATCCATATATCATCGACTGATCACCTTGTAAACTTGATAGTGATATTACTTTTTGTCACTTTTATTTTTCCAAAGGTCCCCCATTACTATTTCTCGATCAGTCGGGTAGGAGTTCTACAGTAGGGTTGGTCGGTTGGTCGGTCTGGTGGTCAGTTAATAGTTCCAATATCTACCAAAAATATATCATCGATCGATCGCCCTATAAACTTGATAATGCGATTATATTTTATCGCGTCTATTTTTTAAAGGTCTCCCTATGCTATTTCTAGATCAGTCGGGTAGGAGTTCTACAGTTTTCCAAAGGTCTCCCTTTGATATTTCTAGATCAATCAGACAGGAGTGTCACAGTAGGGTTGATCGGTTGGTCAGTCTGGTGGTCGGATAATAGTTCCAATATCTACTGACCACCATATTATCGACTTATCGCCCTATAAACTAGATAATGAAATTACTTTTTATCACAACTATTTTTTAAAGGTCTCCCTTTGCTATTTTTATATCAGTCGATCGGGTAGGAGTTCAATATTAGGGTTGGTCGGTTTACGAGATTACTTTTTATCGTGTCTACTTTCCAATAATCCTCTTTTGCTATTTCTAGATCAGTCGGGTATGACTTTCAATGTAGGGTCGATCGGTTGGTAGGTCAAGTGGTCATTAATAGTTCCAACAACTACTGATCTACATATCATCTATTTCCCATAGGCACCCTTTGCTATTTCTAGGTCAGTTGGTCGGTCAGGTGCTCGGTTAACAGTTCCAACGTCTACAAACCCACATATCATCGACAGATTGCTCTATAAAATTGATAATGAGATTAATTTTTAAATCATCAATTTTTCAATAGTCTTCTTCTGTTATTTCTAGAACAGTCGGGTAGCAATTCTGTAGTAGAATTAGTCGGTTGTTCGGTCTGGTGGTCGGTTAATAGTTCCTATGTGTACCTACCCACATATTGTCGACCGGTTGCCCTTTAAACTTGATAATGAGATGGCATTTTGTCGCGTCTATTTCTCAAAGGTCTCTCTTTCCTATTTCTAGATCAGTCAGGTAGTTGTTCTACAGTTTTCCAAAGGTCCCCCTTTGCTATTTCTAAATTAGTCGGGAGGGAGTTCTATAGTAGGGTTGGTCGGTCTGGTGGTCGGTTAACAGTTTCAATGTCTATCGATCCACATATCATCGACCGATCGCCTTGTACACTTGATAATTAGATTACTTTTTAACACGTCTATTTTCCACAGGCCCCTCTTTGCTATTTCTATAACAGTTAGGTAGGAGTTCTATAGTGGGGTTGGTTAGTTGGTCAGTCTAGTGGTCAGTTAATAGTTCCAACATCTACTGATCCACATATAATCGACCTATCACCTTGTAAACTTGATAATGTGATTAATTTTTAACGCGTCTATTTACGAGAGGTCTCCCTCTGTAATTTTTAGATTAATCCGGTAGCAGCTCTACTTTAGGGTTCATCGGCTAGTCAGTCTGGTGGTCGGTTAATAGTTCCAATGTCTACCGACCCACATATCATCGACCAATCGCCATGTAAACTTGATAATGAGATTACATTTTATCGCGTTTATATTTCAAAGGTCCCCCTTTGCTATTTCTAGATAAGTCGGGTAGGAGTTCTGCAATTTTTTCAAATGTCCCCCTTTGCTATTTCTAGATTAGTCGGGTAGGAGTTCTAAAGTAGGGTTAGCCGGTTGGTCGGTCTGGTTGTCAGTTAATAGTTCCAATGCCTACCTACACATATATAAACGATCGATCGCCCTATAAACTTTATATTGAGATTACTTTTTATCGCTTCTATTTTTTAAAGGTCGATCCTCTTTTGCAATTGCTAGTTCAGTCGAGGAGTTCTAGGGTAGGGTTGGATGGTTGATCGATCTGGTGGTCGATTAGTAGTTCCAAAGTCTACCGACCCACATATCATCGACCGATCGCCTTGTAAACTTAATAATGAGATTACTTTTTATCACGTCTTTTTTCCAAAGATCCCCCTTTGCTATTTCTAGCTCTGTCAGGTAGGAATTCAACAGTCGAGTTGGTCGGTTGGTCTGTCTGGTTGTCGGTTAATAGTTCCAACATCTGCTGACCCACATATCATCATTCGATAGCATTGTAAACCTGATAATGAGATAAATTTTTAATGCATCTATTTTCGAAAGGTCGCCCTCTGCTATTTCTAGATCAGTCGGGTAGCAGTTCTATGGCAGGGTCGGTTGGTCGGTCTGATGGTAGGTTAATATTCCAATGTCTACAAACCCACATATCATCAACTGATCGCCCTATAAACTTGATAATGAGATTACATTTTATCGCGTCTAGTTTTCGAAGGTTTCCCTTTGCTATAGCTAGATCAGTCTGGTAGGAGTTCTACAGTTTTTCCAAATGTTCCCCTTTGCTATTTCTAGATTAGTCGGATAGGTGTTCTACAGTAGAGTTGGTCGATTGGTAGGTCTTGTGGTCGGTTAATAGTTCCAATGTCTATCGACCCACATATCATCTATCGATCACCCTATAAACTTGATAATGAGATTACTTTTTATAGCGTCAATTTTTCAAAGTTCCCCCATTGCTATTTATCGATTGGTAGGATAGGAGTTCTATAGTAGGATTTTTCTGTTGGTCGATCTTTTGGTCGGTTAATAGTTCAAATATCTGCCGACCCACATATCATCGATCGATCATCTTATAAACTTGATAAAGCAATTACTTTTTATCACGTCTATTTTACAAAGGTCCCCTTTCGCTATTTCTAGATCAGTCGAGTAAGAGTTTTACAGTAGGGTTGGTCGGTTAGTCGGTCTGGTGGTCGGTTAATAGTTTCAAAGTCTACCGACCTACATATCATCGACTGATCGCCCTGTAAAATTGATAATGAGATTACATTTTATCTCGTCTATTTTTAAAAGGTTCCCTTTTGCTTTTTCTAGATAAGTCGATTAGGATTTCTACAGTTTTCCAAAGGTCCCCCTTTGCTATTTTAAAATTAGTTCGGTAGGAGTTTCACAGTAAGGTTGGTCGTTTGGTCGATATGGTGGTCGGTAAAAAGTTTCAATATCTACCAACCCACATATCATCGACCGATTGCCCCATAAACTTGATAATGAATTACATTTTATCATGTCTGTTTTCCTAAGGTCTCCCTTTTGCTATTTCTCGATCTGTCGGGTAGGATTTCTACAATAGAGTTGGTCGGTTGGTCGATCTGGTGGTCGGTTAATTATTCCAATGTTTACCGACCCACATATCATCAACCGATCGTCTTGTATACTTGATAATGAGATTACTTTTTATCACATCTATTTTTCAAAGGTCTTCCTTCGCTGTTTCTAGATCAGTCGGGTTGGAGTTCTACGTTAAGGTTCGTCGGTTGGTCGGTCTGGTGGTCTGTTAATAGTTTCAATGTCTATCGACCCACACGTCATCGATCGATCACCCTGTAATCTTTATGATGAGATTATTTTTTTTTGCATCTATTTTTTAAAGGTCCCCTTTTGCTATTTCTAGATCAGTAGAAGATCCACAATAAGGTCAGTCGGTTGGTCGGTCGGTGATCAATAAATAATTCCAATATTTACCGACATATATATCATCAACCAACCGCCCTTCAAAGTTGATAATGAGATTATATTTTATCACGTCTATTTTTCAAAGGTCCCTCTTTGCTATTTCTATTCAGTCGGGTAGGATTCTACAGTTTTTCCAAAAGTCCCCATTTGCTATTTCTAGATTAATCGGGTAGGAGTTCCACAATAGGGTTGGTCAGTTGGTCGGTCTGGTGGTCGGTTAATAGTTTCAATGTCTACCGACTCACATACCATCGACCGATCGCCTTGTAAAATTGATAGTGAGATTACATTTTATCTCGTCTATTTTTCAAATGTCCCCTTTTTCTATTTCTATATCAGTCGGGTAAGAGTTCTACAATTTTTCCAAAGGTCCCCCTTTGCTATTTATAGATTAGTCAGGTAGGAGTTCCATAGTAGGGTTATTTGGTTGGTGGGTCTGGTGGTTGGTTAATAGTTCTAATTTCTACCGACCCACATATCATCGATCGATCGCAATGTAAACTTGATAATGAGATTACTTTTTATCGAGTTTATTTTCCAAATGTCCCCCTTTTGCTATTTCTCGATCAGTCAGGTAAGATTTCTACAATAGGGTTGGTCGATCTGGTGGTCAGTTAATAGCTCCAGTGTCTACCGACGCACATATCATCGATCAATTACCCTGTAAACTTGATAATAAGATTACTATTCATCGCGTCTATTTTCCAAAGGTCCCCCTTTATTATTTGTAGATCAGTCGGGTAGGAGTTCTATAGTAGGGTTGGTCAGTTGGTTGGTCTGGTAGTTGGTCAATAGTTCCAATGTCTAATGATCCAAATATCATCGACCGATCGCGTTGTAAACTTGATAATGAGATTACTTTTTATCACGTCTATTTTCCAAAGGTCTCTCTTTGTTATTTGTAGATCAGTCGGGTAGGAGTTCTACAATACGGTAGGTTGGATAGTCGATCTAGTGGTCAGTTAATAGTTCCAATATATACCAGCCCACGCCCGTTGCCTAGAATTGCCCACGAGTTGCCCATGCTCATTGCCTAGGATTTTTTTCTTGGGTTGTCCACGCCCGTTGCCTAAGATTTTCCACACATGTTTTCTAGAATTTCCCATGCTCGTTGCCTAGGATTTGCCCACGGGTTGCCCACGCATATCGTCTAGGCCCACGCCCATTGCCTAAGATTACCCACAGGTTGCCCACACCCTTTTCCTAGGATTGTCCACGGGTTGCCCATGCCCGTTGCCTAGGAATTCCCTTGGATTGCTCATGCCCGTTGCCTAGGATTGCTTGGGGATTGCCAATGCCCATTGCCTAGGATTGCCAACGGGTGGCCCACACCCTTTGCCTAGGATTGCCCAAGTCCATTGCCTAGGATTGCCCGGGGGTCGCCCACACCCATTGCCAATGATTGCCTTCAGATTGCCCATGCCCGTTGCTTAGGATTGCCCACGGGTTGCCCATGCCCATTGCTTAGTATTACCCACACCTACTGTTTAGGACTGCCCATGCCCGTTGCCTAGGATTACCCACAGATTGCCCACGCCTGTTGCCTAGGATAGCCCACGGGTTGCCTACGCTGTAGCTTAGGATTGCCCACGTGTTACGTACGCCCGTAGCCTAGGATCTCCCACGGGTTGCCCATGCCCGTTGCTTAGAATTGCCCACGGGTAGCTCTCGCCCATTACCTAGGATTGCCAATGTGTTATCCTACGCTCGTTGCCTAGGATTGCCAACGGGTTGCCCACGCCCGTAGCCTAGGATTGTCCATGCTAGTTTCCTAAGATTTCCCACGGGTTGCCCACGCCCGTTGCTTAAGATTGCCGACAGGTTGCCCACACCCGTTGCCTAAGATTGCCCGCAGGTTGCCCACGCCCGTTGCCCAGGATTGCCCACGGGTTGCCAACGCCCGTAGCCTAGGATTGCCCGCGTCGGTTGCCTAGGATTGTCCACGGGCTGCCCACGCCTGTTGATTATGATTGCCCAAAGTTGCCCACGCTCGTTGCTTAGGATTGCTCACGCCCGTTGCCTATGATTGCTCACGGGTTGCCCACGCCCGTTGGCTAGGATTGCCCATGCCCATTGTCTAGGATCGTCCACGTCTATTGTCTGGGAATGCTCACGCCCATTGCCAAGAATTCCCCACGCCCGTTGCCTAGGATTGCCCACGGGTTGCCCACACCCATTACCTTGGATTGCTCACTCCCGTTGCTTAAGATTGCCAACGGGTTGCCCACGACCATTGCGTGGGATTGCCCACGCCCGTTGCCTGGGGTTGCCCACGAGTTGCCCATGTCTGTTGCCTAGGATTGCCCACGTCTGTTGCCTAAGATTGCCCAAGGATTGCCCACGCCCGTTGCCTAGGATTGCCCACGTATTGCCCACGCCTGTTGCCTAGGATTGACCGGGGGTTGTCCACGCCTGTTGCCTAGGATTGTCCATGGGTTGCCCATGCCTGTTGCCTAGGATTGCCCGTGCCCGTTGCTTTTTATCGCGTTTATATTCTTAAGGTTCCCATTTGCTATTTCTCGACATGTTAGGTAAAAGTTCCATAAAAGGGTTGGTTAGGTGGCCGTATCGTGGCTCCAAAGTCCATCAACCCATATATCATTGACCGATCGCCGTATAAACTTGATAACGAGATTAATTTTTAATGATATTGGTCAGTCTAATGGTCGGTTATTAGTGCAAATGTCTACAGAAAAGGGTCGGCCAGGTCTACATCGCTCAGCAAACTATAATCGACCCAATCTCATTACCTTTAAAACTCCTACCCTAGTGATCGAGAATCAGTAAATGGGGACATATGGAAAATAAAAGCAATAACAAGTAATCTTATTATCAAGTTAAAAGGGCGATCGGTCGATGATATTTGGGTCGGTAGACTTTGGTGCCACTACCCGACCACCAAACCAACCAAACTGTGGAACTCCTACTCGACTGATCTAGAAATAGAAAATGTGAACCTTTGGAAAAAAGACGTGATAAAAATTAATCACATTATAAAGTTTATAAGGCGATCGATCGATGTTATTTGGGTCGGTAGACCTTGTAACTATTAACCGACTACCAAACCGACCAACCAACTGACCCTACTTTGGAACTCCTACCCGAATGATGGAGAAATATCAAATGGGGACCTTCGAAATATAGACGTGATAAAAGTATCTCGTTATTAAGTTACAGGGTGATCGGTCAAAATGGGGCATCGCGCTTATCTAAAAGGGTGGTCGGACATTGGAGCCACGACCTGACCAACCCTTCTATTGAACTTTTACCCAATAGACCAAGAATCAGTAATCTAGGACATACAAAAAACTGACTCGATAACAAGTAATCTCATTATCAGGTTTACAGGGCGATCAGTCGATGATATGTGGGTCGGTAGACTTTAAAATTAATAACCGACCACCAGATCGACCAACCGACTGACCCTACTATAGAACTCCTATCCTTTTATCGACCCACATATTCCGACCCTTCAGTTCAACATTTACCCGATAGATCAAAAATCAGCAAAAGAAGACCTTCGTAAAATAGATGCGATAAAAATTAATCTCATTATACAGTTTACAGGGCTATCAGTCGATGATATGTGGGTCGGTAGACAATGGAACTATTAACCGACCACCAGGCCGACCAATTGACCAACCCTACAGTGGAACTCCTACCCAACTGATCCAAAAATAGCGAAGGGGGACCTTTGAAAAATAGACAAAATAAAAAGTAATATCATTATTAAGTTTACAGGGTAATCGGTCGATGATATGTGGGTCGTTAGATATTGAAACTATTAACCGACCACCGGACTGACTAACTTAACAAACCTACTGTGGAACTCCTACCGTATTAATATATAAATAGCAAAGGGGGGTCATTGGAAAATAGACGTGATAAAAAGTAATCTCATTATTAGATTTACAAGGCGATCGATTGATGATAGTGTTGGCGTTCGATCATTTTGTTAACGTGAACCGTTAGCATACCATGCGTTTCTAACACAGCGGAAGCAATAAATCATAGAAACGATTACCGTTCACTAGGGTATGTTGATGAAGATTAATTTTCGCAGGCAGCCTGCGCAGTCCCACGAGAATGGCCATAACTTCCTCGTCTGATATCAGAATTGAGTGATCTTTATGTTCAGACGATCCTCTCTTCGACGGCTTTCCGTTCAGTATATTGATCATCAAATTCTGAGCACTATACGAATTTATACAAATTTCGCAATGTCGCGGACAGCAGCAGCAAACTACCTTCTGATCTTCTGCTGTATGTCCCAAGTCCGATCTCGACGTCGTGTGGGCGACGATCTACGAGACCTCAATCTGCTCTCAACCCTCATCACACGTGAATAATCAATTAGATTAGATTAGATTAGGGTTCCAGATAAGCTGAGGTGACTTATATACATGGGCTACAGCAGGGACCAGGAGGAGAAATTGGGTTGGGCCTCCATTGGGCTTAAGTATCCAAGCTTAGCCCAAAGCTTATACTTAAGTCCAATAATAATAATATATTCCACTAAAATATTATTATTGCACTACCGTACCAATCCCAAAATTACGTTTTGGGCTCCTTCTTATTATGAGTCCATTAGTCTCCCCATGTTTAAGATATACAATGTCCATTAATTAATTAAGTTACTGACAACCCAATTAATTAATATCTCATCCAAGAGTAGTACCACTCAACCTCATTATCATGCCGGAATAAATTCCACCTGCAGGGTTTATATGATAATCCTTATGAGCTCCTCAAGGGGACATCATCAACCTATGACGGACACGGATTCCTTCTACAATCAACAGCACACCATAGAGACAGCACTACTTCCCAACTCATCGAGTTTGTTGATTTAATTACATGTAAATCTCACCCATTGATAAATCAAAGAAATACATACTGCCCTATGTGTCGAGGTTATTGTATAGGAATTAAGAGCACGAACTTCCATAATAACTGAGATCAAGTTCTCCTATAAGTCAGTATAAGTCGAACGATCTCAAGCGGTCCTGCTCAATACACATAAGTGCACTAATGTGATTCTATAGCCAAGACAAGCTAATACCAAACCACATTACAACCATCCCGATAGAGAGTCCCCATCTATCTCGGTTGTGAGCATCAGTTTATACTTTATAAGAAACCGTTAATATGATCTTCCGCGTGTTGTCGCACAACATATTATCTACAGTATAAAGTAAGTGGACTATTGCATCGAACATATAAATAAATTATAAGATGCAATCATTTGATCATATGATTCTCATTTCAAATTAATTATTACAATATTGTTCATACAAAAAGCTAGACTTTTAGTATACAATCCAACAATCTCCCACTTATACTAAAAGACTATGCTGTCATGTCTTCTGCCATACATCTGATTTCCACTCCCACTACACGACCATCAAAAGCTCTCGCCTTAAGGTCCTTGTAAATGGATTTACTAGGTCATCATCCGATGCAATCTAGGTGACAACAGCCTTCCCCTTATCATACGATTTCTCATAATAGGTGGTACTTGCACTCCATGTGTTTAATTGCCTTATGGGCTCGTGATTCCTTCAAGTTTGCAACTGCACCAATATCATCAATATAAATTGTGATATCCTTGGGCAAACTTAGAAACACTTCGAAGTCCATCTTGAAGTTTCTAGAGTCATACAGATACTTTGGCTGCCTCATAGGCTCCAATTTATCATCTTTCCATGATGGAGTCCGGAGTCTGAAATATATTTCTATATAACACTCCTCCACATTATGACTCAACTTCCTAAAATTAAATGCATAACCTTTGAGGTAGATTTACTGTCGTCCCTATCTGATTTGAAAAATCTGAATCTATGTAACCCATAAGAATCAGTGAATCTATTCGGTAAGCCCACATATAGTTTCTAGTCCTTTTCAGGTACATAAGTATATGTCTTACCACTATTCATCATTCTTGTTCTGGGTTACGTTGATACCCACTGTTCATGCCATCGGCAAAACAGATATCCAATCTCGTGCACAGCATTCCTTAGATTAAGCTTCCTCATTTGCCGAAGCATAAGGAACCGCTTTCATCTTCTTTATCTACTTTTGTGTCACAAGACACATTCACTTAGATAAATTCACATGCTAAACGAGTAAGGATCGTATCATTATATGAAACTTGAGATAAGCATAACATCCTTTCTTGTGATCCGTATTACCGTGATCAAAAGGATATTTTTGCTCTTCTTAAGTCCTTCATCTCATACCGCTTTATCAACCATACCCATACGCCCGACAATACTCTTTCATTGTCTCCAATGAGCAAGATACTATCTACATATAGTACAAGAAATACCACCACGTTTCCATCACTCTTTTCAATACACAAGACCCATCCGATCATTGATTAGATCCATGTCACTGGATTACCTCATCAAAACGGATGTTTCATGATCTTGAAGCTTGTTTTAGTCCATTAATGGACACTTTTAAGCTCACTATCACAATGCTCTTAGCTCTTTGCAATGAATCACTCTGGTTGCTTCACATAGATGTTTCCCTTAAAACTTCCAATCAGAAAAGTTGTCTCGACATCTATTTGTTATCCCTCATATTTCATATGAGTAGCAACAAATAAAAGAGTCTGGATCAACTTAGGCATAGCTACCGGCGAACAGGTTTTCTCATAACCGAACCCTTTCTTTCTGAGTATACCTTTTCGCAACAAGCTTGCTTCCAAGGTTTTCACCTTATTCTATGATCCTTTTTTATTCTTGCATGCCCGCTTCCAATGGCTTTTACGCCATTTAGCGGTTCAACAAGCATCCAGACCTAATTTAAAATCCATCGATTCTATTTTAATATTCATTGCACTTACTAAGATTCTGCATTTTAATTTTGTAGTGCAACATCGTATCCCTGGGATAATATCATGTTTACTAGGGATCAAGTCTTACGACTTTCCCAAAACATGTATCTCACGGGTTGTCGAATAATCCTCCCACTGCGACAAGGCACTACATGTAATTGTGTATCAGACGTGACACGCATTGAAGTTTACCTTGTGGTATATCCTCTTGTACACTTGGTACTTATACTTTGTGTTTTCTTCTCACTACCTTTAGAACAACTCATACATGGATTTTTGATTTATTACATAGTCCCTTTCCAAAAATCTAGTGTTTGTGTTAACAATCACCCTTCGATCTTTTAGACTAAATAAATCACCTTCATTTTTATAGCATATCCCACAAACAGACAAACATTCAAATGAATTACTGTTTCTAGGGCTTATCCATAAAATGAATTAAGTAATTCTAAATAATTCATCATCTATCTAATCATTACCATAAGAGTCTTATTCCTTCTATCCACCACACCATTCAGCTGGGGCATGCCTGGTGTAGACCACTTGAGATTTAATCTCAACCTCTGATTAATAGTTCCTAATTATCCTAAGAGGTACTCGTAATGACGATTAAATCGTTATTATTTGATATATTTTCCATGATGCTTTACTGTACCAACCTTGTAATTCTTGAATAAATCAAAGAATTTAGACATGCAGTGCATCAAATAAATAT
Source organism: Pogostemon cablin (assembly GCA_023678885.1). Classification (NCBI taxonomy): domain Eukaryota; kingdom Viridiplantae; phylum Streptophyta; class Magnoliopsida; order Lamiales; family Lamiaceae; genus Pogostemon; species Pogostemon cablin. The sequence goes on from CM042959.1 coordinate 30,167,805, forward strand.
ATCGGTATCTAGAATAATCTTCGATTATTCATAACCACCTCTCGCCTAGATAATATTAGGCCCACTTGAATCAGAATGAACCAATTCCAACATATATATCTTTGGCTCTACACCCCTTTACCTTGAAAAGGTAATTAATCATTTTTACTTCCAAGTAAGACTCGCAAGTCTGATAGTTTCCACTTCAGATAAACCTTACGGTCCATCTGCTATCAACTTTTGAGTCCTACTCAAGTAAAATGATCTAGTCTTAGACGCCAAATGCATGTTTAGTTCATCTCCGAAGGTTACTTTCTCTTACTAAGATCAGAAGATGCATTATTAATTACTATTTGTTGCATCTGTGGAATATACATGATTTAAGAGTATACAAATTGTCCATCAACGTACCATAACAGATTACAACTCTATCCTTCATTATAATGACCATGTCATTTAAATGAAATGGAGTATCCATCTATTAATGCATAGAAACCGAAATCAAATTCTTTCTATGAAAACGTACGTAAAATAATTTCTCATAATCAAACGTCTACTCATATCATTAGATAAATAGACAACTCCCACTGCAATAGCCACTACTCTTGTAGTTTTACCCATGTCATAACAATCTTATCCTCACTTAGTAATAAACATTTAGTATTCCAGTATCTACACACTTCGTGTCAGTAAATGCCATCACTAATCATGTTTTAAACAACTAGTGAATAAGATATAAAACTTGTTCACATTATGATGAAAATGGCTTTCCTTTGCCACATGTTTTGCCAGAAGTTTTCCACCATATACATCCTATTGTAATTCAGGTGGAACTTACTCAAAAACATCTAGGCAATTCACGAAGAATTAAATTGATCTAGGTTTCCCTTCAATTTATACTCCATGCTTTCCCAATTCATTCATCAAATTAAATCATGATCTTCTGCCTTTTAACTTACTCAAGTATCCGAAGAGTTACATGAGACCATCATATTTCTATGAACCTCTCATCTCTTCACTAGAGACTTTAATAGGCATCATGAGACGTCCTTTGTGATAACACACATGTATTTTCTTAAGCAGTAAAATTCAAAACCAAGAATCTTTTCTAATCATCTAATTTGGACAAGTAAATATAATTTCTTTTAGTTAATAATAAGTGAGATAAAACCATTTGAAAATCAGAGAATCAAAAATAAATATACCGATCAAAACTTCGAATTTTATCCTTTTATATTGATTCCCTCAAAACAATATAAAAATAAAATTCACCGACATCTCAAGCACACCGTGAGTCTGCAAGCCACGATAGTGTGGACGTTTACAAATCCGAACATTTACAAGAGAAGGTTTTACCCATTAATTTCATTTGTCAACCTAACTTTATGACAAAATAATTAATAGTCGGTTCCTCTTTAGCCATGCAAATAAAAGCAGTGACTCCGATGGGGAGGATACTTATTATTTACACCTAAGTGTACACCATTATTTGACTCCAAGTTCGCGGCCCAAGCTTATGTGCCTTACAGATGGAGAAGTACACACGCGCTCGGATAACTTCCTACAGTCATCAATTATAAGTCTTTACAGTGATCCGCACATGAACTCATCAGATAGGGAGGAAGGTCTATGCCAACGCGCAAGTTCATATGCATCACATTACAAACATAATTATTTAAAGAAGTCTGTCCCAGCAATCCATGAATAAACTCATCCGATGGGGAGGAAGGCTCTAATGCCGACGCGCAAGTTTATTCACATTGCTAACAAACCAATAATGGAGGCCGCGGGAATTTTTACCAATTCCCTCTCCCACTTAGTTATTCAACACCGAGGGGTTTTTACATGCATATAATATTTAAAAATAAAATACGCAACCTAGCATGCTCATACTTCCAAATATATAACAATAATTGACAAATAAAACAATTATAGCAGTTATATATAAGGAAATAAATTGCCAAAAATAAGTTGACTTGATCAACACTCCAACATACATGCATATAATATACCAAATATAATACGCAATCTAGCATGCTTCTATTTAAGGCAATAAATCATAGAGAATCATGCATACATATATAACAATAATCAATTAATAAATCAATTATAACAGTTATATAACAGCGAATTCGATTGTTCGCCACCAATCACGAATGCGGACAACTGCGATGGGGATCGACCTCCCCGCAGCTTGCTCCACCACTCTGGCATCCTGCCCGATCATATTGTGAAGACCAGTCGAACTTGATGCAGACCAGTCGAACTTGATGCAAACCCGCTCGAACCTGGTGCAGAGTCGATCAAACCTGATGCAGACCAATCGAACCTGATGTGAATCCGCTCGAACCTGGTGCAGCATTGATCGAACCTGATGCAGACCAATCGAACCTGATGCAAATCCGTTCGAACCTGGTGCAGCATCGATCGAACCTGATGTAGACCAATCGAACCTGATGCAAATCCGTTCGAACCTGGTGCAGCATCGATCGAACCTGATGCAGACCAATCGAACCTGATGCAAATCCGCTTGAACCTGGTGTAGCATCGATCGAACCTGATGTAGACCAATCGAACCTGATAAAAATCTGCTCGAACCTGGTGCAGCATCGATTGAACCTGATGCAAATCCGCTGTCCAAGGGCCTACTTGCACGGAACCAAGTTCAGCCCAACGCGCAACATCAAACCACACCAACTGTCGTTCAGGGTTCGCAACTGTAGGAAACTGGGAATCCAATCTCCACCGTTCAGAATCTACGCCTGTGAGTTTTTAACATGCTGTCCAAATTACAGGTTGATCCAACGGTTAGATTGTGTGAAATAGCTCTTTTCCCTCGACTGCGCAGAACAAAATCGCCCAAAAAACTGCTTCTGTTTTCGGCGTATTCCTGACAACGCAAAGATCCAAATACGATCTTCACTGTTCAAAATGTACATCTATAATATCCGAACGTGCTGACCAAAATTTAACCTGATCCGACGGTTGAAACTCCGGTTATTGCCTCTGCAATATCACTGCGCTGGATTTTCTCTCAATTTCTTTCTTCCATGTGAAATTAACGAACAGTTTTCGTCGAATCCTCTCACACACAACCATCACTGAACATATATGATATAGGGTATATTTCACATAGGGATATTCATGGTTTGTGCAGTAAAACCAAAACCCTAAACAAGCGATCCTAATTTTGAAAAATTAAACACATAAACCCTAGCCTAACGTGTCACGCTTCACCACGAAACCGAAGCTCTGATACCAATTGTTGGCGTTTGATCATTTGGTTAACGTGAACCGTTAGCATACCATGCATTTCTAACACAGCGGAAGCAATAAATCATAGAAACGATTACCGTTCACCAGGGTATGTTGATGAAGATTAATTCTCGCAGGCAGCCTGCGCAGTCCCACGAGAATGGCCATAACTTCCTCGTCTGATATCAGAAATGAGTGATCTTTACGTTCAGATGATCCTCTCTTCGACGGCTTTCTGTCAGTATATTGATCATCAAATTCTAAGTACTGTACAAATTTATACAAATTTCGCAAGGTCGCGGACAGCAGTAGCAAACTACCTTCTGATCTTCTGCTGTATGTCCCAAGTCCGATCTCGACGTCGTGTGGGCGACGATCTACGAGACCTCCTCAATCTACTCTTAACCCTCATCACACGTGAATAATCAATTAGATTAGATTAGATTAGATTAGGGTTCCAGATAAGCTGAGGTGACTTATATACATGGGCTACAGCAGGGACCAGGAGGAGAAATTGGGTTGAGCCTCCATTGGGCTTAAGTATCCAAGCTTAGCCCAAATCTTATACTTAAGTCCAATAATAATAATATATTCCACTAAAATATTATTATTGTACTACCGTATCAATTCCAAAATTACGTTTTGGGCTCCTTCTTATTATGAGTCCATTAGTCTCCCCATGTTTAAGATATACAATGTCCATTAATTAATTAAGTTACTGACAACCCAATTAATTAATATCTCATCCAAGAGTAGTACCACTCAACCTCATTATCATGCCGGAATAAATTCCACCTGCAGGGTTTACATGATAATCCTTATGAGCTCCTCAAGGGGACATCATCAACCTATGACGGACACGGATTCCTTCTACAATCAACAGCACACCATAGAGACAGCACTACTTCCCAACTCATCGAGTTTGTTGATTTAATTACATGTAAATCTCACTCATTGATGAATCAAAGAAATACATACTGCCTTACGTGTCGAGGTTATTGTATAGGAATTAAGAGCATGAACTTCCATAATAACTGAGATCAAGTTATCCTATAAGTCAGTATAAGTCGAACGATCTCAAGCGGTCCTGGTCAATACACATAAGTGCACTAATGTGATTCTATAGCCAAGACAAGCTAATACCAAACCACATTACAACCATCCCGATAGAGAGTCCCCGTCTATCTCGGTTGTGAGCATCAGTTTATACTTTATAAGGAAACCGATAATATGATCTTCCGCGTGTTGTCGCACAACATATTATCTACACTATAAAGTAAGTGGACTATTGCATCGAACATATAAATAAATTATAAGATGCAATCATTTGATCATATGATTCTTATTTCAAATTAATTGTTACAATATTGTTCATACAAAAAGCTAGACTTTTAGTATACAATCCAATAGATAGGTGGGCCGGTAGACAATGGAAATAATATTCGATCACCTGACCGACAAACTGATTGACTCTATTGTGGAACTGTTATCTGACTGATTTAGAAATAACAAAGGGGGACCTTTGTAAAATAGACGCGATGAAAAATAATCTCATTATCAAGTTTACTGGGGGATCGGTCGATAATACGTGGGTCAGTAGACAATGGAAATAATACTCGACCACCTGACCAACCAACCGATCGACCCTAATGTGGAACTCCTACAAAACTGATTGAGATATAGCAAATGGGGACCTTGGAAAAATTGGCGCGATAACAAGTAATCTCATTATCAAGTTTACAGGGCGATCGGTCGAAGATATGTGGGTCTGTAGACATTGATAATATTAATCGATCACTAAACCGACCAACTGACCGACACTATTATAGAACTCCTACCCGACTGATCGAGAATCAACAAATGGTGGCATACAGAAAAAAGATGCGATAACAAGTAATCTCATTATCAAGTTTAAAGGGCGATCGGCCGATGATATGTGGGTGATAGACATTGGGACCACGATCCGAACACATAACCGACCCTTCTGTTGAACTTTTACCTCACAGATCGATAATCAGCAAACGGGATTATACGGAAAATAGACGCGATAACACATAATCTCATTATTAAGTTTACGAGGTGACCGATCGATGATATGTGGGTCGGTAGATAATGGAAATAATACCCGACCAACCGACCGACCAACTGACCGACCCTCGATTAATCTTGAAATAGCAAAGGGAGATCTTTGGAAAAACTATCGAACTCCTACCAGACCACCTAACCGACCAGCCGACCGACCCTACTGTGGAACTCCTACCCGACTGGTCAAGAAATAGCAAAGGGGTCCTTTGGAAAATAGACGCGATAAAAGTAATTTGATTATCAATTTTACAGGACGATCGGTCAATGATATGTGGGTCGGAAGATAATAGAAATAAGGTAAAGACTTATGTGAGACCGTCTCACGTAAGGGATTACGTGAGACGGCCAGAAAGTGATAACTTTAATATAGCGAAGTGATAATAAATTAACAAAAAGTGATAATATTATTTCATGAACAATTTTTAGTATAAATAAAAAGTGATAACATTTTATAGCGTAAGTGATAATGATCTATAGCGAAAGTGATAACTATTTTAAAAAGTGAAAAATGATCTCACGTGAGACGGTCTCACGCAAGACATACCCTAGAAATAATACCCGACCACCTGATCGACCAAGCGACCGACCCTACTGTGAAACTCTTACAAGACTGATCTAGAAATAGAAAATGGTGACCTTTGAAAAATCGACGCGATAAAAAGTAATCTCATTATCAAGTTTACATCGTTATCGGTAGATGATATGTGGGTCGTTAGACAATGGAAATAATATCCGACCACCTGACCGACCAATAGATCGATCATACTATAGAATTCCTACCTGACTAATCTAGAAATAGTAAATGGGGACCTTTAAAAATAAACGCAATGAAAAGTAATCTCATTATCAAGTTAATACCCGATCACCTGACCGCGAACCAATCATTTTTAATCTGAAAATATTTTATATGTATTTATTATTCTTAAATATTAAAAAAATTAATAAAAATTACTTAAAAATAATAAACTTTACAAGGTTAGAACTAATTGAGTTTAATGTAGAGAAATTTTATATGTGATTATAATTCTTAATTATGAAAAAAAATTCATAAAAATTACTATAAGAAAAAATAATGAACTTTACAAGGTTAGAACCAATAGGGTTTAATGTGGAAAAATTTTAAATATATTTATTATTCTTTAATATGAAAAAAAAATTAATAAAATTAATTTTAAAAAATAATGAATTTTATAAGGTTAGAACCGATCGGGTTTAATGTGAAAATTATATATATATATATATATATATATATATATATTTACTATTCTTAAATATGAAAAGAAATTAATAAAAAATTCTTTTAAAAAAACTATGAATTTTACAAGGTTAGAAGCGATTGGGTTTATGTAAAAAATATTTTGAATGGTTTACAAAGGTTATAACCTATCAGGTTTTAATTTAAAAATATTTTTGTTATTTTTTTTAATATCTTCATTCAATAAGAAGCATATGTCCTTCATTTCGATGCTTATTTTCTTATTTCGATCAATATTTTCTTCATTTCGATACTCATTTTCTCATTTCTAATGCACATTTTCTTAATTTTGATGCTCATTTGGATGCACGCTTCATTTTCGATACTCATTTCTCATTTTGATGACGTTTACTTCGTTTGATGCTCATATTATAATTTTGATCCACATTTTCCAATTTTGATGCTCATTTTAACATTTCAATGCACATTCCCTTCATTTCAATGTACGCTTCCTTCATTTCGTTGCACGTTTACTTCATTTCGATTCTCATTTCCTACATTTTGATACTAATTTCCTTAATTTCGATACACAATTCCTTCATTTCGATGCTCATTTTCTAATTTCGATCACTTTTACTTCATTTTGTTGCTCATTTTCTCATTTGATTCACATTTCCATATTTATTTTTCTTAAATATGAAAAAAATTAATAAAAATTACTATTAAAATAATAATGAACTTTATAAGTTTAGAAATGATCGGGTTTAAAGTTGAAAATTTTACATGTATATATTATTCTAAAATATGAAAACAAAATTTAATAAAAATTACTATAAATTAACTTTGCAAGGTTAGAACCGATCGGTATTAATATGGAAATTTTTTATATGTATTTATTATTTTTATATATGAAAAGATATTAATAGAGATTACTTTAAAAGAAACAATGAATTTTACAAGGTTAGAAGCGATCAAGTTTAATGTTTAATTTTTTTGAATGGTTTACAAAGATTAGAACCTATCAGTTTTAATTTAAAAATATTTTTTTATTTTTTTTAATATCTTATTGATTAAGAAGCATATTTTCTTCATTTCAATGCTTATTTTTTGTTTCGATCAATATTTTCTTCGTTTCGATGCTCATTTTCTCATTTCAGATGCACATTTCCTTCATTTTGATGCTAATTTCGATGCACGTCTCCTTCATTTTCGATGCTCATTTCACATTTTGGATTACGTTTACTTCATTTCATGCTCATTTTCTAATTTTTATGCACTTTTTCTTCATTTTGTTGCTCATTTTACATTTTGGTGCACATTTCCATATTTATTATTCTTAAATATAAAAAAATTAATAAAATTACTTTTAAAAAAATAATGAACTTCACAAGTTTAGAACTGATTGGGTTTAATGTAGAAAAATTTTATATGTATTTATTGTTTTAAATATGAAAAAAATGAATAAAAATTACTTTAAAAGAAACGATGTTCTTTTTTAATATTAGAACCGATCTGGTTTAATGTAGAAATTTTTTTTATGGTTTAAAAAGGTTAGAACCTAACGGTTTTAATTAGAAAAATATTTTATTATTTTTTTAATATCTTTATTTATTAAGAAGCATATTTCCTTCATTTCGATGCTAATTTTCTTGTTTTGGTCAACAATTTCTTCATTTTGATGCTCATTTTCTCATTTTGAATGCACGTTTCCTTCATTTTAATGCTTATTTCGATGCAAGTCTCGATAATTTTCAATGCTCATTTCTCATTTTGATGAGGTTTACTTCATTTCGACACTCATTTTCAAATTTCGATGCACATTTCCTTCATTTCTAGCTCTTTTATCATTTCAATGCAAGATTCTTTCATTTCCATGCTCATTTCCTTCATTTCGATACTCATTTCGTACATTCGATGCTCATTTTCTCATTTTGATTAACATTTCATTTGCTTAGATGTTCATTTTCTCATTTCAGTGCTCATTTCCTTCATTTTTATGCTGCTTTCCTTCATTTCGATGCACAATTCCTTCATTTCGATGCTCATTTTCTAATTTCGGTGCATTTTTCCTTTATTTCATTGCTCATTTTCTCATTTCGATACACATTCTTTATTTATTATTTTTAAAAATGAAAAAACAATGAACTTTACAAAGTTAGAACTGATCGGGTTTAATGTGAAAAATTTTTATACGTATTTATTATTCTTAAATACTCCCTCCATCCTGTTTCAAACTTTACGTTTGCTTTTTGCACGTAGATTAAGAAATGTAGTATTTTAATGTGTAGTGAGGTTAGAGAAATAATATTTTAATGTAAAGTGGGTAGGTGTATTCGGCTCAGATTCTCTATGTCATTTGGTACACCATCTCTTGTGCCACATCGTTAGATTGACGACACGTATGAGAGAGAAAATATGTCATAATCCTTAAACCCAAGAGGCAATGGTTGGATTTGTTTCCACATCTTACGTGTCAATCACATAACGTGTGGCACAAAAGATGATGCACCAAAATGGCGCAGAAGATCCGGTGTGGTGTATTAGTGTGATGTTTGGGTCCATGGAGAGACAAATAATTAATTTGTGTGGGTCCCATTTACCAAAAAGGAAAACGTAAAAATTGAAGACGGAGAGAACATAAAAAAATTAACAAAAATTATTTAAAAAAAACAATGTACTTTACAGGGATAGAACTGATCGGGTTTAACGTTGAAAAACAATAGGTATATATTATTCTTAAATATGAAAAAAGGTTAATAAAAATTACTTCAAAAAAAATAATAAACTTTACATGGTTAGAACCGATCGGGTTTAATATGGAAAAAGTTTATATGTATTTATTATTCTCAAATAAGAAAAAAATTATTGAAAAAAACAATGAACTTTACAAGGTTATTACCAATCGGTTTTAATATGAAAAAATTTTATATGTATTTATTATTCTTAAATATGAAAAAAAAATTAATAAAAATTACTTTAATAAAACAATGAACTTTACTAGTTTAGAACCAATTGGGTTTAATGTGAAAAAATTTTATATGTATTTATTATTCTTAAATATGAAAAAAAATTAATAAAAATTACTTAAAAAAATAATGAACCTTACAATGTTAGAACCGATTTAGTTTAATGCGGAAAATTTTATACGTGATAATTATCCTTAATTATGAAAAAAATTCATAAAAATTACTATAAGAAAGAACAATGAACTTTACAAGTTTAGTATAAATCGGGTTTAATGTGAAAAAATTATATATATATTTATTATTCTTTAATATGAAAAAATTAATAAAATTATTTTAAAAAAAAAGAACTTTACAAGGTTTGAACGAATCGGGTTTAATGTGAAAAATTTTTATATATGTTTATTATTCCTAAATATGAAAAGAAATTAATAAAAATTACTTTAAAAAAGCAATGAATTTTACAAGGTTATAACAGATCGAGTTTAATGTAGAAAATTTTTTGAACGGTTTACAAAGGTTAGAACCTATTGATTTAGTTTGAAGAAAGGTTTTTTGTTATTTTGTATTAATATCATCATTCATTAAGAAACATATTCCTTCATTTCAATGCTTATTTTCTAGTTTTGATCAACATTTTCTTCGTTTCGATGCTCATATTCTCATTTCTAATTAAAATTTCCTCATTTCGATGCTCATTTGGATGCACGTCTCCTTCATTTTTTATGCTCATTTCTCATTTTGATGAGATTTACTTCATTTCGATGCTCATTTTCTAATTTCGATGCATATTTCCTTCATTTCCATGTTCATTTTATCATTTCAATGCACATTTCTTTCATTTCATTGCACGTTTACTTCATTTCGATTCTTATTTCCTTCATTTTGATACTCATTTATTAGATTTCGATGGTCATTTTCTCATTTGATCAAAATTTTATTTGCCTCGATGTTTATTTTCTCATTTTAATGCACATTTCCTTCATTTTCGATGCTCATTTCCTTCATTTCGATGCACAATTACTTCATTTCGAGACTCATTTTCTAATTTCAGTGCACTTTTCCTTCATTTCGTTGCACATTTTCTTATTTCGATACACATTCTTTATTTATTATTTTTAAAGAAAAAAATTAATAAAAATTACTTTTAAAAAAATAATGAACTTTACAAAGTAATAATGGATCGGGTTTAATGTTGAAAATTTTTATATGTATTTATTATTCTTAAATATGAAAAAAATTAACAAAAATTATTTTAAAAAAATAAACTTTGCAAGATTAGAACCGATCGGGTTTAACGTGAAAAAATTTTATATGAATTTATTATTCTTAAATATAAAAAAATTAATAAAAATTACTTAAAAAAAATAATGAACTTTACAAGGTTACAACTGATCGGGTTTAATATGGAAAATTTTTATATGTATTTATTATTCTCAAATATGAAAAAAAAATTATACTCCCTCCGTCCCCTTGAAAGGAATTCGTTTACTATTTTAACGTGGATTAAGTTCAGAAATCGAGCTTACAAGAACTCGGAGATCTACAAGGAGAGAATGAAGAAATGACATGATTCAAAGATCTCATACAAGGAGTTCAAGAAAGGTGATGAGGTATTACTTTATAACTCTCGTTAGAAGCTTTTCGCAGGAAAATTAAAATCAAAGTGGACGGGGCCGTTCATTATCCATAGAGCCTGCGGAGGGGGGAGTTTTAAGCTTATGAACAAAGATGGAGATATTATCACAGCGAATGGGCATCGATTGAAGCATTACAAATCGCCGGATGATGCTTGTGTCGTCTTGGAGGATACTTGCACTAGATTGGTACCGTCATGACTCTCCAACATTAAACATGAGTGCCTGTTGAGGGCTTTCCCTCCTGTTTTGTTGCTTTATTATTTCTTTTGTGTGAGTAAGAAATTTTTATATTTGACGAGCTTACTTATTGGCAATTACATCTCTTTGCAAACTTAGTTTCCACTATAGTTTCTACTAAGTTTGGGGGGTGTGATGTACTTATCTCATTAAAGTACTGAGAGTATAATCTTTTCTTTGTGACGTTTGTTGAGGGAGTTGATTTTTTGCGGCATATTAAAACTTTTACCGATTGTGGTGTGTCGATTTTTTACAATTTGTCTAATGTTCTGTGGTGTTTCGTATTGTTTTTTAGTGTCATATGCGGAGTTACTCAAGAATATCAAGTTTAAGATTGATTCTCGAGCTAATTTTGATCTATTTTAGTACCTAATGTTCGTTTTTGAGCTTAAAGTATGCAGGGATGAAGAAAATTCGAGTTTGGGACATTAGGTGGTCAGTTCGACCAGACATGCAGGTCGAACATGGAAGCCTTGGTCGAACTGGAGATCAGATACTTCGTTACAGGTCGATTCGACCAAGCAGAGGAGAGTTCGACCAGAGGTTCGACCAAGAAAGAAGTCAAAGTAGCGATCAAAAAAGTTTGTACAGGCAGATTCGACCAAGATGGGATTGGTTCGACCAAACAGTTTGGTTAAATTGAGGTCGAATTGTAAACCTGATAGATCTGAACAGGCTAGTTCGACCACGACTATAGAGTTCGACCAAAGCACTTGGTCGAACGATGGTCGAATCGCGATGATGAATTGTCCAGAATGAGAGTTCGACCATGGATTCAACCAAAACAATCCAATTTGACCACGCTATTAGGTCGAATCCAGGTCAGGTAAGTTGATTTTAACTCCATTTTTCACCCCATTAGATCACTTTTGCACACCACCTTCACCCGAATTCCTCCCGAATCAGAAATCCTCTCTTCCAATCTTCATTTTCACGTGTTTTTGAACTAAATAAATCACATTCCACACACTACACACTCGATTTGCTGCAAGTTTGGGTCGATTTGTCAGTGAAATCTAGGGTTTTTGGCCAATTTTGGGAATTCTCCATAATCGTTCGACCTAGCCATGTCAAGCTCGAAAGGTATGTTTTCTTAGTTCATTTGCCCTAGGATTGAAGTTTCATTACGTGATTTTGAGATGGGTAAGTTGAATTAACTTATTTTCTGAGGTATTATGGCGTGGGAGTTGAACTTTTATGCATGATTTCGTATGTACAGTTGATGGGTTTGAATTTGATTAATTAATTATTGTCAAACCTTGATGTGTATGTGGAATTAGGATGGAATTAAGTAGTGTGAGAGAAGCATGATGGATTTTGAGTTACTTTCTTGAATTTTTAAGCATGCTTGTAGTTTACTACGTTGTGGGCTTTTCTTGTTGCATGATTGAAGTTGGAATTGGATTGAGTAAGTATGAGAATTGAATTGTTGATCTATGAATGTAATATGCTTGATTGGAATGACTATGTAGTGTGAGTTGAATGCTTGTTGATCTGGAATAGCTTAGTTTGTTTTTCCTTTTTGGTTGTTATTGAGATATTGATTTTAGGAAAAGGGAAGGAAGCCAGGCTCGATCCAAGAAGAGGCAAGATAGGCCGTCTCATGAAGATGCAGTGACAAAGAAGCTAAGGCTTCAAGAGCGGTTGTCCTTGAATTTCAAGATTTGGATGAATGAATGGGATGAGATCAAAGAAAAATGGGGAGAAGTGTCAGATAAAATTGCTCAAACGAGGTATCTGTTGGATTATATACTAAAAGTCTAGTTTTTTTGTATGAACAATCTTATAACAATTTATTTGAAATGAGAATCATATGATCAAATGATTGCGTCTTATAATTATTTATATGCACGATGCAATAGTCCACTTACTTTATAATGTAGATAATATGTTGTGCGACAACACGCGAAAGATCATATTATCAGTTTTCTTATAAAGTATAAACAGATGCTCACAACCGAGATAGACGGGGACTCTCTATCGGGATGGTTGTAGTGTGGTTTGGTATTAGCTTGTCTTGGCTATAGAATCACATTAGTGCACTTGTGTGTATTGAGCAGGACCGCATGAGATCGTTCGACTTATACTGACTTATAGAAAAACTTGATCTCTGTTATTATGGATGTTCGTGCTCTTAATCCCTATACAATAACCTCGACACGTAGGGCAGTATGTATTTTTTGATTCATCAATGAGTGAGATTTACATGTAATTAAATCAACAAACTCGGTGAGTTGGGAAGTAGTGTTGTCTCTATGGTGTGCTGTTGATTGTAGAAGGAATCTGTGTCCGTCATAGGTTGATGATGTCCCCTTGAGGAGCTCATAAGGATTATCATGTAAACTCTGCAGGTGAAATTTATTCCGGCATGATAATGAGGTTGAGTGGTACTACTCTTGGATGGGATATTAATTAATTGAGTTGTCACTAACTTAAATTAATTAATGGACATTGTATATCTTAAATATGGGGAGACTAACGGGCTCATAATAAGAAGTAGCCGAAAAATGTAATTTTGGGATTGGAAAGGCGGTGCAGTAATAATATTTTAGTGGAATATATTATTATTATTGGACTTAACTATAAACTTTGGGCTAAACTTGGATACTTAAGCCCAATGGAGGCTCAACCCAATTTCTCCTCCTGGTCCCAGCTGTAGCCCATGTATATAAGTCACCTCAGCTTATCTGGAACTCTAATCTAATTTATTATTCACGTGTGATGAGGGTTGAGAGCAGATTGAGGAGGTCTCGTAGATCGTCGCCCACACGACGTCGAGATCGGACTTGGGACATACTGATGTGGCGCGTGATGGCGAGTCCACCCAGCCGGGGCCACTGCTCGTGTATCGTCGTCGCAGGCACCGGGCTGGGGGAGAGTGCTAGTGGACTTATTATTATTATTATAATTACTATGGGTTAGTTGGGCCCGTATGCTTGGGCTTAGGGTTAGCTTGCTATTTAATCTCTATGATGTACTCTCTTTTGGATTTTACCTAAAGTATTGAATTGTGGAGCCGTATCTGGCTATTGTCAAACGAGTTCTTCGTTTGATTCCTGAGTGCTAATAATTGGTCCGACCTGCCGGATCACTCACCCGAGATGACGCAAACTCGAGAACAGCAACTTGATGAGATGGAGAGGAAGGAAGCGGAGATGGCAGAATACCTTGGGAAGGTTTCGGAAGATCAAGACAAAATTTTCCAGCAACTATTAGCGATCACTAAGTCGATCACCGGCCTGACCGCATCGGTGGCAGGGCTGTCGATCGCGACTGCTCGAGCAGCCCTCGGTACCATCTCTGGGTCTGGCACGGTGGTCGAGGGCTCTGAATCGGCTACACAACAACAGGGCCGCGACACGATAGAAACGGCGGCCGGGACAGAGGTGATGAGCGCGAGCACCGTGGCCAAGCCGTTGGCGCCACCTGCAATCCCTACGCCCCCCACACTCCCAGCCTTTGATGGAACAGATCTGATTGGCTGGCTGGCCAGAGCTAATCAGCAGTTCAAATTGCATCAGACGCCAGAAGAGGTGAAGCTGCTGGCGGCCATGGTGGCCATGGAGGATGCGGCCCTCTATTGGTTTATATGGATGGAAACCCGAGATCCCGACATGACTTGGAGTGAATTCGCTGAGGCCCTGATTGTCCGTTTTGACTCGCTTTTCATAGGAAGCCCCTATGAACGCTTGTCCTCCGTCTGGTAGACCAAATCAGTGGAGGAGTACATAACAGTATTTGTGCAACTGGCAAGCCAGGTGCCAGGTCTTAGCGACAAACACTATTTAGGTTATTTCATGGCCTGATTGTCTGATGAGCCCCGCAATTGGCTCCGCCTCTTGCGACCGCCAGATCTGCAGACGGCAATGGAGTTGGCCTGAGATGTTGAATTCAGCCTTGGGGCATCAGGCGGTGGCTATTCCGTGAGGCCCCCGGCTAGTTCCTTCGGCCGAGCCTCGCCGTCCACACGATTCCCGACGTCGGCAAGCCCATCCTTCATGCCCGGTGGGAGATTCAGCAGCTCGTTAGCCGGGTCGTCGGCAAGTTCAGCGTCGAGGCCCTCCTTCCGCAGGCTGCCAGGCCGATCAGCCGCGATGGGACAGCCTTCGGGCCCTGCCCGTTTTGGCCGGATGACCCCACAGGAGATGTCGGAGCTGCGCGCCAAGGGGCTTTGTTTCTGTTGCAAGAAGACGTTTGGTCCTGGGCATCAATGCCCCATGCAACAGCTTAATGTGTTGGTGGCTGAGGAGGACGAACCGCTGGATTTGCATTACTTCGAGTACCATGGGGATGCCGAGATACACGATGGAGTGGGGATGGAGGATGTGCCTACGGTATCGGAGTCGGAGGAGGGTAAGGAGGCGGTGCTGCCTATGTATTCAATGGCGGGGATCACAGGCCCGCGTACCATGCACATGGGCGGAGTGGGAAGGGGTTGTGGCGTCACCGTTTTGGTGGATAGTGGGGCTAGCCACAACTTCGTATCCCAGGCATTGATGGAGAAGCTTAACCTAAAAGCTAACAAGTCGAATCAATTCGGGGTGCAGCTTGGTGATGGACGGAGGTTGGTGTCAGAGGGGATATTTCAGGATTTAGGGCTCGGGATTGGCAACTACACGGTAGAGGCTGATTTCCATGTGTTTCCGCTAGGGGGAGTTGACATGATATTGGGCAAGGCTTGGCTGACCACTTTGGGCGAGATGCGTGTGAACTGGGCCACACTGACAATGCAGTTCGGCGGGGGTGATGGCGGTGAGGTGACTCTAAGGGGAGACCCGGCTCTGTGCAGGGGTCCCATTAGCATTAAGGAGCTGGTGCAGGTGGAGGATGTGGAGTTATGGGTTTTGGTGGTGGATGGTGCTTCGCCGAAGGGGTTAGATCCGGATTCTAAGGAGGTCGCGGCTGTGCTGTCACATTTTGGGGCCATGTTAGTTTGGGTGGCAAAGTTACTGGGCTACGATTTTGTTATCAAGTATAAGCCGGGAGCGGCTAATTCGGCCGCAGATGCTCTTTCTCGAAGAGGAGAAGGGGGTACCTTGTTAGCGCTCAGCAGTGCCAGTTGGGGTGAGTTGGCGGATGTGCTATCCGAGCAGTCAGGGGACGAGTTTGTGCAAGGAGTGATGCGCGACCTTCGGGTTGATCCAATCAGTCGCGTGGGTTACGAAGTGGTCGGCGGGAAGCTATACTATAAGGGGAGGATAGTGCTGCCCTCTAATTCCGCATGGGTTTCTAAGTTACTTGAGGAGTTTCATGATACACCCATGGGGGGCCATGCGGGGGTCCTGCGGACTTATAAAAGGTTGGCAGCCAGTTTTTTCTGGAAGGGGATGTTTCGGTTACGTGGCTAAGTGTTTGGTTTGTCAAAAGGCAAAGTATGAGTCGCTATCACCGGCGGGTCTGCTGCAGCCTTTGCCCATTCCGGAGTTGGTGTGGGAAGATATTTCGATGGATTTTGTCACAGCACTCCCTAAGTCGCAAGGTTGCACGACGATAATGGTAGTGGTGGACCGATTGTCAAAGTATGACCACTTTGTCGCCATGGCACTTGCGTGCGGAATCGATGTGGGATCGTAACAATCCATCCCCTTTCGCACTGGACGTCCACGGACGATACACGCCGGGTGGCATTACCAGTCCAGGCCAACTTCCCGGGTGGCAACCCCCTCCTGGGCCCACATCCGGGGTGGCAACCTCCTCTGGGCCCACATCCGGGTAGCCCCTTCCCGTGACCCATCTGAATCCGGCAGGTCAGACCAAATTGTTAGGCCTATAAGCAAGGGAGCCCTTACTCAACCCAAAACCATGGTCAAAGGTCAAGGTTTGACCCCCACTTATAAGCCCTTCCGCACTTGCGTGCGGAATCGATGTGGGATCATAACAATCCATCCCCCCTAAGGGCCACACTGAGTGCTATTAGTTGGGCCCAATTGTTAGAACTCAAGAATCAAATGAAGAACTCGTTTGCCAATAGCCAGATACGGCTCCACAATTCAATACTTTAGGTAATAATCCAAAAGGGAGTACATCATAGAGATTAAATAGCAAGCTAACCCTAAGCCCAAACATACGGGCCCAACTAATCCATAGTAATAATAATAATAATAATAATAATAATAATAATAATAATAATAATAATAATAAGTCCACTAGCACTCTCCCCCAGCCCGGTGCCTGTGACGACGATACACGAGCAGTGGCCCCGACTGGGTGGACTCGTGATGCGTCACATCAACTCTCTCCTCCTCAAAATCAACCTTGTCCCCAAGGTTGAACCAAGGAAACTGCTGACGAAACTCTTCTAACGTTACCCACTTGGCGTCCTCCTCCGACTGAGCCAACCACTTCACCAACAACTCTTCCTTCTGCTCAGCCCCCTCGCTCACCATTCTCCTTGCCAACACCCTTTTAGGCTCAAATACCAGAGTCTCGGGCAGCGCCAAGGACTCGGGCAAAGAGGCCACCACAGGATGGTCACCAACTACGCGCTTGAGCTGCGAGACGTGGAAGGCAGGATGGATGCGACTCGCCGGTGGAAGCTCGAGGCGATAAGTCGACGGTCCTATGCGTTTTGCCACAGTGAATGGCCTATAGAACTTGGCCGTGAGCTTGTGATGAGCTCTCAACGCCAATGACTGCAGCCGATAAGACCTCACCTTTACAAACACACGGTCACCAATCCCAAAACTTACATCACGACGGCGACGGTTAGCGAAACGCACCATCCTTTCCCTTACAAGCGTTAAGTTCTATTTTAAATGCGACAACATAGCTTCATGCCCCTGGAGCAAAGCGGCGATAGCCGCTACCCGACACTCTCTCGGTAGGTGCCGTTGAAGCATCGGGGGTGGCCGCCCATAAACTACTTCAAAAGGAGTGAATTGGGCTGCAGTTTGATAGGCTGTATTGTACCAATATTCAGCCCAAGGCAGCCAACTCACCCATCTCCTTGGCTGCTCCCCTGCAAAATAACGCAAGTAAGTTTCCAACACCCGATTCAATACCTCCGCCTGCCCATCAGTCTCCGGATGATAAGCTGAGCTGAACTTGAGATGAGTCCCGGACATCTTAAACAGCTCCTTCCAAAAGGCACTCACAAATATAGGGTCGCGGTCACTGACAATGGATCCTGGAATCCCATGAAGGCGGACAATTTCCCTCGTGAAAACTTCAGTCGCGGATCTCGCCATTACGGCCCCTTTCATGGCGACAAAGTGGCCATACTTTGACAATCGGTCCACCACCACCATTATCGACGTGCAACCTTGCGCTTAGGGAGTGCTGTGACAAAATCCATCGAAATATCTTCCCACACCAACTCTGGAATGGGCAAAGGCTGCAGCAGACCCGCCGGTGATAGCGACTCATACTTTGCCTTTTGACAAACCAAACACTTAGCCACATAATCCCTTACTGCCCGAAACATCCCCTTCCAGAAAAAACTGGCTGCCAACCTTCTATAAGTCCGCAGGACCCCCGCATGGCCCCCCATAGGCGTATCATGAAACTCCTCAAGTAACTTAGGAACCCATGCGGAATTAGAGGGCAGCACTATCCTCCCCTTATAGTATAGCTTCCCGCCGACCACTTTGTAACCCACGCGACTGATCGGATCAGCCCGAAGGTTGCGCATCACTCCTTGCACAAACGCGTCCCCTGACTGCTTGGATAGCACATCCGCCAACTCACCCCAACTGGCACTGCTGAGCGCTAACAAGGTACCCCCTTCTCCTCTTCGAGAAAGAGCATCCGAGGTCGAATTAGCCGCCCTCGGCTTATACTCGATTACAAAATCGTAGCCCAGTAACTTTGCCACCCAAACTTGCTGAGAAGGTGTCACAATCTTTTGTGACAACAAATACTTCAAATTGCTGTGGTCGGTTCGGACGGTGAATCGTCGACCCATCAGATACGGCCTCCAGTGTTGAATTGCCAAAACCAGCCCCATCATCTCACGTTCATAGGCTGATCTGGTGAGCGTCCTATCTGCCAAGGACTTACTAAAGTTGGCCAATGGCCTCCCCTCTTGCATTAACACTGCGCCAATTCCGACTCCAGAAGCATCACACTCCACCACAAAATGCCTCTTGAAATCGGGCATGGCTAGAACCGGGGCAGATATTAGGGCCTCCTTTAACTTCCGGAATGCCCAGGGGTTGGAGCCGCCTTCTTCAATAATGCCATGAGCGGCCGTGCCAACACCTCATACTCGCGGACGAAACGGCGATAGTACCCCGTTAGGCCCAAAAACCCCCTAACATCACGAACGCTCCCGGGCTGCGGCCACTCCACCACCGCCTTCACCTTAGAAGGGTCCATCTCCACCCCCGCGCCAGAGATGATATGTCCCAAGTATTCCACCCTTCGGCAACTAAAAGAGCATTTTTTTATTCGCCTTGTACTGATTCTCCTGCAGAACATGCAACACTGTTGCCAGGTGTTCCCTATGCTGCTGCCAAGACCTGCTATAAACCAGAATATCATCAAAGAACACTAAAACAAACTTTCGCAAGTAAGGACGGAATAACTCATTCATGGCTGCCTGAAAAGTTGCCGGGGCGTTGGTAAGACCAAATGGCATCACCAGGAACTCATAGTGCCCACTATGAGTTCGGAAAGCAGTTTTATGGATATCACTCGCAATCACCTGGATCTGATGATACCCTGAACGGAGATCAATCTTCGAAAATATCACCGCACCCGACAGTTCATCCAACATCTCCTGGATGACCGGTATCGGGTACTTATTCAGCACTGTCACCTTATTGAGCTCCCAATAGTCAATACAAAAATGCCAACTTCCATCCTACTTCTTGACGAGCAGTACTGGGCTAGAGAAAGGGCTGGAACTCGGTTGGATAATACCAGCCAAGAGCATGTCGGCGACCAACCGCTCAATTTCATCCTTCTGTACCTGGCCATAGTGATACGGTCTCACTGAAACCGGTTCGGTACCCGGTATTAGGTCGATTCGGTGCTTCGCATCGTGCGTCTGGGGCAGCCCGACTGGCACACCAAACACTGCCCCATAACGTGATAGCACAGCCGCGACCTCCTCAGAATCCGGATCTAACCCCTTCGACGAAGCACCATCCGCCACCAAAACCCATAACTCCACATCCTCCACCTGCACCAGCTCCTTAATGCTAATGGGACCCCTGCACAGAGCCGGGTCTCCCCTTAGAGTCACCTCACCGCCATCACCCCCGCCGAACTGCATTGTCAGTGTGGCCCAGTTCACACGCATCTCGCCCAGAGTGGCCAGCCATGCCATGCCCAATATCACGTCGGCTCCCCCTAGCAAAAACACATGGAAATCAGCCTCTACTGTGTAGTTGCCAATCCCAAGCCCTAAATCCCGAAATATTCCCTCTGACACCAACCTCCGTCCATCACCAAGCTGCACCCCGAACTGATTCGACCTGTTAGCTTTCAGGTTAAGCTTCTCCATCAATGCCTGGGATACGAAGTTGTGGCTAGCCCCACTATCCACCAAAACGGTGACGCGACAACCCCTTACCACTCCGCCCATGTGCATGGTATGCGGGCCCGTGATCCCCGCCATTGAATACATAGGCAGCACTGCCTCCTTATGTTTCGGCTGCTCCCATTGAATACTTATTATTATTATTATTATAATTACTATGGGTTAGTTGGGCCCATATGTTTGGGCTTAGGGTTAGCTTGCTATTTAATCTCTATGATGTACTCTCTTTTGGATTATTACATAAAGTATTGAATTGTGGAGCCGTATCTAGCTATTGGCAAACGAGTTCTTCGTTTGATTCCTGAGTGCTAACAATTGGTCCGACCTGCCGGATCACTCAACCGAGATGACACAAACTCGAGAACAGCAACTTGACGAGATGGAGAGGAAGCAAGCGGAGTTAGCAGACACCTTGGGAAGGTTTTGAAAGATCAAGATAAAATTTTCCAACAACTATTAGTGATCACTAAGTCGATCACCGGCATGACCGCATCGGTGGCAGGGCTGTCGATCGCGACCGCTCGGGCAGCCCTCGGTACCATCTCTGGGCCCGGCACGGCAGTCGAGGGCTCTGAATCGGCTACGCAACAATAGGGCCGCGACATGATGGAAACGGCGGCCAGGACAGAGGTGATGAGCGCGAACACCGTGGCCAAGGCGTCGGCGCCACCTGCAATCCCTACGCCCCCCATACTCCCAGCCTTTGATGGAACAGATTCGATTGGCTGGCTGGCCAGAGCCAATCAGCAGTTCAAATTGCATCAGACACCAGAAGAGGTGAAGCTGCCGGCGGCCATGGTGTCCATGGAGGATGCGGCCCTCTATTGGTTTACATGGATGGAGACCCGGGGGCCCGACAGGACTTGGAGTGAATTCGCTGAGGCCCTGATTGGCCGTTTTGACTCACATTTCATAGGAAGCCCCTATGAACGCTTGTCCTCCGTCCGGCAGACCAAATCAGTGTTTGTACAACTGGCAAGCCAGGTGCCAGGTCTTAGCGACAAACACTATTTAGGTTATTTCATGGTCGGATTGTCTGATGAGACCCGCAATTGGCTCTGCCTCTTGCGACCACCAGATCTGCAGATGACAATGGAGTTGGCCCGAGATGTCGAATTCAGCCTTGGGGCATTGGGCGGTGGCTATTTCGTGAGGCCCCCGGCTAGTTCCTTCAGCCGAGCCTCGCTGTCCACACGATTCCCGACGTCGGCAAGCCCATCCTTCATGCCCGATGGGAGATTTAGCGGCTCATCGGCCGGGTCATCGGCGAGTTCAGCGCCGAGGCCCTCCTTCCTCGGGCTGCCAGGCCGATCAGCCGCGACGGGACAGCCTTCGGGCCCTGCCCATTTTGGCCGGATGACCCCACAGGAGATGTCAGAGCTGCGCGCCAAGGGATTTTGTTTCCGTTGCAAGAAGACGTTTGGTCCTGGGCATCAATGCCCCATGCGACAGCTTAATGTGTTGGTGGCTGAGGAGGACGAACCGCTAGATTTGCATCACTTCGAGCACCATGGGGAAGCCGAAATACGTGACAGAGTGGGGATGGAGGATGTGCCTACGGTATCGGAGTCAGAGAAGGGTAAGGAGGCAGTGCTGCCTATGTATTCAATGGCGGGGATCACGGTCCCGCGTACCATGCGCATGGGCGGAGTGGTAAGGGGTTGTGGCATCACCGTTTTGGTGGATAGTGGAGATTGCCACAACTTCGTATCCCAGGCATTGATGGAGAAGCTTAACCTGAAAGCTAACAAGTCGAATCAGTTCGGGGTGCAGCTTGGTGATGGACGGAGGTTGGTGTCAGAGGGGATATTTCAGGATTTAGGGCTCGGGATTGGCAACTACACGGTAGAGGTAATTTCCATGTGTTTCCGCTAGGGGGAGTTGACGTGATATTGGGCATGGCTTGGCTGGCCACTCTGGGCGAGATGCGTGTGAACTGGGCCACACTGACAATGCAGTTCGGCGGGGGTGATGGCGGTGAGGTGACTCTAAGAGGAGACCCGGCTCTGTGCAGGGGTCCCATTAGCATTAAGGAGCTGGTGCAGGTGGAGGATGTGGAGTTATGGGTTTTGGTGGCGGATGGTGCTTCGCCGAAGGGGTTAGATCCGGATTCTGAGGAGGTCGCGGCTGTGCTGTCACGTTTTGGGGCCGTGTTAGTTTGGGTGGCAAAGTTACTGGGCTACGATTTTGTAATCGAGTATAAGCCGGGAGCAGCTAATTCGGCCGCGGATGCTCTTTCTCGAAGAGGAGAAGGGGGTACCTTGTTAGCGCTCAGCAGTGCCAGTTGGGGTGAGTTAGCGGATGTGCTATCCGAGCAGTCAGGGGACGAGTTTGTGCAAGGAGTGATGCGCGACCTTTGGGCTGATCCGATCAGTCGCGTGGGTTAAGAAGTGGTCGGCGGGAAGCTATACTATAAGGGGAGGATAGTGCTGCCCTCTAATTCCGCATGGGTTTCTAAGTTACTTGAGGAGTTTCATGATATGCCCATGGGGCCATGCGGGGGTCCTGCGGACTTATAAATGGTTGGCAGCCAGTTTTTTCTGGAAGGGGATGTTTCGGGCAGTAAGGGATTATGTGGCTAAGTGTTTGGTTT
The DNA here is from genome assembly GCA_023678885.1 of Pogostemon cablin. Taxonomy (NCBI): domain Eukaryota; kingdom Viridiplantae; phylum Streptophyta; class Magnoliopsida; order Lamiales; family Lamiaceae; genus Pogostemon; species Pogostemon cablin. The sequence goes on from CM042959.1 coordinate 30,191,236, forward strand.
GTCAAAAGGAAAACTATGAGTCGCTATCACCGGCGGGTCTGCTGCAGCCTTTGCCCATTCCGGAGTTGGTGTGGGAAGATATTTCGATGGATTTTATCACAGCACTCCCTAAGTCGCAAGGTTGTACGACGATAATGGTGGTGGTGGACCGATTGTCAAAGTATGGCCACTTTGTCTCCATGAAAGGGGCCGTAACGGCGAGATCCGCAGCTGAAGTTTTCACGAGGGAAATTATCCGCCTTCATGGGATTCCGGGATCTATTGTCAGTGACCGCGACCCTATATTTGTGAGTGCCCTTTGGAAGAAGCTGTTTAAGATGTCCGGGACTCATCTCAAGTTCAGCTCAGCTTGAATCGGGTGTTGGAAACTTACTTACGTTGTTTTGTAGGGGAGCAGCCGAGGAGATGGGTGAATTGGCTGCCTTGAACTGAATACTGGTACAATACAGCCTATCAAACTGTAGCCCAATTCACTCCTTTTGAAGTAGTTTACGGGCGGCCACCCCCGATGCTTCAACGGCACCTGCCGGGAGAGTGTCGGGTAGCGGCTGTCGCCGCTTTGCTCCAGGGGCGTGAAGCTATGTTGTCGCGTTTAAAAGAGAACTTAATGCTTGCAAGGGAAAGGATGGTGCGTTTCGCTAACCATCGTCGTCGTGATGTAAGTTTTGGGGTTGGTGACCGTGAGTTTCTAAAGGTGAGGCCTTATCGGCAGCAGTCATTGGGGTCGAGAGCTCATCACAAGCTCACGGCCAAGTGCTATGGGCCATTCACTGTGGCAAAACGCATAAGACCGTCGGCTTATCGCCTGGAGCTTCCACCGGCGAGTCGCATCCATCCTGTCTTCCACGTCTCGCAGCTCAAGCGCGTAGTTGGTGACCATCCTGTGGAGACCTCTTGGCTCGAGTCCTTGGCGCTGCCCGAGACTCCGGTATTTGAGCCTGAAAGGGTTTTGGCAAGGAGAATGGTGAGCGAGGGGGCTGAGCAGAAGGAAGAGTTGTTGGTGAAGTGGTTGGCTCTGCCGGAGGAGGACGCCAAGTGGGTAACGTTGGAAGAGTTTCGTCAGCAGTTTCCTTGGTTCAACCTTGGGGACAAGGTTGATTTTGAGGAGGAGAGAGTTGATGTGGCGCGTGATGGCGAGTCCACCCAGCCGGGTCCACTGCTCGTGTATCGTCGTCGCAGGCACCGGGCTGGGGGAGAGTGCTAGTGGACTTATTATTATTATTATTATAATTACTATGGGTTAGTTGGGGCCGTATGTTTGGGTTTAGGGTTAGCTTGCTATTTAATCTCTATGATGTACTCTATTTTGGATTATTACCTAAAGTATTGAATTGTGGAGCTGTACCTGGCTATTGGAAAACGAGTTCTTCGTTTGATTCGTGAATGCTAACACATACGGCAGAAGATAAGAAGGTAGTTTGCTGCTGCTGTCCGCCACCTTGCAAAATTTATATAAACTTGTACAGTTCTCAGAATTTAATGATCAATATACTGATGGAAAGCCGTTGAAGAGAGGATCGTCTGAACATAAAGATCATTCAATTCTGACATCAGACGAGGAAGTTATGGCCATTCTCGTGGGACTGCACAGTCTGCCAGCGAGAATCCTTCATCTTCTACATACCCTGGTGAACGATAAAACGTTTCATATTTTCTTGCTTCTGCTGATATTAAAAACGTATGGAACCCTAACGGGTCACATTAACCAAACGATCCAAGCACCAATAATTGGTATCAGAGCTTCGGTTTCGGGGTGAAGCGTGACACGTTAGGCTAGGGTTTATGTGGTTAGTTTTTTTAAATTAGGATCACATGTTTAGGGTTTTGGTTTTACTGCTAAACCATGAATATCCCTATGTGATATATACCCTGTATCATACCTATTTTTTCGATGGTTGAGTGTGAGAGGATTGGAAGAAAACTGTTCGTCAATTTCACATGAACGGAAGAAAAAGAGGGCAAAAACAGGATTCACGTTTTTGAGAGAAAAATCAGCATAGTGATATTGCAGAGGCAATAACCCGAGTTTCAACCATCAGATCAAGCTGAATATTGGTCAGCCCATTCGGATTTTGTGGATGTACATTTTGAACGGTGCAGATCGTATTTGGAGCTTTGTGTTGTCGGGAATACGCCGAAAACAGAAGCAGGTTTTTGGGTGATTTTGTTCTGCGCAGTAGAGGGAAAAGAGCCGTTTTCACAAACTAGCCGTTGGATCGACCTGTAATTTAGACAGTATGTTCATGACTCACAGTAGTAGATTCTGAACGGTGAAGATTGGATTCTCAGGTTTCTACAGTTGCGAACCCTGAACGACAGTTGGTGTAGTTTGGTGTTGCGCGTTGGGCTGAACTTGGTTCCGTGCAAGTAGGCCCTTGGACGAGCGACAGTCCGAGCGAGGGGCGCTCGTCAAGGCACATGGTGTTGTGCACAGCATCAAGTGAATGGCACGGCTGGGGCACATTTTGAACCGGGCAAGGACCGATCAACTGCTGGGCGTGTGCTGCTCGTTGGCGTGCGGAGCAGCGTGCTAAGTATCGGGCGGCCTGATGGGCATTGGTGCTTGTTGGGAGCTCGGGGTGTGACGTGTAAATCTTGTATGTTGGAGAGGAGTTGCACACGTTGTCTTGCTGGACGCTGGGATGGCGTGCCATATGGCGCGCGGAACACTGTGTGAGGCTGCGCGGATGAAGGTTCAATCGATGCTGCACCAGGTTCGAGCGGATTCACATCAGGTTCGATTGGTCTGCATCAAGTTCGATCGATGCTACACCAGGTTCGAGTGGATTCACATCAGGTTCGATTGGTCTGCATCAGGTTCGATCAACTCTGCACAAGGTTTGAGCGGATTTGCATCAGGTTCGATTGGTCTGCATCAGGTTCGAGCGGATTCACATCAGGTTCGATTGGTCTGCATCAAGTTCGATCGATACTGCACTAGGTTCGAGCGGATTCACATCAGGTTCGATTGGTCTGCATCAGGTTCGATCGATGATGCACCAGGTTCGAGCGGATTCACATCAAGTTCGATTGGTCTGCATCAGGTTCGATCGACTATGCACCAGGTTCGAGCTGATTTGCATCATGTTCGATTAGTCTGCATCAAGTTTGACTGGTCTGTATCAAGTTCGACTGGTCTGCATCAGGTTCCGCGTGAGTCTTCATAATGTGTATTGGCATTCGATCGTTTGGTTAACGTGACCCGTTAGGGTTCCATGTATTTCTAACAAGCAGCGGAAGCAAGTAAACATGAAACGCATTACCTTTCACCAAGGGTTGATGTAGAGGTTGAATTCTCACTGGCAGTCTGCGCAGTCCTACGAGAATAGCCATAAGTTCCTCTTCTGATGTCGGAATTGAGTGATCTTTATGCTCAGACGATCCTCTCTTCGACGGCTTTCCATCAGTATATAATACATCAAAATCAAAGAAATGTACGATTTTATATGAATTTTGGAACATGACGAACTGCAGCAGCAAACGACCTTCCGGTCTTCTGCTGTATGTCCCAAGTCCGATCACGACGTCGTGTGGGCGACGATCTACGAGACCTACTCAATCTGCTCTCAACCCTCATCACACGTGAATAATGAATTAGATTAGGGTTCCAGATAAGTTGAGGTGACTTATATACATGGGCTACAGCAGGGACCAGGAGGAGAAATTGGGTTGGGCCTCCATTGGGCTTAAGTATCCAAGCTTAGCCCAAAGCTTATACTTAAGTCCAATAATAATAATATATTCCACTAAAATATTATTACTGCACTACCATACCAATCCCAAAATTACGTTTTGGGCTCCTTCTTATTATGAGCCCGTTAGTCTCCCCATGTTTAAGATATACAATGTCCATTAATTAATTTAAGTTACTGACAACTCAATTAATTAATATCTCATCCAAGAGTAGTACCACTCAACCTCATTATCATGCCGGAATAAATTCCACCTGCAGGGTTTACATGATAATCCTTATGAGCTCCTCAAGGGGACATCATCAACCTATGACGGACACGGATTCCTTCTACAATCAACAGCACACCATAGAGACAGCACTACTTCCCAACTCACCGAGTTTATTGATTTAATTGCATGTAAATCTCACCCATTGATGAATCAAAGAAATACATACTGCCCTATGTGTCGAGGTTATTGTATAGGGATTAAGAGCACGAACTTCCATAATAACTGAGATCAAGTTCTCCTATAAGTCAGTATAAATCGAACGATCTCAAGCGGTCCTGCTCAATACACACAAGTGCACTAATGTGATTCTATAGCCAAGACAAGCTAATACCAAACCACACTACAACCATCCCGATAGAGAGTCCCCGTCTATCTCGGTTGTGAGCATCAGTTTATACTTTATAAGGAAACCGATAATATGATCTTCCGCGTGTTGTCGCACAACATATTATCTACAGTATAAAGTAAGTGGACTATTGCATCGAACATATAAATAAATTATAAGATGCAATCATTTGATCATATGATTCTCATTTCAAATTAATTGTTACAACATTGTTCATACAAAAAGCTAGACTTTTAGTATACAATCCAACAATCTCCCACTTATACTAAAAGACTATGCTGTCATGTCTTCCGCCATACATCTGATTTCCACTCCCACTACACGACCATTAAAAGCTCTCGCCTTAATATCCTTGTAAATGGATTTACTAGGTCATCATCCGATGCAATCTAGGCGACAACAACCTTCCCCTCATCATACGATTTCTCGTAACAGGTGGTACTTGCACTCCATGTGTTTAATTGCCTTATGTGCTCGTGATGCCTTCAAGTTTGCAACTGCACCAATATCATCAATATAAATTGTGATATCCTTGGGCAAACTTAGAAACACTTCAAAGTCCATCTTGAAGTTTCTAGAGTCATACAGATACTTTGGCTGCCTCATAGGCTCCAATTTATCATCTTTCCATGATGGAGTCCGGAGTCTGAAATATATTTCTATATAACACTCCTCCACATTATGACTCAACTTCCTAAAATTAAACACATAACCTTGAGGTGGATTTACTGCCGTCCAATCTGACTAAAAAATCCGAATCTACGTAATCCACAAGAAGTAGTGAATTTGTCCAGTAAGCTTACATATAATTTCCAGTCCTTCTCAGGCACTTCATATATGTCTTACCACAGTTCATCATTCTTGTTCTGGGTTACGTTGATACCCACTGTTCATGCGTTCAGCAAAATAGATATCCATTCTCGCGCATAGCATTCCTAAGATTAAGCTTCCTTATTCGCCGAAGCATAAGGAACCGCTTTCATCACCTTTATCTTCCTTTTGTGTCTCAAGACATATTTTCTTAGATAAAGTCACTTGCTAAAACAAGTAAGGATCGTATCAATTCATGAAGCTTGAGACAAGCATAATATCCTTTCTTATGATCCGTATTACCGTGATCAAAAGGATATTTTTGCTCTTCTTAAGTCCTTCATTTCATACCGCTTTATTATCCATACACATACGCCCGACAATACTCTTTCATTGTCTCCAATGAGCAATATATCATCTACGTATAGTACAAGAAATACCACCACGTTTTCATCACTCTTTTCAATACACAAGACCCATCCGATCATTGATTAGATCCATGTCACTGGATTACCTCATCAAAACGGATGTTTCATGATCTTGAAGCTTGTTTTAGTCCATTAATGGACACTTTTAAGCTCACTATCACAATGCTCTTAGCTCTTTGCAATGAATCATTCTGGTTGCTTCACATAGATGTTTCCCTCAAGATTTCCAATCAGGAAAACTGTTTTGACATCTATTTGCTATCCCTCATATTTCATATGAGTAGCAACAGATAAAAGAGTCCGGATCAACATAAGCATAGCTACTGGCGAACAGGTTTTCTCATAATCGCATTTCTATCTTGTAGTTTTTCGTCGTATTCGTGGGTTAACTCCATGTTTACTAGGGACCAAGCCTCACGACTCTCCCAAAACATATATCTATCAGGATTTAGAACAACCCTCCCACTACGAGAAGACACTACACGCAATTGTGTATCAGATGTGACACGCGTCGCAGTTTACCTTGTGGTATATCCTCTTGTACACTTGGTACTAATACTTTGTGTTTTCCTCTCACTTCCTTTAGAACAACTTATACATGGGTATTTGATTTATTACATAGTCCTTTTTCCAAAAATCTAGTGTTTATGTTAACAATCACTCTTCGATCTTGTGGACTAAATAAATCATCCTTCATTTTTCTAGGATATCCCACAAACAGAAAAGCATTCTTACGAATTACTGTTCCTAGGGCATATCCATAAAATGAATTTAGTAATTCCAAATAATTCATCATCTATCTAATCACTACCATAAGAGTGCTATTCCTTCTATTCGTCACACCATTAAGGTGGGAAATTCATTTCTGAAGGTACCTTTCTCCTACTAGATTAGAAGACTCATTATTAATTACTATTTGTCGCATCCAGGGGATAAACATGATTTAAGAGTGTACAAATTGTTCACCAACGTACCATAACAGATTACAACTCTATCATTCATTATAATGACCATGTCATTTAAATGAAATGGAGTATCCATCTATTAATGCATAGAAACTGAAATCAAATTCTTTCTATGAAGATGTACGTAAAGACAATTTCATAAAATCAAACGTTTATTCATATCGTAAGATAAATAAACAACTCCCACTGCAATAGCCACTACTCTCATCCATGTATAAAATAATCTTATCCTCACTTAGTAATAAACATTTAGTGATTCTGGTATCTACACAATGTATAAGTAGGTGCCATCACTAATCATGCTTCAACGACTAGCAAGTAAGATTCTATCCTTGTTCACTCCTTTTATGAAATTGGATTTTCTTTACCACATGTTTTGTCAGAAGTTTCCCACCATATACAACCTCTTGTAATTCAGGAGAAACTTACTCAAAACATCTAGGAAATTATGGAGAATAAAATTGACTTAGGTTCCCCCTTCAACTTCTATTCTATGTATCTAATTCATTCATCAACTTCAATCATGACCTACCGCCTTTTAACTTACTCAAGTATCCGAAGAGTTACATGAGGCCATCATATTTCTATGAACTTCTCACCTATCCACTAGAGACTTTAATAGGCATCATGAACATCTTTAAGGGAGAACACATTTTTATTTTCTTAAGCAGTAAAATCAAAACCAAGATTCTTTTCTAATCATCTAATTTTGGACCAGTAAATATAATTTCTTTTAGTTAACAATAAGCGAGATAAAACCATTTGAAATTACAGAGAATCATAAATAAATATACCGATCAAATCTTCGAATTTTATCCTTTTATATTGATTCCCTCAAAACTATATAAAAATAAAATTCACCGACATCTCAAGCACCGTGAGTCTGCAAGCCACGTTAGTGTGGACGTTTACAAACCCAAACATTTACAAGAGAAGGTTTTACCCATTAATTTCATTTGTCAACCTAACTTTATGACAAAATAATTAATAGTCGGTTCCTCTTTAGCCATGCAAATAATAGCAGTGACTCCGTTGGGGAGGATACTAATTATTTACACCTAAGTGTACACCATTATTTGATCCCAAGTCCACTGCGCGAGCTTGTGTGCCTTACAGTTGGAGAAGTACACACGCGCTCGGATAGCTTCCTACAATCATCAATTATAAGTTTGTACCAGTGAGCCCCACATAAACTCATCCGTTAGGGAGGAAGGCCTATTGCCAACACGCAAGTTCATGTACCACATTACAAACAATAATTATGTAATGAAGTCTGTACCAGTGATCCGTGAATAAACTCATCCGTTAGGGAGGAAGGCCTATTGCCAACACGCAAGTTTACTCACATCACTTACAAACCAATAATGGAGGCCGCGGGAATATTTACCAATCCCCTCTCCCACTTAGTAATTTAACACCGAGGGTTTTTACATGCATATGATATTCAGAATAAAATACGCAACGCTAGCATGCTTCTATTACGACACATAAGGCAGTAAATCACAGAGAGTCATGCATACGTATATAACAATAATCAATAATTAAATCAATCATTAACAGTTATATATCAGCGAATTCGATTGTTCGCCACCAGGCACGAATATCAGCAAAGACTTCCAGACTATCAAATTTTCAAAATTTCCAGATTGTCCAATTTTCGAAACCATCGATATCGACCGTCGATGTCGTCCAGATTATTAAAATCATCGATATCGACTAGATTATCAAATATTCGAAAAACATCAAGATTATCAAAATTTCAAAACTATCGATATCGATCGTCATATCGTCTAGATTATCAAAATCATCGATATCGACGAGCAACCATATATAACAATAATAGATAATTAAATCAATTATGTCAGTTATATATTAGGAATCAATTCAACATCCATATATAACAATAATAGACAATCAATTACAGCAGTTATATATTAGGAATTAATTCGACATTCATATATGACAATAATAGATTATTAAATCAATTATAGCAGTCATATATTAGGAATTAATTCGACATCCATATATAACAAAAATATACAATCTATTATGGCAGTTATATATTAGGAATTAATTTTCTTAAAATTGGATGTCTTATCCAACACTCTAGCAATACATGCATATAATATACCAAATATAATACGCAATCTAGCATGCTTCTATATAAGACAATAAATCATAGAGATCAGACATCCATATATATATATATATATATATATATATATAACAATAATAGACAATTAAATCAATTATGACAGTTATATATATTAGGAATAAAAACTCCTCTAAATTTTAATGTCTTGTCCGACACTCCTACTGTGGAATCGATGCCTTACGCAACAAGCAGGATTGCTTGTGCCCCAAGACGTCCATCGTCATATCCCACCGCCAATTATGTCAGGGAGCGCCCCAAGTGCCTTGACGAGCGCCCCTCGCCCGGACTGTCGCTCGTCCAAGGGCCTACTTGCATGGAACCAAGTTCAGCCCAACGCGCAACACCAAACTACACCAACTGTCGTTCGTAGTTCGAAACTGAAAAAACCTCAGAATCCAATCTCCACCGTCCAGAATCTACTACTGTAAGTCCTGAACATTCTGTCCAAATTACAGATCGATCCAACGGTTATTTTGTGAGAAACGGCTCTTTTCTCTCGACTGCGCAAAACAGAATCGCCCAAATATCTGCTTCAGTTTTCAGCGTACTCCCAGCAAGAAAAGGCTCCAAATTCGATCTCCACCGTTCCGAATGTACATCCACAAGGTATGAACGTGCTGACCAAATTAAAGCTTTATCCAACGATTAGTTTCTCAGAAACGGCACTTTTCCCTCGACTGCGTAAAACAGAATCGCCCAAATATCTGCTTCTGTTTTCAGCGTACTCCCAGCAAGAAAAAGCTCCAAATTTGATCTCCACCGTTCAGAATGTACATCCACAAGGTCTGAACGTGCTGACCAAATTACAGATCAATCCGACCGTTGAAACTCTGGTTATTGCCTCTGCAATATCACTACGCTGGATTTTCTCTCAAAAGCGTGATTCTATTTTTGCCCTCTCTTTCTTCCTTGCATGTGAAATTGACGAACAGTTTTCGTCGAATCCTCTCACACACAACCATGGACGAATAGATATGATATAGGGTATATATTACATAGGGATATTCATGGTTTGCGCAATAAAACCAAAACCCTAAACATGTGATCCTAATTCCGAAAAATTAATCACATAAACCCTAGCCTAACGTGTCACGCTTCACCACGAAACCGAAGCTCTGATACCAATTGTTGGCATTCGATCGTTTGGTTAACGTGACCCGTTAGGGTTCCATGTATTTCTAACAAGCAGCGGAAGCAAGTAAACATGAAACGCATTACCTTTCACCAAGGGTTGATGTAGAGGTTGAATTCTCGCTGGCAGTCTGCGCAGTCCCACGAGAATAGCCATAAGTTCCTCTTCTGATGTCGGAATTGAGTGATCTTTGTGCTCAGACGATCCTCTCTTCGACAGCTTTCCATCAGTATATAATACATCAAAATCGAATAACTGTACGATGTTATATGAATTTTGGAACATGATGAACTGCAGCAGCAAACGACCTTCCGGTCTTCTGCTGTATGTCCCAAGTCCGATCTCGACGTCGTGTGGGCGACGATCTACGAGACCTACTCAATCTGCTCTCAACCCTCATCACACGTGAATAATGAATTAGATTAGGGTTCCAGATAATCTGAGATGACTTATATACATGGGCTACAGCAGGGACCAGGAGGAGAAATTGGGTTGGGCCTCCATTGGGCTTAAGTATCCAAGCTTAGCCCAAAGCTTATACTTAAGTCCAATAATAATAATATATTCCACTAAAATATTATTACTGCACTACCATACCAATCCCAAAATTACGTTTTGGGCTCCTTCTTATTATGAGCCCGTTAGTCTCCCCATGTTTAAGATATACAATGTCCATTAATTAATTTAAGTTACTGACAACTCAATTAATTAATATCTCATCCAAGAGTAGTACCACTCAACCTCATTATCATGCCGGAATAAATTCCACCTGCAGGGTTTACATGATAATCCTTATGAGCTCCTCAAGGGGACATCATCAACCTATGACGGACACGGATTCCTTCTACAATCAACAGCACACCATAGAGACAGCACTACTTCCCAACTCACCGAGTTTATTGATTTAATTGCATGTAAATCTCACCCATTGATGAATCAAAGAAATACATACTGCCCTATGTGTCGAGGTTATTGTATAGGGATTAAGAGCACGAACTTCCATAATAACTGAGATCAAGTTCTCCTATAAGTCAGTATAAATCGAACGATCTCAAGCGGTCCTGCTCAATACACACAAGTGCACTAATGTGATTCTATAGCCAAGAAAAGCTAATACCAAACCACACTACAACCATCCCGATAGAGAGTCCCCGTCTATCTCGGTTGTGAGCATCAGTTTATACTTTATAAGGAAACTGATAATATGATCTTCCGCGTGTTGTCGCACAACATATTATCTACAGTATAAAGTAAGTGGACTATTGCATCGAACATATAAATAAATTATAAGATGCAATCATTTGATCATATGATTCTCATTTCAAATTAATTGTTACAACATTGTTCATACAAAAAGCTAGACTTTTAGTATACAATCCAACAATGTGATCGGACAGGGTGCCGGAGTGGTGGAGCAGGCTACGGGGAGGTCGATCCCCGTCGCAGTTGTCCGCATTCGTGATTGGTGGCAAACAATCGAATTCGCTGTTATATAACTATTATAATTTATTTATTAATTGATTATTGTTATATATGTATGTATGCTTTCTGTGATTTACTGCCTTATGTGCCGTAATAGGAGCATGATAGGTTGCGTATATTATTCTGAATATTATATGCATGTAAAAACCCTTGGTTTTCAATAACTAAGTGGGAGAGGGGATTGGTAATTAATTCCCGTGGCCTCCATTATTGGTTTGTTAGCAATGTGAATAAACTTGCCGTCGGCATTAGAGCCTTCCTCCCCATCGGATGAGTTTATTCATGGATATTGCTGGAACAGGCTTCTTTAAAATTATGTTTGTAATGTGATGCACATGAACTTGCGTGTTGGCATAGACCTTCCTCCCTATCGGATGAGTTCATGTGCGGATCACTGTACAGACTTATAATTGATGACTGTAGGAAGTTATCCGAGCGCGTGTGTACTTCTCCATCTGTAAGGCACATAAGCTCGCGCAATGGACTTGGGGTCAAATAATGGTGTACACTTAGGTGTAAATAATAAGTATCCTCCCCATCGGAGTCACTACTTTTATTTGCATGGCTAAAGAGGAACCGACTATTAATTATTTTATCATAAAATTAAGTTGACAAATGAAATTAATGGGTAAAACCTTCTGTTATAAATGTTCGGGTTTGTAAATGTCCACACCATCGTGGCTTGCAAACTCACGGTGCTTGAGATATCGGTGAATTTATATTTTATATTGTTTTGAGGGAATCAATATAAATGGATAAATTCGAAGATTTGATCGGTGTATTTTTTTTTATGATTCTCTGAATTTCAAATAGTTTTATTTCACTTATGGTTGACTAAAAGAAATTATATTTACTGGTCCAAAATTAGATGATTAGAAAAGAATCTTGGATTCGAATTTTACTGCTTAAGAAATACATGTGTGTTCTCACAAAAGACTTATCATGATGCATATTAAAGTCTCTAGTGAAGAGATAAGAGATTCATAGAAATATGATGGTCTCATGTAACTCTTCGGATACTTGAGTAAGTTAAAAGGCGGTAGGTCATGATTGAATTTGATGAATGAATTGGAAATATATGGAATAGAAGTTGAAGGGGATAACCTAAGTCAATTTTATTCTTCATAATTGCCTAGATGTTTTAAGTAAGTTTCTCCTTAATTACAAGAGGTTGTATCCATTGGGAAACTTCTGACAAAACATGTGATAAAGGAAATACAAAAGGAGTGAACAAGGGTAGAATCTTACTTGCTAGTCGTTGAAGCATGATTAGTGATGGCACCTACTGATACGTTGTGTAGATACCGAAATCACTAAATGTTTATTACTAAGTGATGATAAGATTATTTTATACATGGGTAATACTACGAGAGTAGTGGCTGTTGCAGTGGGAGTTTTTTATTTATCTTACGATATGAATAAAAGTTTGATTTTGTGAAATTGTCTTTACGTATGTTTTTATAGAAAGAATTTGACTTGGTTTCTATGCATTAATAGATGGATACTCCATTTCATTTAAATGACATGGTCATTATAATGAAGGATAGAGTTGTAATCTGTTATGGTACGTTGGTGAACAATTTGTATACTTTTAAATCATGTATATTCCACAGATGCAACAAATAGTAATTAATAATGCATCTTCTGATCTTAGTAAGAGAAAGGAACCTTCAGAGATGAACTAAACATGCATTTAGCGTCTAAGACTAGATCATTTTACTTGAGTAGGACTCAAAAGTTGATAGCAGATGGACCGTAAGGTTTATCTGAAGTGGAACTATCGGACTTGCGAGTCTTACTTGGAAGTAAAAATGATTAATTACCTTTTCAAGGTAAAGGGGTGTAGAGCCAAAGATATATATGTTGGAATTGGTTCATTCTGATTCAAGTGGACCTAATATTATCCAGGCGAGAGGTGGTTATGAATAATCATAAATTATTCTAGATACCGATATATTTATTTGATGCACTGCATGTCTAAGTTCTTTGATTTATTAAAGAATTGCAAGGTTGGTACAGTAAAGCATCATGGAAAATATATCAAGTAATAACGATTTAATCGTCATTATGAGTACCTCTTGGGATAATAGGAGCTATTAATTAGAGGTTGAGATTAAATCTCAAGTGGTCTACACCGGGCATGCCCCAGCTGAATGGTGTGGTGGATAGAAGGAATAAGACTCTTATGGTAATGATTCGATAGATGATGAATTATTTGGAATTACTTAATTCATTTTATGGATAAGCCCTAGAAACAGTAATTCATTTGAATGTTTGTCTGTTTGTGGGATATGCTATAAAAATAAAGGTGATTTATTTAGTCTAAAAGATCGAAGGGTGATTGTTAACACAAACACTAAATTTTTGGAAAGGGACTATGTAATAAATCACATACCCATTTATAAGTTGTCCTAAAGGATGTGAGAAGAAAACACAAAGTATTAGTACCAATTGTGCAAGAGGATATACCACAAGGTAAACTGCAATGCATGTCACGTCTGATACACAATTGCATGTAATGCCTTATCGTAGTGGGAGGGATGTTCGACAACCTGTTTGATACATGTTTTGAGGGAGTCGTGAGACTTGGTCCCTAGCAAACATGAAATGGACCCACAGATACGATGACGCATTACAAGTTAGAAATGCGAAATCCTAGCAAAGTGCAATGAATATTAAAATAGAATCAATAGATTTTAAATTAGGTCTGGATGCTTGTTGAACCGCTAAATGGTGTAAAAGCCATTGGAAGCGGGCATACAAGAATAAAAGAGGATCATAGAATAAGGTGAAAACCTTAGAAGCAAGCTTGTTACGAAAATGTATACTCAGAAAGAAAGGGTTCGATTATGAGAAAACCTGTTCGCCGGTAGCTATGCCTAAGTTGATCCAGACTCTTTTATTTGTTGCTACTCATATAAAATATGAGGGATAGCAAATAGATGTCGAGACAACTTTCCTGATTGGAAGTCTTAAGGGAAACATCTATGTAAAGCAACCAGAGTGATTCATTGCAAAAAGCTAAGAGCATTCTGATAATAAGCTTAAAAGTGTCCATTCATGGACTAAATCAAGCTTCAAGATCATGAAACATCCGTTTTGATGAGGTAATCCAGTGACATAGATCTAATCAATGATCGGATGGGTCTTGTGTATTGAAAAGAGTGATGGAAACGTGGTGGTATTTCTTGTATTATACGTAGATAGTATCTTGCTCATTGGAGACAATGAAAGAGTATTGTCGGGCGTATGGGTATGGTTGATAAAGCGGTATGATATGAAGGACTTAAGAGGAGCAAAAATATCCTTTTGATCACGGTAATACGGATTACAAGAAAGGATGTTATGCTTATCTCAAACTTCATGAGATGATACGATCCTTACTTATTTTAGCATGTGACTTTATCTAAAAAAATGTGTCTTGTGACACAAAGTAGATAAAGAAGATGAAAGTGGTTTCTTATGCTTCGGCAAATGAGGAAGCTTAATCTAAGGAATGCTATGCACGAGATTGGATATCTGTTTTACCGATGGCATGAACAGTGGGTATCAACGTAATCCGGAACAAGAATGATGAACTGTGGTAAGACATATATTTATGTACTTGAAAAGGACTAGAAATTATATGTAGGCTTACCAGACAGATTCACTGCTTCTTTTGAGTTACGTAGATTCGAATTTTTCAAATCAGATAGGGATGGCAATAAATCCACCTCAAGGTTATGTGTTTAATTTTAGGAAGTAGAGCCATAATATGGAGGAGTGTTATATAGAAATATATTTCGGACTCCGGACTCCATCATGGAAAGATGATAAATTGGAGCCTATAAGGCAGCCAAAGTATCTATATGACTCTATAAACTTCATGATGGACTTTGAAGTATTTCTATGTTTGCCCAAGATTATCATAATTTAAATTAATGATATTGGTGCAGTTGCAAACTTGAAGGAATCACGAGTCCATAAGGCAATTAAACACATGGAGCGCGAGTACCACCTGTTACGAGAAATTATATGATGAGGGGAAGGTTGTTGTCGACTAGATTGCATCGGATGATAACCTAATAAATCCATTTACAAGGACCTTAAAGCAAAAGCTTTTGATGGTCGTGTAGTAGGAGTGGGAATCAGATGTATGGCAGAAGATATGACAGCATAGTCTTTTAGTATAAGTGGGAGATTATTGGATTGTATACTAAAAGTCTAGTTTTTTATATGAACAATCTTATAACAATTTATTTGAAATGAGAATCATATGATCAAATGATTGCGTCTTATAATTTATTTATATGCACGATGCAATAGTCCACTTACTTTATACTGTAGATAATATGTTGTGCGACAATACGCGGAAGATCATATTATCGGTTTCCTTATCAAGTATAAATAGATGCTCACAACCGAGATAGACGGGGACTCTCTATCGGGATGGTTGTATTGTGGTTTGGTATTAGCTTGTCTTGGCTATAGAATCACATTAGTGCACTTGTGTGTATCGAACAGGATCGCATGAGATCGTTCGACTTATACTGACTTATAGAAAAACTTGATCTCTGTTATTATGGATGTTCTTGCTCTTAATCCCTATACAATAACCTCGACACGTAGGGCAGTATGTATTTTTTTATTCATCAATGAGTGAGATTTACATGTAATTAAATCAACAAACTCAGTGAGTTAGGAAGTAGTGTTGTCTCTATGGTGTGCTGTTGATTGTAGAAGGAATTCGTATCCGTCATAGGTTGATGATGTCCCCTTGAGGAGCTCATAAGGATTATCATGTAAACCCTGCAGGTGGAATTTATTCCGGCATGATAATGAGGTTGAGTGGTACTACTCTTGGATGAGATATTAATTAATTGAGTTATCAGTAACTTAAATTAATTAATGGACATTGTATATCTTAAACATGGGGAGACTGACGGGCTCATAATAAGAAGGATCCCAAAAACTTAATTTTGGCATTGGAAAGGCAGTGCAGTAATAATATTTTAGTGGAATATATTATTATTACTGGACTTAAGTATAAGCTTTGGGCTAAGCTTGGATACTTAAGCCCAATGGAGGCCCAACCCAATTTCTCCTCCTGGTCCGTGCTGTAGCCCATGTATATAAGTCACCTCAGCTTATCTGGAACCCTAATCTAATTTATTATTCACGTGTGATCAGGGTTGAGAGCAGATTGAGGAGGTCTCGTAGATCATCGCCCACACGACGTCGAGATCGGACTTGGGACATACGGCAGAAGATCAGAAGGTAGTTTGCTGCTGCTGTCTACCACCTTACGAAATTTATATAAAATCGTACAGTACTCAGAATTTGATGATCAATATACTAACGAAAAGCCGTTAAAGAGAGGATCAT
Source organism: Pogostemon cablin (assembly GCA_023678885.1). NCBI lineage: Eukaryota > Viridiplantae > Streptophyta > Magnoliopsida > Lamiales > Lamiaceae > Pogostemon > Pogostemon cablin. The sequence goes on from CM042959.1 coordinate 30,207,881, forward strand.
CTGAGCATAAAGATCATTCAATTCCGACATCAGACGTGGAGGTTATGGCCATTCTCGTGGTACTGCACAGTCTGCCAGCAAGAATCCTTCATCTTCTACATACCCTGGTGAACGGTAATACATTTCATGTTTTCTTGCTTCTGCTGATATTAGAAATGTATGGAACCCTAACGGGTCACGTTAACCAAACGATCCAAGCGCCAACAGTATCAAAATGATGGAGTGATGGTTACAATGCGCATCCACGATGATGTTCAGTGGATGTTTGATCAAGTTGGTATTTGTCACTTTATGGAGTTGAAAAAGCCTACTTATTTCCATGTGACTGCGAAAATAATATGTTCGATTACTGTTAAGAAAGGTGTGAGCAATCTTCCGTATGAGTGTTCGTTCTAGCTCGGAGGTGAGAAATGGACATGGTCAGCGGAGGATTTGAATATCTTGTTTCAAACTCCTAGGGGATTTCAAGGAATGCGAATGGGTATTTCAATGCAAACAGATTCTGGAGAGAGATTTTTGGTGAGGATGTGGATTACAAGACTAGCAGTGCTCGTGCTTCGTTGATTTAGAATTCAGTGATCCGATATATGGATATAATATTGAGCAATACTTTGTTCGCCCGTTCTGAATGAAGTTGTATGGCGAGGGAAGAGTTGTATGCTCTATGGTGTATGCTTAATGGAGTGAGGTTCAATGTGGGCTCTTATTTTATTAATCAGCTATAGAGATTCAGGTGATCTCCATTTCAGAGAGTGAATATAGAAGGGTTGCTTACTTCGGTAGCTGAGTACTATCATATGGACTCCATCGGCATTTCACCATCTTGGAGGATCCCAATTTGTTGATGAGTACGTATGTGAATGGTGGATTCGCCCATCTGAGGGATGGAGATTGGTTCTTCATGAGGGGATCGAAGCCCTTTACTTTCATGTTTCCTTTTGATGTGAGTGTGTTGACTACTATCAGGACTGAGGGGAACATGTTGATGAACACACTAGGGCACACTGCTCTCTCCGTCACTTCCTTGACCAAAGGTGATTGGAGGACTGTAGCTCAGATGTACACTGAGGGGATGATGGAGGAGCTTTAGAGGATTGTAAACGAGGGGCGTTTTTAGCCACATCCACAGCCACAACCACAGTAGCAGCAGGAGCTTGGAGAGGATCAGGTGGATCCGGAGATGGGAGATCCACAACCGCACAAGAGGCCACCACGTCCCATTCCAGCATGGCCACGGCAGCAGTGGGCTAGTCCTGATGCTTATTTTCAGGAGCAGTTTCGACTGATTCATGAGCACTTCGCCACACTGGATGCAAACCAGCAGGAGACAAATAGGCAGCTGGAATTGGCAAATGCAAAGCAGCACTAGATGGAAAGTACAACACGCTGCAGAATAACTATGTGGAGATAGATAAGATATTTGAGAGATTATATGATCATGAGCGCGAGTTGGATATGAAGTTAAAAGTCTTCATAAAGACTTGGATCGATTGCGCTCAGAGATGAGTGATGGTGATGACGAAGAGGGTGTGAGCGGTGATGATGCTCCGGAGGAGTAGAATGCACCAGGTTTTTGTTCTTTGTCTATTTCATCTCATCTCCCTTCTTTTTTTCTCTTTACATGATGAGTATTTGTGATGTGAGTGGCATGTACATATATTGAAATGATTGGATGTTAGATTGAGAGATGATGATTGACACTTGAGGGTGGTTATACTTGTATGCATTGTCTTGCTATGAGGGTTCTTGGTTTAGTATGATGAATTCGTATGTTACATGTGTTAATTTTTGTTGATTAGAAGCATGTATAACTTGATAAGTGTGTGGAGTTCATTGTGAAATTGATCTTGATTATATGCTATGAGGAGTACTTAGGATTCTATTTACCCATGTGAGAATTTGAGCCATTTAAATCATGCTAGTTCATGATAGTTTGTTCTTGAGGGAATCATTCGTATGACCGTATTCTAGAACTTGACTTGGCGTCTTGTGTGAAACTTATGATTGATGAATTGCTAGGACATGATCTTAGGCCATTATTGTGTAATCAAGTCACTTAGCCAAAATTTTACCTTACCTGTTAATATATGTATCATTGTAAGCCCTTTTGAGCCTTAAAAAACTTTTTCTTTGGCAAGCCTTGATAAAAAGCCTTATTAAACTTTACTTGAGCCTTGTTGAATATCCTATTCATTAGTAGAGAGTTGAGGTGCGTAAGTGCTTGAAAGAATGAAAAGGTAGAAGCTTGGTTGAGAAATATGAAAAAGAAAGAAGTATGGTTAAATCTTATTTAGGGGTAGTTCCTGAAACTGGTACCCCGACTACTTAGAAGGTAGTACCTGGAATTGGTAACCTTGCTCATTGAAGAAAGATGATGTTGGTGCTAATGAAAAGAAGGAGAATTCAAACCATGAAGATTATGGGAAGAAGATGGAGAAAAAGATGAAGCTGTATGACGAAAAGCAAAATTTTAAGGTAATTCTCTACTAGTGAATTAGTCACTTTATCTAAATTTTATCTACCTTTACCAAAGAGCCAACATTACAACCCAAAAGCAAGTCCTTTGTGATCCTAGTAAGGCATTGATTGTAAGTGGATTTTTGAGACCCTTACTAAGCTTATGGTTACGCGGAAGTATGGATTGAATATGAGCCTAAACACTAACCTGTTAAAGTGTACATCTTTTACACTAGAAAGAGAAAGTAAATACTTATCTTGTGAGCAGATGACTTAATAGTCCGAATTGCATAATAATTGAGTGATGTTTTACATGAATGGTATATATAATGCTAGTAATACTTGTTTTCGATTAATGAGATTGCATGTGTGAATATGAATTGTATGGTGGTTGAGTGAATTTTACACTACTCTATGTTTTGATTGCGTTGCCTAGGGACGAGCAACATGTAAGTTTGGTGGTTTGATGAGTGTGTAAATTCACGTGGTTTGAGGCTGGATTCATGGAATAATGGAGTGTTAGATGGTTGAAATTCTATATGAATTGTTATAGTTAGTGAAAAGCCACGAATCAGTTGTTGTGAGGGCTATTTGAGTTGATTTTCGAAGGAAAACGAGTTGGAAGTGATCGGATCCAGAAAGAGGAAGAAGCAGGCATGCGATTCGACCAAGCAGGTGTCAGATTTGACCAAGAAGGAGGGAGTTCAACCAGTACTACTAGTCGAACTAAGTGCAGAAAGATGCCTGGAGTGCCGTTCGACCACGACATTCGAGTTCGATCAAACCACTTGGTCAAACCGTGGTCGAACTCAAAGCCCCAAGAGAAGCAGTACCGATTTGACTATAAAGTATTCGGTTTGACAAGGACTTTGGTCGAATCCGGGATCCGAGATCGATTTATAGGCGGATTCGACCTGGAGTTCGACCTGCCTTGGAGAGTTCGACCAACCTCTTTGGTCGAACTGACGTACAGAAACTTACCATATTCGTATTTTTACACCGTTAATGCATGTTTTTGCTCAAGATGCCCATCCAAGGACCGTAAGGAGAGTTTACAAGTATAAAAGAAGAGCTTTCGCAGGAGAAGAATCATCATTCATCGTACATCATCCATTCATCACCAAACCCTACCATCATCCGAAGGAGTCATGAGGAGAGGTTCGTCTGGCGTGTCAAGTAAGATCATACCAACTAGCCATGATTCTTCCTAGATCAATCATGGGCTAGAACCACTCCGGTAGTTCTAGGATTATGAAAGCTTTATGAGTTAATTGAATTTCCATGTGTAAACTCCGTACAACACTACTTGTGGTTTATTCTATATAAGATTGTACTTTTTTAATTCATACTCATGGTCATTTTGTGCATCATTAACTATTATGTAGAGTCTGAATACATCTCTTGGTTATTGATTGAGTGCGTTCACCGCTGAGCAGGATTACATGTTATAATTCTAAGTGAAGGGATTCCGAAGTCTTATTAGAACTATCTTATATAGATACTTGTTAATTGAATCTTATTCGGGTTAATAAGTAGGATAAAGAGTATAACTTCATAGTACCTATAAAGGGAGATCATATCAGGTTAGAGAACTAAGTGCACGGGAAATAATTGATACTAATAGTACCTAGAAAGGGGGGTGAATTATATCTCTTGCTCTAAGGATATTCACACGTGTCATACGCATGTTTACTTATGTCTATAGGGTGATCTTGCATGGTTTAGTGATGCGTCCATAAACCAAAAGGCAGAGTCGGACAGTAACGCATAGAAAGAAAATTAATAAGTAAAATTAGATGACCCGAAAAACTACCTAATTTCTCACTTGATCACAATCATATTTTCTTTATTGCTTGTCTATTTTATTTGCTATTCAAAATTATATGTTATTTAGTTTCGTAACTACTCAAAACCGATTACCAACATAGTCTTAGTTAATTAGAATATAATTAAATTGATAATAATCCATCCCTTAGGTACGATAATCACTTGGTCACCTATTGAGATTACAATTGATATTCTTATACTTGAGGATTAATTTTGTGTGTTGAGAAAACGCTCATCACCCATTCTTTTCAATCAACCGTAAGTAAACAAGAAAAAGAAGAAGAATTCGGATTTCTTACTCTCCAAGAATCATATTGTTATCTTTATTATCCCTTAAGGAAAAGATCTTTCCCTCATATCAACTCCCCTATCCGAGGGAAGTTTGTTAAATCCTGCAAAAGGATATCTATTAAGATTGTAAAGTTGCAATACATAAATACATTAGTAGCTTCATTCTATGATTATCCTCACCAAAATATTTTGTTTCGCATGGCTGCAGCAGGAGAGAGGTAACGTACAATTCTCTCTTTTCCTTTTCTTTTCTTTTCTCTTTCTTTTCCTTTTCCTTCCTTTTTCTTTCGGCCTCCATCATAAAACCTGAACCCCTTTCTTTTCTTTTCTGCTTCTAACGTTGAACCATAACCCTAATTCCATTTCTTCTGCAACTCTTACATAACTTTGCAGATTATGTTCTTCGATAGTAATACGATATTTTTGGCATTCGATCGTTTGGTTAACGTGAACAGTTTGGGTTCCATGCAAATCTATATCAGTAGAAGTAAGAATATAAATATGCATTACCTTTCACCAGGGTATGTTGAAGAAGAACAGCAACAGAAAACAACCTCTTGATCTTCTGTTGTATTCCTAAGTCCAGTCTTGACGTCGTGTGGGTGACGATCTTCAAGACCCTCTCAATCTACTTTTTTCCTTCCTTAAACATGTTTTAGGCGTGTGAATTAGGGTTCCAAAAAGCTGAGATGACTTATTTATGAGCTACAATAGGGACCAGGAAGAGAAATTAGAGTCGGGCCTCCATTGGACTTAAATATCCAAGTTTAGCCCAAAACTTATACTTAAGTTCAATAATAATAATATAGTCCACTAAAATATTATTACTGCACTGCTGCTCTAATCCCATATTACGTTATGGGCTCCTTCTTATTATGACCCCGTTAGTCTCCCCGCGTTTAAGATATACAATGCCCATTAAGTAATTAAGTTACTGATAACTCCATTAATTAATATCTCATCCAAGAGTAGTACCACTCAACCTTGTTATCATGTCGGAATAAATCCACCTGTAGGGTTTACATAATAATCCTTATGAACTCCTCAAAGGGACATCATTAGCCTATTTAATAGGATACGGATTCCTTCTACAATCAATATCACACCATAGAGATAGAACTATTACCCAACTAACTGAGTTTGTTGATTTAATAAATAAATCTCACCCATTGATGAATCAAAGAGATATATACTGGCTTATGTATCGAGGTTATTGTATAGGGATAGAGCATGAACATCTATAATAACTGAGATCAAGTTCTCTTATATAGTCAGTATAAGTTGAACGATCTCAAGCACTCCTGCTCAATACACACAACGCATACTAATGTGATTTTATAGTCAAGAGCATCTGTTTATACTTTATAAGGAGCTGACAATATGATCTTCCGTGTGACGCCGCTTACCATATTATCTACAGTATAAAGTAAGTGGACTTTTGCAATAATATATAAATAGATTATAATATGCAAAATGTTTGATCATATGATTCTCATTTCAAATAAATTGTTAAAATATTGTTTATACAAAAGCTAGACTTTTAGTATTCAATCCAATAATTTTGTTAGTAATGATCAGTCATTTGTTTATAGGTTTCGAAGGTGACTTGGATCGTGACGTATAATACTCAAAACTTAGTCTACACGTGGTAAAGGTGGGGATTTTCTCATCTTATATGTGTTAATTACTTCATATGTGATAGTTCATAATAATTGAAATATTATTATCATGTTGTGATGGTAATTAAAGTATGTGAATTCATATATGCAATATGGGTTTAGACTGTGATGGTGCCTTACTATTATCACAGGTAACGAATCGCAATGTCATATCTTTTATGAATAATGGATGATGAATGTGTAAATTCACATGTTTTGAGCTCTGATTCATGTGATAATGACGTATGATTTGATCTTAAGTCAAGATAAATCGTGATATATAGTGGAAAGTCACGAATCAGATGCGTGTTAGGCTATTTGAGTGAATTATCAAAGGAAAAAAGGATAAAAGTGAGTGGTTCGACCACCGATTTGAGTCAAACTAGCAACCTGAAGATGAGCTACCGAGTGGTTTGACCACGACAGTATGGTTTGACCAGATGTGTTGGTCGAACCGTGGTCGAACCAAAAGCATAAAGATTCGCAGGTGCGGTTTAACCACGAAGCTTCTGGTTCAATCACCTGTTCGAGTCGAACCAGGAGCCTGCCAATTGATTACAGGCCGGTTCGACCAGGCCTTGGTTGATTCGACCAGGGGCCTTGGTCGAACCAATATACGAGAAACTTCTGAATTCATATTTTTACACCTTTAGTATGTATTTTCTCTTAAAAAGCCCATCCTGAGTCCACAAGGAGAGCTCACAAGTATAAAAGGAAGACTATACATAGAGGAAAAGAGAGCCATTTACCACATTCATTCCACACAACATCCAAAACCCTACCATCATCCATGGAGCTATAGAGAGAGATTCGTCTGTCGAATCAAGTGGAACCAAGTGAAGATTCAAGATGGAGAGAGACGCGATGGCACCCGTATCTAGGGTTTACTTTGCATCTTAATTTATCTTGTAATTTTCAAGACTACGAGTAAGACCTATCCAACCAGTATGATTGTTCCTCTATCAATCATGTGCTAGGACCGCTTCGGAAGTTCTATGGTTTATGAAGGTTTTATGAGTTAATTAAACTTCTGTATGTATACTCCGTACAACACTACTTGTGGATTTATTTTATATAAGACTATGAATTTTTAATTCATACTCAATGTTTTTTTGTGCATTATTAATTGTTATGTAGAGTCTGAATACATATCTTTATTATTGATTGAGTGTGTTCACTGCTGAGCAGGATTACATGTTATGATTCTAAGTGAGGGGACTCTGAAGTCTCATTAGAACTATCTTATATAAATACTTATTAATTGAATATGATTCGAGTTAATAAGTAGAACAAAAAGAATAACTTCATAGTACCTATAAAGGGAGATCATATCGGGTTAGAGTACTAAGTGCAGGGAAATAATTGATACTGATAGTACCTAGAAAGGGGGGTGAATTATATCTCTTGCTCCAAGGATATTCACACGTGTCACATGCTTATTTACTTGTGTCTATAGAGTTGATTTACATGGTTTAGTGATGCGTTCATACTCCACAAGGCAGAGTCGGACATTGATACACAGAAGGGAAGTCAATGAGTAAAACTAGATGGCCCGAAAAACTACCTATCTTCTCACTTATTTACTTTCGTTTAATCTCTACTGCTTGTTTATTTTAATTATTCTTTTAATTATTTGTTTATTGGTTACTTAATCATCACAACTATATTGCCATACTAGTCTTTTAATTAAATTGATAATAATACGTCCTTTGGGTTTGATAAACACTTGGTCGCATATCAAAGCTACAATAACATCCTTCATACTTGGGGATTAATATTGTGTGTTGTGAAAATGCTCTTCAAGTTCTTGGCGTCGTTGCCGGGGATGGCATTAATTATTAGTTTATTATTTCTATTTTAATTGAGACTCTTTGATTCTTTTCTTTATTTTCTAACACTTATTTTTCTTAGGTGTATGCTCACTAGATAGAAGGTAGGAGACTTAGAACCTTATAATCCAGAGATTGGAGCATCGTCGAGGAAGAAAAAGAAGAAGAAAAGCAAGAGCAAGAATGTGGAACCAACTGCAACTCTTAATTTAAGAGTTGAAGTTGACGAGCTGATTTCGCAAGCGATTAAAGCTGCAACCAGAAACAACTCAGAAGCAGATGTAGTCAACATGGCGGCGAATCTGGATAATCTTTTCATCCGTGAAGTCTTTAAGAACAATGGAGGAGGCAATGAGGGGTTGTTAGGAACAAGAGGGGCCAGAGCTAATTTTGATTTCACCTTGCTCTAATCAGCATGATTGAAAGGAGTCCCTTTTTGGAGGGAACCTTTGATGATCCTCAGCAACATTTGAATAAGTTTCTTGATTATACAAGTACACAAAAGGATGCAGGAACTCATGAGAATGCAAGGAGGATTATATTGTTCAAGTTCTTGCTTACTGAAAGGGCGAGAGATTGGTACGATACTCTTAATGCTGCTGAATGCACCACCTGGAAGCAATTGAAATTGAAGTTCTTGGAGCGATACACGCCTCCTTCAAAGGTGTATAAGATAAAACAAGAAATCAATCAATTTGCTATCGGTGGTAATGAGAAATTTCTTGAGGCTTGGGACAGATTCAAGGACATGCTCAGAAAGTGTCCACAACATGGGCTATCTAAAGCTCAATACATCAGTATTTTCTACAACAGATTGGATTATGATTCTCGAGTGTTACTAGATGCTTCATCAAATAGAGCATTGCTTACAAAGTCATCAGTTGAGGCCGAAAGGCTCTTTGAGGATATTTTGATGAATTCAAGAGATTGACACGTATTTTCTTGGGAAAGTAGCGCAGGTTGAGCATATTATGATTAAGTCAAGTAGAGAAGATGAGGTCATCTCTAGTTTGGCTAATATCAACAAGCTACTTGAGTCTCAGCAAAAGAAGATTACTGACATAGCTCAGCCATGAACTTAGCCTCAATTTTGGTATAAATTGATTAGACTAAGCGTACTCTATCGTGTGTAGCACGTAAGTGACCAAGTGCAAAATTTATAATATCAAACCAAAGGGAGACAGTGATGTATCCATTCGAAATATGTTTCACTCTAGAAGGACTAATCAATAAAGAGGGAGTTTAATTACACTATAAACTATCAACTAAGATAGCAATTAAAGATAGAATATATACATATGAGACGAATGATAGGTGATGGTGAGCAATCTAAGAAGTATGCAAGGCTTAACCACAATCAAGATTAAGACATCACCTAGACATGCAAGTTTCTCATGGCAAACGTCATTGAAAATGGAATAGAAGCAATCACTAATGTTCCCCTAATCCCTATGGCCAAGGTAATTAGGTTCTCAGCTCATTACAAGCTTAAAGCACAAAAGATTGTCCCTTACTCTCAATTTCCTCAAGGGTACTATGATTATAAGACTGGTTCTTCTCACTTAATTAATAACCTACTTAGATCCATTAACTAAGTGTCCTCACATGAATGTTCTAAGTATATAAAGATGCTACCACATACTTCACATACTAACATACACTATCCATACTATAATATGATTCAATCAAAACCCTAGTTACAATATCGGAATGGCCATCCTAACATCATAAATAGAAATTTCAATCACACAAATCATAATACAAATATAGTGAATCATAAATCATGTAGGAAAATTTCCAAAATCAATTCAATTAAACCATTAAAAATCCTACAAATCTAAAATAGTCTCAATCCATCATGTGGCTAGCCTCACATGAGGACTAGCCACTACAAATCATAATAAAATAAATAAAATCCATGGCTTGCTCCATTTGAACTAAATAATGAAGGAAACAACAAATCAAAGGTTGATTGGCTTCCCTTTTGAAGTTGGCCTTATCTTCCTTCAACATGCTCAAATCTTCACTCCGTGATGTTCTTCCCTTCTTAGATTGGTGGATTGGTGGAATGGATGGATGGATTTGAGGAAATTAAGGGGAATAGATGGATGGATTGAAGGATAGAGGGATGAGATGGAAGATAGAGGTGTAAAATGGGTAGAGTGGTGTGTGGTGTGTGTGGGCAGTCAAAACCCTCGATTTTCTGCTGCAAATGGTGTAATTGGGGGTATTTATACCCCCTCAGCACACCTGGAAATTGCACTTAACATTTGGCACTTTTGCATAAAAATATGCCCGTGTTTTTCTGCACCTGACCGTATTTTTATGTAGATTTACAGAATTCTGTATGTTGACCCATTTGCATGAAAACACGGTCAATGACGTAAAAACACGGGCGTGTTTTTACGTCATTTTGCTAATTTTCCATTTCTTTCATTCTTCTCCATTCTTCATGCTTTTTGTCACCATTTATCTTCATAATCACCTATCCAAAGACATGAAAATCATCATCATCATTTTCCCAAAATACAATAAAAAAAGATACGAAAATACGAAACAAAAGGACGAAAATACATACAAAAATGATACAAAATCTAAGTGAAAATAGCGATGATCACTCACTGAGTACCAATTATACAGCAGGATGTTGGTTATGAAGGAACTAATCAAGAGGAATCGGAAGAGGCAAACTACGCCATGGGTCAAAGTATTCACGGAATGAGGTTCCAAAATCAAGGAAACCGAAATTATCAAGGGAACTACAATAATTGTGGTCCTTCGGGTAATTATCAACAACCAAGGAGGCCAGAGTTTTCATGGAGTAATCCTAATACAGCAGTACAACTAGGGGTGTGCACAGATATTGGATTTAACCAAAACCATACCGAATTAATCCCAAACCGAAAAAAATCATTGACTTTTTACTTTTTCCAAACCAAACCGAACCAATTTTTTATTTGGTATGAACTTGGATATTTTCTGTTTTCCAGTATCGAATATTAGATTTAATCAAATCGAGCCGAATCCTACCGAACCGTACCAAAAAACTGAATTTAAATTATGCATTAAAATTATAATATAGTATATATCTCATTATTTATAGTTTATACTTTATATGTCATGAATTAATTAATTTTACTCTACTAGTATAATGTAATCATAATTAATAAATTAACATTAGTTATAATATAATTACAAATAATAATTTAAAAATATATATAATGGTCTAAATATTTATTTATTACTGTAAATTAGAAAATATATATTTCATAAAATAAAATAAAATTCTAAAAAAATAGAAAATAAATAAAATAATATGTTCAAAGTTCAAAATATTATTTCAGAGAACATATTGAATAATTATTATATTTTATATTTATTTAATGAAGATAAAATGCTAAAATTAAATAATAATCCATATTTCTGTCTAAAATATTATTAGATAAACTTTAATTGAAATAAACCTTAAATTTAAAGTTAAAGGTTAAAAAAATTAAAATTACTCCCTCCGTCCATTGTTAATCTATCCATTTTAATATTTTGGGCTGTTCACTCTCAATCTATCCATTTCCCTTTTAGACATATGGGACCCACACTCTTACTAATACAATTAAAATATGAGGCCCACACCCGCCACTAATACAACTACCCACTATATATAAAATAATAATATTCCTTAATTCACGTGCAAAAAGCAAATTGATGCATTAACAATAGCCGGAGGGAGTATTAATTTTCTTTATCTTAGTACTATTATTTTTTTGAGCAACACATGAGGTTGTTTTATGTAAAACTATTTTTACATTTTTAAAAAATTATAAATTTTTATTAAATATATTATCACGTTTCATTAAAAGTTTATCATTCTTTATTTATAATATGAATTGTTTATGAAATAATGCAATGCACCACTCTCACTTTTCATCAATTCGAGTATAACTTTTTATTCAAATATTATCTCTTCTTATTTGGATATAGGAAATTTAGTTTTTTTATTTAATTGATATTTTTCTAAGTATTTATATGTACAAAACTTCGTTTCACATGAGAAATCCGATCAGATCCGCTCCGATTCGCTCCACACCGTCAAAATCTGTTTTCCCAAAAATTTGTTTAGAACCGAACTGAATTTCGGTATGGATTCAGTATCGGATTTTTTCTTTACGGATTCAATATCAAATTATTTTAAAAAAAATCCAATCCAAATTTTGGTATAGATTTTTAAAAATTCATACCGAATCCCGATCTGCACACCTCTAAGTACAACCTCCTATTGGTGTTGATCCGGGTGCTAAGGTCGAAGAAGAAAAACTTGGTTTGAGGATACGGTGAATAGGTACATGGCGAGGAATGATACAAGAGTAGATCGCATAGAGGCGAAGCTTGAGGCAAAGATTGATGCAAATCATGAGGATATATATAAGCAGATAAAGGATTTGACGTTGTTGATGGGGCTGATGGCTGGGAATGTTAATCAATTGATACAAACCGTAGAGAAAGGGAAGTTCCCATCTCAAAGTATAATAAACCCGAAGCAGTGCAATGCCATCATGTTAAGGATCTGGAACGCAGTATTGAGGGACTGATGGTGCTAGAAATGGATTCTGAAGCTCCAGGAGCATGATTCGACCATGATTCGACCATGATTCGACCAAACCAGCAGGTCGAAGTGCTATGTGGAGGTCAAACCAAGCACCTGGGCAACCTCCGGAGCTTCTAGCTGACCAGTTCGACCACGACCAGCATGGTTCGACCAAACCTATTGGTCAAATTGAGGTCGAACTGGCCTATCCTCAACACTCTGTTTTTTCTGAAGCACGGTTCGACCACGACCATCATGGTTCGACCAATCCTGTTGGTCGAACCACGGTTGAACCATCTCATTCGGCACCATTTTCCATGCCAAATGCTTTACTGGATGTTGATACTATTCCAGTACGATCCAAAGAGCAGAAAACTGAGCTTATAACAGAGAAGAAATGGGAAAGAGCAAAGAGATTGAGAGCCGAGTCAGACAAAGCGGAGAAGGTTGAGCGTGATGAATGGGGGATTCCCAAGACTAAGACACCTCATCCATTTCCTTTCAATTTAGTCAAGAAGGGATTGGAAGAAAAATTCAAGAAGTTTTCAGATATTATAAATAAGATAACCTTGAGCATTCCTTTCTCTGAAGCACTCTTAGAGATGCCATATTATGCCTACTTTCTAAAGGAACTGTTGAAGAAAAGAAACTTGAACAGAATTGAAATGGTTAATTTATCTGAGAACTGCAGCTTGATCATTCAGTGGAAGCTGACAGCTAAGTTAAAAATCTGGGAAGCTTCACTATCCTATGTGAGATTGGAAAGGGACAGCATGACGAGCCTTGTGCGATCTTGGGGCAAGCATCAATTTGATTCCATTGTCAATATTTCAAAGGCTTGGTTTGGGGGAGTTAACTCCCCCCAACGGTTGCTCTACAATTGACAGATAGGTCTATAACTTTTTTAAATGGAGTGATTGAAGATGCTCTTGTGAAATTAGAGAAACTAGTCCTCTGTGGACTTTCTTGTACTTGAGATAGAAGATGACAAGGATAATGTTCCCCTCATCTTAGGGAGACCATTCCTTGCCATGGTTGGAGCTATGATTGATGTTCAAAAGGGTGAGCTAAGGCTGCAGATGGATAAAGAAGAGATTCTATTCAACCTAGATAAAGCAATGAAGATGCGAATGGAGACGTAATGTCACAGCATTGATGTGGTGGAGGAGATCGTGAAGGAAGATATGTCCTTGAACCTTTCGAAGGATCCCCTAGAGACATGTTTAGCAGAGTATCTTACTTTTCCCACCACAGAGCTAGATGAGCTCTCTAATGAGGTATGTATTGAATTTTTTGAAAATCTACTTACTTTGGGTGATGACAGGCATGAATAAAAAAGGACCAAGTTTGAAGAGGTGAAGTGGACTAGAAAGTACTTGCCATTGGATCGAGAAAGCACAGCAAAATAAGAGAAGAAAAAGGAGTTGAAACCATTACCGGAACACTTGAAGTATGCCTATCTAGGTGACAATGAAAAATATCTGGTAATTGTATCCTCTTTCTCTAACTGATGATCAACTTGAAGAGTTATTGGATGTGCTTAGGAAGTATAAGTCTACGATAGGTTGGTCTCTTGATGATTTAAAAGGCATTCATCCATCATATTGCATGCATAAGATATGATTGTTAGATAAATCCAAGAGTAGCATTCAGAATCAGCAGAGGGTGAATCCCGCTATTCAAGAAGTGATTAGGAAGCAAATCCTAACATGACTTGATGCAAGAATTATATATCTAATTAATGATAGTCCCCATGTGATTCCATTGCATGTTGTAGCTAAGAAGGGGGGCATGACTATTGTGAAAGCCGATGACGATGAGACTCTAGCCACTAGGATTCCTACGAGATGGCATGTGTGTACTGATTATAGGAAACTGAATGAAAATACATACAAAGACCATTTCCCTCTTTCTTTCATGGATCAAATGCTTGATCGCCTTGCAGGGTATAATTTTTATTATTTCTTGGATGGGTACTCGGGATATAATCAAATCATGATTGCACTGGAGGACCAGGAAAAGACCACTTTTACTTTCCCTTATGAAACCTTTGCTTTTAGAAAGATGCATTTTGGATTGTGTAATGCGCCTGCTACATTTCAGTTCTGCATGATGGCGATATTTGATAGCTTGATTGAAAAAATTATGGAGGTGTTTATGGATGATTTTTCTATTTTTGGTTCCTCCTTTGATATCTGTTTGACTAACCTATCTACTGTTTTGAAGAGATGTATTGATACTAACCTAGTTTTGAATTGGGAGAAGTGCCACTTCATGATAAAAGATGGGATTGTACTAGGGCATCATATTTCAACCAGAGGATTGTAGGTGGATAGAGCAAAGGTGGTGTGATTGAGAAGCTTCCACCACCTATTAAAGAGAAAAAAGTGCGGTCCTTCCTTGGACACGCAGGATTTTATAGAAGATTTATCAAAGACTTCTCAAAATACTCCAAACTGTTGTCTCACTTAATTGAAAAGGATGTTCCTTTTGTTTTTTTATGAAGAATGTCTAACTGCTTTTCAAGTTTTGAAGGAGGCACTTATTACTGCACCTATCTTGAGCACACCGGATTGGACTCAATCGTTTGTACTTATGTGTAATGCAAGTGATTTAGCACTTGGAGTAGTGCCTGGGCAGATGAGAGAGAAGAAGTTCTGCGACATTTACTATGTGAGTAAGACTTTTGATGCAGCACAAAAGAACTACACTATCACTAAAAAGGAGTTTCTAGTTGTTGTGTATGCATTCAACAAGATTCGACAGTATTTGGTTGGCATGAAGACCATTGTGTACACAGATCATTCTGTGATCCAGTACTTGATGGAGAAAAATAAAGCGAAGCCAAGGATCATTAGATGGGTCCTTCTTCAGCAGGAGTTTGATATGGAGATCCGAGATAAAAAAGGTACTGAGAACATGTTGGTGGATCACCTATCAAGGTTGGAGACAAGGGAGCACTGTGATGATTCTTTCAAATACATAGAGGAGATGTTTCCTGATGAGAAGATTATGGCGGTGTTTGTTGAAGGAGCAGAGAGAGCTTGTGTAGTCGCTGCTCAAGGAGTGTATCCATGGTATGCGGATTATGTCAATTACATAGCAGTAGGAGAAATTTCAAGAGATCTCAACATGTATCAACTTGCAAAGTTTAAAAGGGATGTTGAGACGTTTATATGGTATGATCCGTTCATCTACAAGATTTGTTCTGATTCTATTATACGTAGGTGTGTGCCCGAGATGGAGATGGATAGTGTTCTTGATTTTTGTCATGCACAACCTAATGGGGGGTACTTTGGAGCTCAAAAGACGGCAGTTAAGGTACTTCAATCTGCTCTTTATTGGCCTACTTTATTTAAAGACTGTGAATCCTATGTGGCAACATGCGGTAGATGTCAAAGGATGGAAAACATAAGTAGAAGAGATGAGATGCCACTTCAGCCGAGCATTGTTGTTGAAATCTTCGATGTATGGGGAATCAATTTTATGGGGCTGTTTTCCCCATTTAATGGATTTCTCTACATTCTTTTAGCAGTTGATTATGTTTCTAAGTGGGTGGAGGCCAATCTTACTCGCATTAATGATTCAAAGACTGTGTTGTCTTTCTTGAAGAAACATATCTTTGCCCACTATGGAGTTCCTAGAGCACTTGTAAGTGATGGGGTTCCCACTTCGTCAACAAGCTTCTTGAATGAGTGCTCAAGGATTATGGTGTTAAGCATAGGGTTACTATACCCTATCATCCACTAGCTAATGGGCAAGCCGAGGTCCCCAACCAACAAGTGAAACAAATTTTGGAAAAAGTAGTCGTAACTAATAGGAAGGATTGGGTTATGAAGATCGATGATGTTTTGTGGGGGTTCCGAACTGCATACAAGACTGTGCTTGACACGTTCCCTTATCAAATTGTCTATGGGAAGCCATGCCACTTACCCGTAGAGATTCAGCATAAGGCTTTTTGGGCATTGAGAAGTTTGAACTTGTGTCTTAAGGATCAAAAGGAGTTGAGGTTAACTCAAATCAATCATCTAGACAAGTTCAGAAATCAAGCTTACAAGAATTCGGTGATCTACAAGGAAAGAATGAAGAAATTGCATGATTTAAGATAACTTACAAGGAATTCAAGCAAGGTGATGAGGTATTACTCTTTAACTCTCGTTTAAAGCTCTTTGTAAAAAAATTGAAATCGAAATGGATGGGCCCGTTCATTATCCATAGAACCTATTGAGGGGGGAGTTTTGAGATCATGGACAAAGACAGAGACATTATAGCGGCGAATGGGCATCGATTGAAGCACTATAGGTCGTCGGATGATGCTTGCATCGTCTTTGAAGATACCTTGCATTGATTTGGTACCGTTGTGACTCTCTGACATTAAACAAGACCACCTGTTGGGGGCTTTCCTCTTTTTTATTGCTTTATTTCATTAGTGTGAGTAAGAAATTTTTATATTTGACGTACTTACTTATCGAAAATTATATCTCTTTCCAAACTCAGTTTCGACTATAGTTTCTACTAAGTTTGGAGGGTGTGATGTACTTACCTCATTGAAGCACCGAGATTATAATCTTTTCTTTGTAACGTATGCTAGGGGAGTTATTTTTTACGGCATATTAAAACTTTAACCGGTTTTGATGTGTCAATTTTCTTGCAATTTGCCTAATGTTTGGTGGTATTTTATTTATGGTGTCATATGCGGAGTATATGCACATTATTATTGAGTCATAATTGTGGTTCTCTAGCTTTAGTTGTGTTCTATTTTGGTATTAATGATAGTTTTTGAGCTTGAAGTTTGCAGGGGACGAAGAAAAATCGATTTTAAAGGAACAGAAGTATGATTCGACCAAATGAGGAGGTCGAACCAAATGGTTCGAGTCGAATCAAAAATCAGAGAAAATGTTACTGGTCGATTCAACCAAAAGGGCTATGATTCGACCAAGGGTTCGGGTCGAACTAGCCACCTGAAAGTTTGTTATAGGTTGGTTCGATCATGACACGACAGATCGACCTAGGGTTCGAGTCGAACCAGTTCTGAAAGTTGTCCAGAAACATGGTTCGACCATGATAGAGTGATTTGACCACCTGGTTCGGGTCGAACTAGGTCAGGTAAGTTGTGTTTTAATGTGATTTTTGCCCCTATTTCGATCACTTTCACACCACCCGCACTCGAATCTCTCCAAACCAAAAACCCTCTCTTCTAAACTTTGATTTCACTTCATTCTACTCCGATTAAATTGCTTTTCACCCATTCCATACTCGATTTCTCACGGATTTGGAGCATTTTAGTTGCAAAAACTAGGGTTTTCTATCCAATTTGGGGATTTTCATACTTTGTTTATACTAAACCATGGATGGATCGAAAGGTATGTTCTCTTGAATCTGTTACCCTTAGGATTGAAGTTCTATTGTTTGATTTTAAGTGGGTAAGTTGATTGAACTCGTTTTTATATGGATTCATGGTGTAATTTGAAATTTTGTGTGAAATCTTTTTTGAACAAGTGATGGGTCCGATTTTAATTGTTAATTTGTTGTTAGACCTTGATGTTTAAGTGAAATTGTTGAGTAAGTTGAGTTGTGAAGTGAAGCATGTAGAATTTTGAGTTGAATTGTTGAATTTGATAAAGGCATGCTTAAGAAAGTGATGTGGTTGTTGAAATTGTTGAAAATTGTAGTTCAAGAGTTGAATTGGAAGTAAAATTAGATTGGCATGTGTGTGGATTCATTGTTAAACTTTATGAACACATGGAGATTGAGAGCATGATGATTTGGAATTGATTATACGTGTTTAGCTTGAAGTCTTGAGTAAAGTTTCATGTATAGTTGGTTTTGAATTAGGATTGGTTTGCTTTTCTTGTACATGTTTAGGTATTGAAAAATTATTTTTTTAGGAGAAGGAAAGGAAATGAAGTCCACTCTAAGAAGAGACAGGATAGGCAACCTCTTAAAGACCAGGTTACAAAGAAGCTAAGGCTTAAAGAGAGGCTGCCTAGGAATTTCCACATCCGAATGGAAAATTATGAGGAGATCAAGGATCGATGGGGGGCTATGTCTGATAAGATCGCTCGAACGAGGTACCAGGATATAATGTGGATGTTTGATCAAGTTGAGATCTGGCAATTCATGGAGATGAAGAGGCCAACTTACTTACATGTTGCTGCGGAGGTCTTATGCTCAATTATGGTCAAGAAAGGTTCTAGTTCTCTTCCTTACAAGTGTTCATTTTAGCTGGGAGGAGAGAAGAGAACTTGGACAGCACAGGATTTCAATATTTTGCTAGGGACTCCGAGGGAGATTTCGAGGCATGAAAATGTGCACTTTAGACCAAATGACTTCTAGAGAGCTATTTCTGATAAGGACATGGATTTTAAGATAAAGGATGCTCGTGCTGCTTTGATTCAGAACCCCGTTATTCGATACATGGATAGAGTTCTAGGCAACATGTTGTTTGCCCGATCTGAGGGGAGTTGTGTATCAAGGGAAAAGTTGTATGCTCTTTGGTGTATGCTGAATGGAGTTCATTTTAATATGGAATCATATTTGATTTAGCAACTCTATATATTCAGGAGTTCCACATTTCAGAGAGTGAATATTGGTGGATTGCTTACTCCTGTAGCTGAGTCGTACCATATGGACTTTATTGGCATATCACCTATTTTGGAGGATCTGGATCTTGTAATGAGTGCGTATGTCAATGCTGGATTTGCTTTGCATAGGACTGGAGATTGGATGTTTGTTAGGGGTTTTAATCCCTATTCTTTCATGTTTGCTTATGATGTGGGAGCATTGATTTCGATCCGGAATGATGGAAACTTGCTGATGAGCACTATAGTGCACGAGGCAATCTTCATTATGTACTTGAGGAGAGGCGATTGGAGGACTGTGGCTCAAATGTACGCTGCAGGTATGTTTGCTGAATTGCAAAGAATAGTTGACCAAGCGCAGCAGCCACAACAGCAGCTTCAGCAGGAAGAGCATGTTGAGCAGATGCATGGAGATGAGCCTCTCGAGCATCCTGAGATAGATATACTGCAGCAGCCGCAACAGTATGAGATGCCACCATCACCACATCCACAGCAGCCACAGCAGCAGCAGCCTTGGGGCGGTCTCGATGCGTATTATAGGGAGCAGTTTTGATTGATGAATGAGCATCTTATCAACCTGAGCAACAATCAGAGAGAGATGAACCGCCAACTTGGATTGCTTACAACAAGCTATGCCGCGCTTGATATGAGATACAACACACTGTATACTAATTATGTGGTGATGGATCAGAGATTGGGAGACTTGAGTGATAACTATGAAGCTCTGGATAGGAAGGTTGATACTGTACAGAGAGATTTTGATGATTGGCGCAGGGGCAAAGATAATGATGATGCTTCGGAGGAGTAGAGGGCGCCAGGTTTTCTCTTTGTCTGCTTCATTTCATCTCCCTTCTCTTTTATCTTTGCAGATGTGGTATTTGTAGGTGTGAGTGGCATGTACTGATTATATTCTGATTTCGATGTTGGATTGATTACTGATTCTGATTGGATTGATTGGTGATATTGATTTGGATTGATATGTTGGGTTCTTTTATAAGCATGCTGCATTCGTATTTTGCATGTGTTGATTTTGTTGATGAGAAGCATGTATAACTTGTTAAATATGTGGAGTTCATTATGAAATTGATCTTGATTATAAGCTTAAGGAGTGCTTAGGATTCGAATTACCCATGTGAGAATTTGTGCCTTATAAAATCAAGCTACATTCATGCATGATAATTTATTCTTGGAGAGTCGTTCATATGACCGTATTCTAGAACTTGGCGTGGAGTCTTGTGTAAGACTTATGATTCATTAGTTATTAGAACATGATCTTAGGCCATTATTGTTTATTTGAGTCACTTAGCCAAAATTTACCTTCCCATATACTGTATAAATCATTGGAAGCCCTGTTGAGCCTTTAAAAGCTTTTTCTTTGGCAAGCCTTGATAAAAGTCTTGTTTATCCTTTACTTAAGCTTTGTTGAATACCTTATTCATTAGTAGAGAGTTAAGGTGAATAAATGCTAGTTCGAATGTGAAAAGAAAAAGAAGAAAAATTTGGTTGAGCTATATGAAGAATAGAAAAGGATGGTTAAATCTTGTTTAGGGTTAGTGCCTGAGACCGGTAGCCCGACTGCTTAGAAGGGTAGTGCCCGAAATTGGCACCCTTGTACTTTGAAGAAAGATGATGTTGATGCAACGTGAAGAAGGAAAAGTTGAATCGCAAAGATCATGAGAATAAGATGGAAAAAATGAAGTTGTTTGATAAAAACCAAAGTTCCAAGGTAATTCTCTACTAGTGAATTAGTCATTTTATCTATATCTTCCTACCTTTACCAAAGAGCCAACATTACAACCCAAAAGCAAGTCCTTTGTGATCCTAGTAACGAAGTGATTATACGTTGATTTTTTAGACCCTTGCCAAGCTTATGGTTACGCGGGAATATGAATTGAATATGAGCGTATATACTAACCCAAAAGTGTACATCTTTTACACTTGATAGCGAGAGTAAACATTTATCTTGTGAGCTAGATGATTTAGTAATCCAAAGCGTATTATAATTGAGTGATGTTTTGCATGAATTAAATGTATGATGCAGGTGGTACTTATTTTAAATTGATAGAATTGCATGTGTAGGTATGTATAGTACTTGACTTGGTGGCCTTACGAATTTTACACTTACTTTTATGGTTTTAATTTTGTTGCCTTGTGACGAGCAACATGTAAGTTTGGGGTTTGATAAGTGTGTAAATTCATATGTTTTGAGCTCTGATTCGTGTGATAATGACGTATGATTTGATCTTAAGTCAAGATAAATCAATATATGTAGTGGAAAGTCACGAATCGGGTACATGTTAGGCAGTTTGAGCGGATTATTGAAGAAAAACAGGATAGAAGTGTGTGGAACCGAAAGAGGGGACAAAGGAGCCTGGTTCGACTAGAACACGAGTGCTTCGACCACCAGTTCGGGTCAAACCAGCAACCTGAAGATGAGCTACAAAGGGGTTCGACTATGACACTATGGTTTGACCAGGCGTGTTGGTCGAACTGTGGTCAAATCGAAAGCATAAAGATTCGCAGGTATGGTTCGACCATGAAGCTTCTAGTTCAATCAGCTATTCGAGTCGAACCAGGAGCCCACCAATTGATTACAGGCTGATTCGACCAAGTCTTGGTTGATTCGACCAGGGGCCTTGGTGGAACCAATAAGCGAGAAACTTTAAGATTCGTATTTTTACACCTTTAGTATATGTTTTTGCTTAAAAAGCCCATCCTAGGTCCATAAGAAGAGCTCACAAGTATAAAAGGAAGACCCTACGCAAGGGAGAAGAGATCATTTCACCACCTTCATTCCACACAACATCCAAAATCCTACCATCATCCATGTAGCTGCGGAGAGATTCATCTGTCGAATCAAGTGAGAACCAAGTGAAGATTTAAGTTGGAGAGAGACACAACAGCACCCGCATCTAGGGTTTACTTCGCATCTTAATTTATCTTGTAATTTTCAAGACTATGGGTAAGATTTATCCAACCACCATAATTGTTCCTAGATCAATCATGGGCTAGGCCGCTTCGATAGTTCTAGGGTTTATGAAGGCTTTATGAGTTAATTGACTTCCGTGTGTATACTCCGCACAACACTACTTATGGTTTATTTTATATAAGACTATGTGTTTTTAATTCAAACTCAAAGTTGTTTTGTGCATAATTAATTGTTATGTAGAATCCGAATACATATCTTGATTATTGATTGAATACGTTCACAGCTGAGTAGGATTACATGTTATGATTCTAAGTGAGGGGACTCTGAAGTCTCGTTAGAACTATCTTATATAAATACTTGTTATTTGAATATAATTCGGGTTAATAAGTAGGACAAATAGAATAACTTTATAGTACCTGTAAAGGGAGATCATATCGGGTTAGATTACTAAGTGCACAGGAAATAATTGATACTGATAGTACCTAGAAAGGGGAGTGAATTATATCTCTTGCTCCAAGGATATTCACACGTGTCACACACTTATTTACTTGTATCTATAGAATAGATTTGCATGGTTTAGTGATGCGTCCGTACTCCACAAGGCAGAGTCGGACATTGATACACGGAAGGGAAGTTATTGAGTAAAATTGGATGGCCCAAAGAACTGCCTATCTTCTCACTTATTCACTTTCGTTTAATCTCTACTGCTTTTTATTTTAATTGTTCTTTTAATTATTTATTTATTGGTTACTTAATCATCACAACTATATTGCCATACTAGTTTTAATAAGTTAGATTATAATTAAATTGATAATAATACGTTCTTTGGGTTCGATAAACACTTGATCACTTATTTAAGCTACAATAGCATCCTTCACACTTGGGGATTAATATTGTGCGTTGAGAAAACGCTCATCAATGGACCGAAAGGTGCCTTGTTAATATATCAGGAATGTTTTGTAAGTGATTTAAATTATTGCATATGAATTACTTGACTTGTATAAGCATGATTTAATCTTCACTGAGTTGTGGTTGCTCACCCCTATATTTACCTCCTTCCAGATTAAGCGTGGCGATAGTGTACGAGCGGGGGGCGCGTTGGTGAGGAGACTTAATAAATTTTAAACAAACTGCAGCTTGATATGTGTTGCGTACTTTAATGTTTAAATTTAGAATTTGTGTTAATTTGAATTGTTATGTTTGGTGCTTGGAGTATTTATTATTGTAATTATTTGAAAACAATTGTGCACCTTGTTGATTTTGGTATTGAATGAATTATCGTGGTTGTCTATTGAAATTTCTCGTCACTTCATGAAATAGGTCAACTGTCGGATGTGGTATTTATGCTGTGAATTCGTGTATTTTCAAAAACTTGGGTATTCGTCTAATGACTCGCATGTGTGTACATATGGAATTAGTAGAGCAGGTAGGTAGTAGTTTATTATTGTCAAAATATATTTGTTATTGATGTTAAATCCCAAATATGTATGCAAATCTTTTGAGTTTAATGTTGTGTGAGTGGAAACTGGTTATGTGCCATGTGAAAAATTTATCGCTAGTTAGGTATTAAGTTTTTAACATTCTGCCTTGTAGAGGAATTGATAAATTTGGGACTGATGTGGGGACGATTTTGGGTAGAGAAGTCCCACTTTGGAAAATATTGTCTCTTTCCTTATTTTATTTCACAGGAGTGGAAATAATCTGTATATCTTATTTTATAAATCTGGGAGTCAAAATTTTGGTTAAACAATTTTAAATTCACTCTAAGCAATTACTGTGAATATTAGAAAGTGGGATATAGTAAGTTTGGTTATATTTGATGCTAGATTTTTTTTTTGAACAGCAAAAATTTTATTAAAATAATAGAATAAGGTTTAAGAAATACCAAAAAGAGTTACAATATAAATAACATCAATAACTCCAAGATATCAAAATATATTTAACACTGAAGAACTATTCCTGGATTGAACTCCCAATCTTCAAAGCCATATTAGTCAATCGACTCATCCTTTAACCGAATCCAACTCCAAACACGAATTTTTAATTCTTTACGATATCAACTACCTCTAATTTCTCATCCCGAAATATGATAGAATTTCTAGATTTTCATATTAACCATATAATACATTCCTAAATGCAAAGTGAAATATTTTTCCTTTTCTTTCCTCTCAAAATCGTACTAAAAGATAGTAGATTTGTTGAGGAATTCGAGGAAATAGCTGTTGACATCCCCAACTACTTGAAGGCATGCATCCATAAATTATGCGCAAACAAGCATTCGAAGAAAATATGTCATACTGTTTCTGCTTTTAGTCCATATAGAGAACATGAAACACTCACAGTGGGAGGCAATGCTTAACATCGAGCTAGCAAGATCCTCATAGGAATGCGTTCCCTCAAAACACGCCAAGCATGAACTCTCACTTTAGTTGGAGCATATGAATTCCATATTAATTTGAACTCTTCTTTCTCCACCTTTGAAGCACCAATGTTATTCTTCATGATCCATTCACAGGAAGCTTTTGTAAAATAAATTCCTTCTTTCGTCCGGTTCCACCTCCATGTATCTTTGACTCCTTGCCTTGGAATGTTCCTGTTGATCAAATTAGTAAGATCATCAAGCATGATTAGTTCTCTATCTCTTAGCTCCCTTCTCCATCTCCATTCCCAAATCCATCCATTCTCCCGTCATTTTCCAAAGCTCGCCACTGTATCTTTCTTTCTGAGACTTAAGTGATAAAGTCTCGTAAATTTATCCCTCAACCTAACACCTTCTATCCATACATCTTCCCAAAACAGAATATTATCACCAATACCAACAGCCTTCTCCAAACCCCAAGGAACCAGCCATCTTCTTGCTAACAGTTTTTAAAATCTCCCCCACCATCCTACTGGCTTCATTCTTCTATCTTGTTCATCCTATCCTGCCAAAATCCCCACCCCCCCAAGCTGCCCCATCTTGATTTAATCACCCTGACCCACAAGCTGCCCATATCACTAACAAATCTCAACATCCACTTACCTAATATTTTAAAACAATTTAAATCTTTAACACCAAAGCCCCATATTCCTTAGGTGACAGATATCATTTCACTTTACCCAAGAAATTTTCTTTTAACTCTCATTCCCCCTCCCCCACAAGAAGAATCTTTAAAGACTCGAAATCTCTTTCAGAATTGCTTTAGGAGCATGGTAAGCCGAAAGAGCGTAAATTGGAAGTGATGCTAAAATTGCATTGACCAATGTTAATCTTCCTCAAATAGATACATCCAAGCCCTTCCATTTACGAATTATATTCTTAACTTTGTTCAACATATACTCCCATTCTGATGTCCGCCGGTGAGCTGTCCCAACTTTAACACCCAAGTAAGTAAAAGGAAGACTATCCTTCCAACATCTTAACACACCTGCAAATTCCTCTAAACTTTCTTCATTAGTATTCATTATGTATAAGCTGCACTTTCTAACATTACCCTTCAATCCAGACACCGTCTCCAGATTCACCAGAAAACATCTTAGAAATACCACATTTTTAATCTCAGTCTTTCCCACAAGGATAGTATCATCAGCGAACTGTAAGTATGAAATACTTTTTTTTTCTCTCCCAACTTCCACAGGTTTAAAGACACCTCTTCAGTAGCTTTGTACATCATCCTACTAATGCCTTCAGCTGCCAATAGGAACAAGAAAGGAGACAAAGGGTCTCCTTGCCTCAAGCCTCTTTGTAGTTGAAACTCCGAAGTAGGACTTCCATTGATAATAATTAAAGCATAGGCTGTCGATACGCATTCCATTATCCAACGAATCCATTGGTTATGAAAACCAAGGACTTCCATCATCAATCTGATATACTCCCATTCTATAGAGTCATAAGCTTTTTCAAAGTCAATCTTAAAGATTAGGCAAGAATATTTTCTTTTCTTCACATCTTCGATAACTTCATTTAAAACAATAACACTTTCGAGAATATGTCTGCCCCCAATAAATACTGATTGTTCCTCTGAAATTATAGAACCAAGCACTCTCCGAAGTCTCCTCGAGAGAACTTTAGAAATTATCTTATAAATGCTTTCGATGAGAGATATAGGTCTATAATCTCCAAGCTCGATAGCCTAATCTTTTTCAGTAGTAAAACGATAAATGAAGGGTTGATGCCTGAAAGTCCTGTATCATCTTCATAACATCCTTCTTTAATAACTCCCAAAAGTTCTTCATAAACACAAAGTTAAAGTTGTCTGGACCTGGGCTTTTCAATTCATCACACTCCCATACAACCTCCTTAACTTCTTTCTCTGAGAAAAATTTAGTTAAAAATAAATTATCGTCTGTGGATATTTTATTCACAAACAGCCTTTCATCCAAAACCGGTCTGACACTTGAGTTTGTTCTAAAGTGATTTTTGAAAACTAAAAAATGCCTTCTTTGACCTCATGAATTTCTTCCTTCCACTCCCCACTGACCGAAACTCCAGTAATCACATTTCTTTTTCTTCTTTTGTTAATATGATGGTGAAAAAATCTTGTATTGGCATCTCCTTCTTTTATCCATTTGCATCGAGATTTTTTATGTAGGAAACTATCTTTACATTTCATATCAAACTTTAGTCTTGCTCTCTCCTAATTTCTCTTGACAATCTCATACTCTTCAAGCCCCATTACCTCATCAATCATGTCTAATTTCAAGATTTCTATTCTTCTATCCTCAATCTTATTATCGATTTGCCCAAACACATCTTTGCACCAACCTTTAATGTCAAATTTAAGTTTTTTTTTATTTCTCCTTCATAACGAAACAACCCCATCCATCCACCTCACAACTACTCCATTTGTTGATGATAAACTCTTTAAACTCAGGATAAGAAAGCCAAGAATTGAAATTTTTAAGGGTTTTAGACCCCAATCCTTCACACAGATTTCCAACAAGGTAGGACAGTGGTCAGAAAGTGATCTCTTCAAACCTTTTTGAACCGAATTTGGCCATCGATTAATCCATAAGCCATTCACCAAAACACGATCAAGTCTACTTTTGCAAGAACTGTCTGATTTGTACCAAGTATAAAGGGTACCATGTAGAGGTAAATCAACTAACCCTGAATTCCGAATAAATTCATCAAACACCAAGATATCTCGTCTACCATATTCAACCCTTCTGCCATCTCTTTCAGAAGATTTTTGAATAGAATTGAAATCACCTACTAAACACAAACACGTACTTGGATTCTGAGTAATGATAATATTAATTTTTATCCCAAATCTTGACCCTTTCATTAAGAGGGCAAGGGGCATAAACATTTATGATACATCATTCAATCTTCTTTATACCCCATACAACATTTACCACTACTGCCTGATGGGCATTTTCTTTACACGTAAAATTAATCCCCAAGTATTAAAGATATCAATTGCAGCTTAAGCAAGTGACCAAAAAAAATATCAAACCCAAAGGACGGGTTATTATCAATTTAATTATTAACTAAATTAATTAACACAAGATTGCAATAAGATTTGAGAATTTTAATCTAATAAGTAATATGCTGAAAATTAAATAACAACTAAAATAAAATAAACACTAGAAGAATACGGATGTGACTCAAGAATGGAGAATCGGTAGCCCTAGGGTAATCCAGTTTCACTCATTAATTTTCCTTTTCAAGTATCAATGTCCGACTCTGCCTTGTGGAATATGGACGCATCACTAAGCCATGCAAATCTACTCTATAGACACAAGTAGCGCGTGTAACACTTGTGAATACCTTGGAGCAAGAGATATAATTTCACTCACCTTTCTAGGTACTATTAGTATCAATTATTTTTCCCTAGGATTGGTACTCTAACCCGATATAATCTCTCTTTATAGGTACTATAAAATTAACCTCTTTATCCTGCTAATTAACCCGAATTCAATTCAATTAATAAACATTCATATATGATAGTTCTAATGAAGCTTCGGAGTCCCCTAACTTAGAATCATAACATGGAATCCTGTTCAGCAGTGAACGCGCTCAATCAACAACCAAGATATATATTTAGACTCTATATAACAGTTGAAGATGCACAAAACGACTTTGAATATGAATTAAAAATACATAATCATATATAAAAGAATTTCACAAATAGTGTTGTATGTAGTATACACACGAAAGTTCAATTCATTCATAAAAACCTTCAAAACCCTAGATCTACCAAAAAGTTTCTAGCCCATGATGTTACAAATAACAATCATGGGTGTTGGATAGATCTTACCCATATGTCTGAAAATACAAGATAAATTAGAAAACAAATAAAACCCTAGATGTGGGCGTCGTCGCGTCCTTCTCCATATTGAATCCTCCTCTTAGTTCTCCTCTTGATTCAACAAACGAATCTTCACAGCGATGGATGGATGGAGGACATGATGAGTATGATGGTTGGGGGATGAACCCCCCTTGTGGGGTGGTGTAGGATGATTGTTGAATTCTCACATGAATAATGATGTAAAATATATATAGGTGTGAGAAGGGAATGAAATAAGGAAATAAAAGTTATGGGTGAATCATGGAGGATATTATGTGATAAGAAGATTAATTGTGCTCCAAGAAATAGGAAATATAGGCTAATTTTTGAAATTTTTTTAAAATTCTCGGAAATTCTCTTTGGCAACTGCGCTACCATACAATTTTAAGCATAACTTCCTCGTTCAAACTCCGATTTAAGTGATTCTTATGGCAAAACAATCCTTTCTTCCATGACTTTCCAAACATGTAAAGAACTCATAAAAACTCTAATATTTGAAGGGCACAAGTCATGCAAAAATGGCACGAGTCGTGCAGGGTCGGCACAGCTTGCGCGACGTCACCATTTTAATCGTAACTCCCCCATCTGAACTCTGATTGAGGTGTTTCTTAAACTAAAATGACCGTCTCTTCCGTAGATTTCCAATAATGTATCATATGCCCGATTTGGACTTCCACACAAATACAGAAAAATTACACAATTTGGACGTGTGTTTTACAACATTCTTGCACAAGTTACACATTTTCTCCAACTTTGCACTTTTGATCCTTTTTCCACCTAAAATACCATAAAACACCTCAAATACATATTTTTTCTCAAATATATCTTATATAAGACACTTATACTAATATATAATAATAATTTCCATAAAAAAAAGTGTTAAATTGTATACTAAAACACACTTATTTTCACTCTCATCATTGCCCCATTCATACGCCAAAAACTTATTGCAGTAAACACATAAGTATTCCAAATGATAGAATTCCACCCGAACGACCCTCTGCTTCCCTATGAGCCCAACCAAACTACTCGTTACCCCAAACCGATTTAGCAACAAAATCATTGAAATTCTCTTTTTTCGTCTCCTGGATATAACAAAATTCAATCCTTCTAGTGTGAATAAGTTCCCTGATTTCACTACATTTCACTTTACTCCCAAGATCCCTTATATTATAGCTCATTAGCTTTATTAATTAACTCCATTCGGCACCAAGACCTCTTTTCTAATCATTCCTTCGCTCTAAATATTTAACACCTCAACGTATCTGTTTATGATTTGCTCTTCATTGCTTCCGCACTTGAGATCTATTTTTTCCCTACCTCCCACGTATTAACAGCTTTCGCTCTTGAATCATCTCCTTCTTTATTCCTTACTTCAAGAAATTTTCCTCTTCTCTTATCCTGTATCAATCTTCTCTCCTCAGATGAGATTAAGTCTTCTAGAAAGTATCCCAACTGCTCTATTTTCCTTTTCTTTTTTGCCTTTTTCGATTTCTTGACTTTTTGCCCGATAGCCTTTTCATTCTTTCTTTTGTCTGTATCGTCAATTCTATTCCTTGATGGATTAGAATTATTACTTTCAGCATTGTGGGTTAACTCCTCCTCTGTTGGGCTATTAGCATATTGGATCAACTCCTCCTCCCTTGGGCTTTCATCATTTTGGGTCAACTCCATCTCCCTTGGGCTTTTGGATAATGGGTTTAATTCACAACTAATATTATCATATGACCTATAATTACTTCGCCCATTCTTTTCCAAGTTTAAATCCTCTATAGAGTGGACCCCTCCATTTTCAATACATTCTGCATGCGAATGATATTCTCCTTCTATCTCTCTATAATCAAGATTATTGTTGGGTTCCTCCACATCCCCGAGGACCTGAAATTTATTGTTCGTAATCATTTTATCTCCAACTCTTGCTTTCACTGCACACTTTTTCATAACAAGATCTCGATTCAAATTCTTCTTCACATACAGATTGTATCTCTTCCAACCCCTGCAATGAAGCACAAGCTGGACCGAATAAAATTGAATTGTGAACACTACTAGACCAAGAAGATGACCTATCAGATTTCAAAATATAATTTGAGAAAAATTAACGTCCAGCATAACCTCT
This sequence comes from Pogostemon cablin, assembly GCA_023678885.1. Taxonomy (NCBI): domain Eukaryota; kingdom Viridiplantae; phylum Streptophyta; class Magnoliopsida; order Lamiales; family Lamiaceae; genus Pogostemon; species Pogostemon cablin. Next base: position 30,238,423 of record CM042959.1, read on the forward strand.
TTCGACACTTTAATCTCGAACAATTTACCATCAATCTCAACTGAAAGGACACGATCAATGTTATTCTTATAAGGCACAGATAATTGCAGCCTAGCAAAATCATATATCTCTTTCTTCTCTGTTGCCATATCTAGTTTAACAAGAGCTCCAATATCAGCACTAGCTAACCTGAAAAATCTAGTGTTCCATGCATGAAGTGGAACACCAAACCAATGCGTCCAAACCATTCTTCGAGGACAAACATCAGACTCATTCCACAGTCTGATCCACTCAAACCAGTAGTTCATCCATTCTTCCATTACCTTGGAGAATTCTTGTAGATTCCAGCCACTGCAATTTTGAATAATAATGGTGCCATCTCCCATGTAACAAACCTTCATTATGTTGCCACTTTCACTCTGCAACTCCTCCCCGTTATCTTCCCATGAAAAGTCTTTCTTCAGATTGGCTAGCCAACAATTATCAAGCCAAGCCTTCTCCTCTTCCAAAGTAGTAAAAGAGAAAACTTTCTTCATCAGCTCTTTCGGTGGACTCATATGACCACTAAAACTTCCTTGTAAGATTTCTCTTGAACTTTCAACCCAGCAATAGGTTGAAATGAATTGACTGGTCTATTAGAAGTTATGACTTGATTTCTCTCATACTTGGGTACAAAAACACAAAGTTTACATGTATCTATCCATATTGAATTCAGTTCCTTCAAGAATTTTTCTGAATAAGGCTTTTAGAACCAAAAAACCGAATAAACCCAAATTGTTTTCCAGCCTTATCATGTTTCTTAGGACAGAACAAGTCAACCACCTTGGCTACCTCCATAAATTTCTTCCATAAAATCTTCTCATCACACCCTTCAGAAAAATTACGAAAGAGAAAAGACTTGCATTTCTTATTCAGGAAACTGTCGATACCATGATCCTTATACACATAACCATAAACTCCCAGACCTCTCTTCATATTACTGCCATGCTCCCCTTCAAGATTCTCAATGTGCCTTGCAGAATTTTGAACCCTACACCTCACCCATTGTGCCTCTCAAAATTTTCTCTATCTACTCCTCATTTCTCTCTCTACTTTAATACTTATCCATCGATACTCTATTTTGTTATATTTGATGCTAGATTACTTTGAAAAATAAACGTAGTCCTTCTATTCTAAATGTTTCTGCAGTAATTCTTTAATTATTCTTCTAAGTTTAAGTTGCAGAAACTTAGATGACCAAATTTTTATTTAACTTCTTTCTTTTTTCTTTACAATATTTGTTTGAAGTTTGCTGAAACTTATATGACCTATCCCTTATTTAATTTCCTTCTTCTTTGCATTAATAATTATTAATTTATTAAAGTATTTTGGTCATGCCCTATTTGAGAAAATAGTATGAATATATCCTTCTATAAAAAAAATTGGGGTGTGACAAAAGCCAACATTCAGCCTAAGGTAGAAAATTCCCCTCATACTCATGTTCGTAAACCCACTCAAAGAAGAAAATTTAGGTATGATCCTGAGTTTAGGAAAAAGATCATTTGTGTTGAATGTACTGGTTTTGGTCATTATACAAATTAATGTTCTAACACGCTTCTGAAGAAAATGATGTGCCTAAATGCTTGTTTAAGTGTGATGATTCTGAAGGAGATTCAGATTCAAATGAAGAAGAACTTGCGTTCTTAACACAATGTGTGAAGAAAGATTTCTCTGAGAGCGACTCAGATGTTGAGTCTTATTGCCAACATCGAAAACAACATCGTGCAAGTTTATGTCTACTTCTGATCTTAATATGAACTGTACTAATGCTTTCTCTTATAGAGCAGGTACTACACAAGAACCTCTAGAGATGAAAATTTCTTAACTTCTAAAAGAACTGAAAGCTATCAACCACGAGAATGATGGTTTAATTGAGGCCATAAAAAGACTTGAGGTAAATCTTACTAAAAAGGATGCTGAATTTTCTAGACTTCAAGGTTAGTTAGCTGCTTCCACGTTATGCTTCAAAAAGTATAGTAAATGTACATCTATTTGAATGAAGCCTTATCTGTTGGTAAATCAGATAAATTTGGTCTTGGATACACTAAAGAATGCATGCCTTTTAGTTTGGAAATTCCTGTTAAGTTTGTGAAACCTAATTTAAAATTTGTGAAACCTGATTCAAATGATTTTTCCATAGAGTTTCCTGATAGAAAAGGCAGTATGACCCTTTTTGTCATCACTGTTCGAACCCTGGTCATATTCGTCCTTACTGCCAAACTGAAAGATGATCTGCTTTCTGGAGAAATGTTGCCTGGAATATTACCAAACAAGTATTCACACATACCTAAATCTTCTTGGGTCAGAAAACCAAAAGTGCTTTGTAATGTTGTGTGTACTTCTTTACAAGCATGTGTACCTGGTCTATGGTATTTTGATAATGGTTGTTCTAGACATATGACTGGTAATGTTGAATACTTGAAGGATTATGAAACTTTTGATGGTGATAAAGTTACTTATGGTAGTGGCTCTAAGGGTTACATTGTTGGTAAAGGAACTTTTAATGTTAAAGGTTTTCCAAATCTGAAGAATGTGCTTCATGTTGAAGGTTTACATGCTAATTTGATAAGCATAAGTTAATTATGTGATGATAATTTGCATGTGAAATTTGATAAGATTTCATGTTTTGTGCTAAATGAAACTGATGACTGTGTTTTGATTGGTAGTCGATCTGCTGATAATTGTTATCTGATTGGTAACAACATTTACTGCAACATCACACAATGTGATGAAAGTGTACTTGGGAATAAAAATCTTGGCCATGTAAATTACAAAAATTTACAAAAATTGGTTAAGTTGGAGGCTGTTAAAGGATTACCTAAGCTTAGTTTCAGATATCTACCTGTATGTGGTTTATGCCAAAAAGGTAAACAGATAAGGTCCTCGCACAAAATCACATCACTGTGCACGTCTTCAATGTGCTTTGAATTGCTTCAGATGAATCTTACGGCTTCTATGGAGACTGGAAGTCTGGGTGGTAAGAGGTACTCTTTGGTTGTAGTTGATGATTTTTCTAGATTTTCATAAGTTGAATTAATTAGAGAAAATCTGATACATTTAATGTCTTCAAATTTCTTTTCAAAGTGTTCAAAAATGCTTTCAATCTTATAGTACATAGGATTAGAAATGATCATAGAAAAGAGTTTGAAAACAAGGTGTTTGCTGATTTTTGTGAAAAGAAAGGCATTATGCAAGAGTTTTCCTCTCCTAAAACCCAACAGCAGAATGGGATTGATGAAAGAAAGAATAGAACACAGCAAGAAATAGCTAGAGTCATGCTTACTTCAATGAATGTATCTAAAAAATTTTGGGCTGATGCATTGAATACTGCATGTCATGTGTCTAATAGGATTCATTTTAGACCAGCCTATTCTATTACTTCTTATGAGTTGATGTACAAGAGAAAACCTAACCTAAAATACTTTCATGTATTCGGTTGTATGTGTTACATTCTAAATGATAGAGAGTATCTTTCGAAGTTTGATTCTAAGAGTGATAAAGTTCTTTTCTTAGGATATTCTAAGAATAGCAAAGCTTACAGAGTTTTTAATCTTAGAACCAGAACAGTTTAAAAATCTGTCAATGTTGTGTTTGATGATTCATCCAATATTGCAGGTAAGAAGATGGAAGATGATATCTCTGACTTGGTTGAAATCGCAAAACCAGTAAACAATGTTGAGCCAAATGTGATCACATCGCCTACAACATCGAATGTTGATTCAGAAGAAAAGGTAAATTTAGAGATGTAGTGTGATCAATTTGCATGTCTAACATATGCAATCAGGTATGTGCTGAGTGTTATTTTTCTTCTGTTGAACCCAAGGATGTTAATGAAGTTTTAAAAGATGAATGTTGGATAGAGGCTATGCAGGAAGAACTTGAACAATTCACTAGGAATGATGTTTGGATTTTAGTACATAGGACTACAAACGCTAATGTGATTGGAATGAAGTGGATTTTCAAGAACAAAACTGATGAATATGGTAACATAGTAAGAAACAAGGCTAGACTTATTGCACAAGGATACAGACAGGTTAAAAAGGAATAGATTTTGATGAAACATTTGCACCCATAGCTAGAATAGAGTCTATTAGGCTTCTCTTAGCTATTGCATACTTTGTTGGTATAAAACTGTTTTAAATGGATGTTAAAGCTACGTTCTTGAATGGTATTTTCTTTAAGAAACTTTTGTTGAACAACCGAAATGTTTTATAGATCCATTTCATCCTGATCATGTGTATAAATTGAAGAAAGTTTTGTATGGTCTAAAACAAGCTCTTAGAGCATGGCATGGTAGACTAATTGGTTTCTTACTTCAGTTTGGATTCATTAAAAGTGAGGCTGACAAAACTCTTTTCATTAAGCATGAATCTGATGGCTTTTTTATTGCTCAAATTTATGTTGATGACATTGTATTTGGTGCAACATCACAGGTCATGATGGATAACTTTGTGAAAGTAATGACTACCATGTTTGATATGAGTATGGTTGGTGACCTAAATTACTTTTTTGGGCTCCAAATGAAGCAAAGTAAAAATGGTATCTTCATCTCACAGAGTAAGTATGCAAGGAACTTGGTGAAAAGATTTGGTCTTGAGAATGCTAAGCCTATGAAGACACTCTGTATAGGTCTATGATTGGTAGCCTTCTGTACTTAACTTCAAGCAGACCTAACATTATGTATAGTGTTTGTGTATATGCTAGGTACCAAGCAAATCCCAAGGAATCTCATATGAAAGCTGTGAAGAGGATCATTCGATATGTTGCTGGAACAAGTGAGATGGGACTATGGTTTTCGAAGGATACAAATAGCTCACTGGTTGCCTACAGCGATGTTGATTGGGCAGGTGATTGTGATGACAGAAAGAGCAAGAGTGGTGGATGTTTTTACATGGGTAACAATCTTGTTTCTTGGCATAGTAAAAAATAAAAATGCATATTCCAATCCACTACTGAATCTGAATATATTGTTACTGGAAGTTGTTGCATACAACTACTTTGGTTGAAAAAGATCACTACAAAAAAAGTATTTTTTAGCAATCGAATTTACCAACGGAATTCATTCTGTTGGTAATTACCAATGGATTAGTAAGAAAAATGATATTTTTGTTTTAGCAACGGAATGCCAACGGATTTATTCTTTATTTTAGCAATGGAATTCAATCTTTAGGTAATTGGCAATGGATTACCAAGGGAATCATTATATAAATTACCAACAGTAGCAACGGATTACCAACAGAATTATTTACCAATGAAACTGATTTTTTGTTGTTAAAAAATTACCAACCACCGCTTTACAAACAAAATTTTACCAACGGATTCCATTTCTAATCCATTGGTAAGTCAATTTAACAATGGAATTAAGGCTTTTACCAACGGAATATTCCGTTGGTAAAAACGAATTTTTTTTTGGTAGTGGAAGTTAGATGATTATGTGCTTGAGACAGATGCTTTAGTGATTTTTTGTGATAACACGGGTGCTATAAACATTTCCAAAAATCTAGTACATCACTCACTCACTAAACATATCAGCATAAGACATCATTTCATTAGAGATTTAGTTAAGAAAGAAGTAGTTAAATTGGAGTATATTTCCACCGAGAAACAACTTGCTGACATATTCACAAAAGCACTTGATTTCGAGAGGTTTTCTTCACTTATGAAATCTCTTGATCTCTGCATTCCATGAGTCATGCATGATGTTGCTCAGAGTGATTCAACACTCGAGGCGACACTACTGTATGTTTTGTCATTTTATGTTGAAATTAACTGATTTGGTAGCTTATTTTCTTGTAGCTAACTATATTCTGGTTTAATCTTGAGGTGCAATTCTGGACATACACAGCTGAAAGCACTAGTTCTAAAAAATCAAAGGTCTAAACATGCTGAGTAACTAGGCACACGGGGCTGACAACCATGATGTGTTCTTTTCTAAAGGCTGTTTAGTTTCAAAAAAGGAATAAGAACGTTCTTGGACTATCACTAAGTAACCAGACACACGGGGTTGACAACCACGATGTGATCTTTTCAAAAGGTGGTAAGTTCTTTGAGATTGAAAAGTGCATAAAAATCCATAAAAGGATAGATAGTGTATGTGTGCCTGCATAAAAAATCAACCTTGATTGATTTTTCCAAAATGTTTTTAGCTCATGAAAATGTATTATTAAATTATTTATTTTCAATACATTAAGTGATGAAATTTATAGTATATATTTATTAATTATGCATATTGTTTCTTTTTTTTTAATTATGGCCAATTTTTATGTCATATAAATTAGTGGGCCATGATTTATTTTATAACTGCTGCATTTTTCCCCCTGCAATACACGATAAGCAGTTATCACTTAGTTGAAATAAACCTCCAAATTCTTTCTGTCTTCTCCTCTCTTTAAATACCCGATGAATGGTGTGCGAGTTGATATGGTGAGAAGTTTGCTTGTATATAATATTAGACAGCACACTCTCTCACATAAGTTTGTTTGTATATAATCATTACACAGCACACTCTCTCACATATTCTTAATTTCAAAATTGAAATCTACTGCCTCATTCACGTATCTCAATGTCTCCTCCAAAGACAAACCTTCCCTCTTCCAGAGCAAAGCATTCCGCTTCATCCAAACCTCCATCTTCTTCTCGCAAATCGACTCCACTCTAAACCCTAGCTTCGATGACCGAGAATGTCACTACTGGTGTTGTCCAGAATGTAAATCTGGATGTTGTTGTACCGATGCTTGGACCTATTATAGAGTCGGCCGTACCCAGACAAATTATCTTTCCTCAAGGTACTCTCGACTCTATACTCCTCTCGCTTCAGGCTTAGGTCGCCGATTCAGGCATTATTATGTCTTGAATCGAAGTCCCAATGCTTGAATCTTCTCCTACTATTGTCTAATTTGATATTCCCGCTCCATCCTCTGAAATTCCCGCTCAAAATCCTACTCCTCTGTCTAACATACCCATAGAGTCTCAGCCCTCTGAAATATTTGAACCATCTGACCCTGTTCAAGTACCTTTCACATCATTACCCATTGCTTCTCCTATCCATACTGAGCCAAACCCTGCTGTGTCTTCTCCCTCGTCATCACCGCCTATTCTGATTATGTCAAAGGTGACCAGGAAGTCTGCTCCAAAGTGCAAGGATCCACCCATACGCTGGTCTATCCATATCCGGAAGAAGGGTCAAATGATTGCTTCACTAGATGTACCCAGTACCAGTGATTTCATAACCGGACCGGAGGCTGAACCGATGGATGCAATGGTTTGAGGTTCAACCGGTCGGGCAGGTTCAACCCGCGGTTCAGCCGGAAAATTGAATTTTACATATTTTCAATTATATTTTATAATATTACAATTCATTAAAAAAATTTATAATAACCAAAATTATTTTATAAAGAAAAAAATCAATTTATATAGAAATATAATTAGATAAAATATTTATAGTTTATAATTCATACTTTCTGTATATTTGATATATTCTATCAATACAATATTACATAATTTATACTCAAATTGTTATACATTTGGTGCACAACTCTAAGAAAATCACATAATTTAATTCAAAATTTAAATATTATATTTTAAAATAAATAAAAATAAAAGTAAAATTATATAAAAATATAAAATATAAAAATAAAAAATAAAAAAACCAAAAAAATCAAAAACCAGTAGGACCGGTTCAACCGATTTTACCAGTTTTTTTGATTTTGACCGATTTTGACCGGTTCAATCCGGTTCAACTCAAAAATGATTTTAGAGGTATTTTGGACCAGTTTGGAGGCCGATTCCTGGTTCAACCGGCCAGTCTAACTGGTTATAAAAATCACTGCCCAGTACTACCAAAGGGAAGTCTCATATTTTCCTGTTTGATTTTGATAATAAATATGCTCTGATGGATATGGATGTTCTGGGTGAGAACCCCACGATTGCTGAATTCTGCAAAGCCCTGAAGAAAAGAAGAAGAGGCAAGAAAGCTGTCTCTGATGTTGTCATCCCTGTTGCAACACCTGAAGAAGAAGAAGCTAATGATAATCTAGACCAGCTGATTGATGATATTGTTGCTAATGATGCAACTGATAAAGTAACACCTGCTGATGATGATGCAGATCCCTTTGATCCTGACCCTGATTCATATTCTAATTATGAAGAGGATGCATCCAAGGATTCTAATAAAGGTGTTGCCTCTGATGAATCTGATGAGGATGCTCATGCTCTTGTTGATGATGCTGCTCCAAATGCTGAGATGATGATGAACCAGCTGATGCTGATGATGATGATGAACCGGATGATTATGCTGATGAAGATGAAGATGATGATGATTCTGACTATGATTTTGAGAACTTTGGAACTGATCGTTTCTACTTTGATGATGGTAAGGCAAGATATAAGAAGTTTGCTAAGAAGGATATCATTCATGAAAGGAAAATGAATGATGCAGGCCTCATTTCACACAATCCCACTCAATTCTTTGAAGAAAGAAGTTTGCTCAAAACTCTCGGGTATTCTAGTTCTTTCTGTAGTAGTTGGATTTGTGAGTTTTATGCAAACATTAGTTCAAGCATGATTAAGAGTACTAGTTCTAAGTTTGGAAAGATTTATTTTAGGGGTAAGATTTATGACTTTTCTCCTAAAAAGGTAAATGCATTGTTGGGGACTGTACATTCTAAAAGTGATAATGATATTGATGATATGGATGAAATTCTTTCTGTGATTACTGCTGGTCTGATTACTAGTTGGCATAAGAAGTTGTTCAGTTCAGTCTTATAAGTCTACATGTTGTCATGTACAAGTTGTGTGTCTACAATTGGTAGCCTACCTCTAACATTACTAGATTTATTATTGAGCATGTCGTGCTGATTTATAAGAGGGAAGAACCTATTATCTAACCTTGGATAGGTAATTTATAAAAATCTGATAAGTTACTGAGGTTGTTTGAGAATAATTTCATAGGAAAATAGGTCAGAAGTACTTAGAATTAGAAAATACAATTTTTGAGGCGCCGCTCGACCAAAAAAGGTGTCGCTCGACCAACACTTCTTGGTCGAGCAATAGCAGAAGAGGTCAAGCAAGACACTGGAAGGAGTTTCAGCTTACAGACGTGCTCCTCGACGATTGCTCGACCAAGAGCATTTAGGTTGAGCAAGGACATGTCAGCTAAGAATCATTGGGATTTCACCTCCAGTGCATGTATGTACGTATTTTCCACAAAAAGCCCACTAAAGGCCCATAAGGAGAGTTACAAGTATAAAAGGGGATGCAGATTGATGAGAATAAAAATAAGCGTGTTTTAGTGTCCAATTTAACACCTTTTTTATGAGAATTATTTTCATATATTAGCACAAGTATCTTATATTCAATATATGTGAGAAAATGGTGCACTTGAGGTGTTTTATTGTATTTTAGGTGGAAAAATGATCAAAAGTACAAAGTTGGAGAAAAGGCGTAATTTGTGCAATGACGCTGAAAAATGCACGTCCAACTTGTATAATTTTTCTGTGTTCATGTGGAGCTCTGAACTAGAAGTGTGATACATGGTTGGAAAGACACAGAAGAGAGGGGTTTTTCCACATAAAGAACACCTCAATCGGAGTCGAAATGAGAAAGTTATGATCAAAGTGGTGACGCCGCGCAAGCTGTGCCGAATAGAACGACTTTGCCAATTTGCATGACTTGTTACACATTCAAATGTTGTATTTTATGTGATTTCTTTATATTGATAGAAAGCCAAGGAAGAGAGGATCACGCGAGCGCAAGAATTACTCAAATCAGAGGTCGGATGTGGAAGTCATGCGGGAAATGGTGAGACTGCGCAAGCTTGCTCAACCAAAGGAGATCCGTTTGACCAGCATCGTCTTGGTTGAACAAAAGAGGTCAAGTTGAAAAAAGACCAAATTCTTACAGAAGGTTTGCTCAACCATTGCTCGACCAAGGGGGACTTCGTCTAACAAAATATCGCTAGGTTCTATTTTTGGTAGTTTCGAGTTTCTTTTACCGAATTTGGCATATGTCTCGAGGTCCATGAGGAGCATTTTACAAGTATAAAAATGGATGTAGAACACATCATATTGAAGGAGGGATCACCCCCCAACCATCATCTACATCCTTTCCTCCATCCATCCATCACTTTGAAGATTCGTCTGCTGAATCAAGAGGAGAACCAAGAGGAGGATTCAAGACGGAGAAGGATGCGATAACTCCTGCATCTAGGGATTATTTCGTTTCCTAATTTATCTTGTAATTTTTCAGACATTCGGGTAAGATCTATCCAACACCCATGATTGTTCTTCGTAATATTATGGGCTGGAGTCTTTTTGGTAGAACTAGGGTTGTGAAAGTTTTTACGAATTAATTGAATTTTCATGTGTAAACTCCGTACAACACTACTTTTGAATTTATTTTATATATGATTATGCTTTTTTAATCCATATTCACGGTCGTTTTGTGTATCTTCAATTGGTATATAGAGTCTTAATATATATCTTGGTTATAGATTGAGTGTGTTCACCAATGAACAGGATTCCATGTTATGATTCTAAGTGATGGGACTCCGAAGCTTCATTAGAACTATCTTATATAAATACTTATTAATTGAATTGAATTCGGGTTATTAAGTAGGATAAAGAGGATAATTTTATAGTACCTATAAAGGGAGATCATATTGGATTAGAGTACCAATTGGCCAGGGAAATAATTGATACTGATAGTACCTAGAAAAGGGGATGAAATTATATCTCTTGCTCCAAGGTTATTCACATGTGTTACACGCATATTTACTTATGTCTATAGAGTAGATTTGCATGGCCTAGTGATGCGTCCATATTCCACAAGGCAGAGTCGGACATCAACACACGAAAGGGAAATTAATGAGTGAAACTGGATTATCCTAGAGCTACATATTCTCCTACTTGATCCACTTTCGTATTCTTCGATTGATATTTTATTTTAATTGTTATTTTAATTAATTGTTTATTAGTTATTAGATTAAAATCCTAATCTTTATTGCTTTTCGTCTTAATTAATTTAGTTAATAATTAAATTGATAATACGTCGTCCTTTGGGTTCGATATTCACTTGGTCACTTGCTTAAGCTGCAATTGATATCTTTAATACTTGGGGATTAATTTTACGTGCAAAGAAAACACGCATCACAGATCACATGAAGAAGAGAGTTATATTCCACATCCATCCTACACCATATCCAAACCCTAACTCCATCCAAAGAAACTGTAGAGAGAGATTTGTCTGTCAAATCAAGTAAGAATCAAGTGAAGATTTAAGACGGAGAGAGACGCGATGGCTCCTGCATCTAGGGTTTATTTCGCTTCTTAATTTATCTTGTAATTTTCAATACTATGGGTAAGATCTATCCAATTACCATGAACATTCTTCAAAGCGTCATAGGCTAGAACCGCTTCGGTAGTTCTAGGGTTTATGAAGGTTTTACTAATTAATTGAACTTCTGTGTGTATACTCTGTACAACACTACTTGTGATTTATTATATGTGACTATGTATTTTAATCCATATTCAGAGTCGTTTTGTGCATCTTCAACTGTTATATAGAGTCTGAATATATATCTTGATTGTTGATTGAGCGCGTTCACTGCTGAACAAGATACCATGTTATGATTCTAAGTGAGGGGACTCCGAAACTTCATTAGAACTATCATAAATGAATATTTATTAATTGAATTGAATTCGTGTTAGTAAGTAGGATAAAGAGGATAATTTTGTAGTACCTATAAAGGAAGATCATATCGGGTTAGAGTACTTATTGCACGGGAAATAATTAATACTGATAGTTCCTAAAAAGGGGGTAAAATTGTGTTTTTGCTCTGAGGATATCCACACGTGTTATACGATTATTTACTTGTATCTATAGAGTAGATTTGCATGGCTTAGTGATGCGTCCATATCCCACAAGGTAGAATCGGACATTGATACACGGAAGCGAAGTTAATGAGTGAAACTGGATGGCCCGAAGAACTACTTATCTTCTCACTTATTCACTCTCGATAATTCTCTACTGTTTCTATTATATTTATTATTTAATTATTTATTTAGTGGATTAATAATAATTTCACAATTAAATTTCCACACTATTGTTTTAGTTAATTTAGCTAATAATAAATTGATAATCATTTGTCCTTTGGGTTCGATAAATATAACTTTGTCGCTTGCCTAAGCTACAGTTACATCCTTCATAATTGGAGATTAATTGTGTGTTGAGAAAACGTCCATCAATGTAGTAAGGGGGAGATCATGTTTAAGATTGCTGCTGATAACAAAGAATGATGGATTGTTGTTGTTGCTGCCTTATTAACTCCTCTAACTATTTGATGGATGATATTTATTTCTGTTTTCTCGTTGGATTTTTTTTCCTGTTTGTTTATTACTCTGAACTAGGTTGTTTATTTTTTTTGTTGGATTCTTAGTAGTTTTAGCTTTTAGCTTTTAGCTTTTAGCTCTGAACTAAGCTCTGGTCTTATTGATTATGAAGTTTTCTCAATTACCACTTTGGTAATTATGCTCTGAGTACTTAGTTATTTTGCATAACTATCGAACTAACATCTGATGTATTATTTGGGTATCTTGTTCTGCCTTATTTCTTTAAATCAGGTTGAGTGGTTGCGGATAGATGTGATTGGGGGAGATTGTTGATATGAAGTGTTGAGACCAGTGTCGTCACACCTGAAATCACACCGAACCTCCACCAGTTATTATTTAATCACTTACATGTTCGTGTGGTGTTGTGCTTAATGTTGCTTTCAGGGTTGTGGCAGTTGAATGATGAACGTGCTGAATGGACTCACAATACTGGAGAGCAATCTGGAAAGTTTTAGAAGTCCAGAAGATTTTAGAAGTTTAAAATAACTACCCGATGTAATGGGTTGGTTATTTGTTGGATCATGGGTGGTTTTTATACTCCCTCCGTCCCGTAGAAGTTGACACAATTTCCTTTTAGGTTTGTTCCACTAAAGTTGACACATTTTCTTTTTAATACATGGACCCACACCAAAACAATTACTCCCTCCGTCCAATAGAAGTCGGTATAATTTTTTTTGGGCGCGGAGATTAAGGAGTATAATAATTTAATATAAAGTGAAGTAATGTGAAGTGAGAGAAATAATATTTAATGTGTAGTGGGTAGTTGTATTAGAGGTGATATGTGGGGGTCCATTAGAATAGATTAATTATTTTTGTGTGGGTATGTATTAAAAAGGAAATGTGTCAACTTTAGTGAGACAAACCAAAAAGGAAAGTGTGTCAACTTCTATGGGACGGAAGGAGTAATTTATTCTCATGGAGCCCACATATCACCTCTAATACAACTACCTACTACACATTAAATATTATTTCTCTCACTTCAATTTACTTCACTTTACATTAAATTATTATATTCCTTAATCTTCGTGCCAAAAAAAATATGCTAACTTCTCCTGGATGGAGGGAGTATTACCTAGTGGACCACTCATTTGAAGAAGGCTGCAGCATGATTCACGTCTATAAATAAAAGTGTCAGACTTCATTCCTTGCGTGCTGAAAAACTTGGAGAGTTCCTATACAGAGAGTTGACGGACTTAGAGTTTATTCTCTATATTTCTCATGTAGTGTTTTCACTGATATTGTAACATCTCGTGCAGGTCCGGCCGGAGTTGCCGGACCTGCCCCCTCGCTCCTTCTCTTCCGATACTCTTTATTTTTTGTTTCTCTCTGTTTATTCCATCTCCTTACGGATTTTATTCTCTCATCATAGCTTTCATGGCTTGGTATGAGACCTACACAGCTCCGACACCCTGAATACCACGACGATACCATGGAAAAGGGCTTGGTTTTCCTGCACCATATAGTTCGTTACATCCAGCGCGCTTTCGCCGCCGGCCGTCAACACGGCGGCGAGCTTGCTGTGTCACTCAACGTATCAAGTTGCTGCTACTACCAAAAATGCTTTCGCCTTTTTTTTTTATCGCTGGAAATCTGTTATTGGGGTCGTAACTACAATTTTGGAACTCCGGCGACTGGTTTGTTCACAACACATTCATGGAGCTTTCCAACACAGTCGGCTGCCTCAGTCTTGGCTTATACTCCAGCTATGGTCTCTAGTTGCTGGTTTCTTAAAACACCAGACGATTTTCTTCAATCTCGAGCTTGCCTCGAGTTCTACAATCCATGCTGCTCAACCAGATCTCATATACTATCATAGCACGTTTATTGCTGCATGTTCCTAAATGCTCGGCAGCAGCGGGTTTCCGCAACTTGCGTATGTTCTTCAGCATTGCGCATGGTCTCCGGTAGTTTCACAGGTCGCCGGTGCTTTTCTGGACAGCTAGGACTCTATGGTGTCCTTTCCTGCCTTTGGCCCTACATGCTACCTCCCTCCTCGTCCTTTTCTCTTGGGAGCAGTTTTTTTGAGATGGAGACACCTCATATGCATTTAATGCTATTGTGGGCCCTTGATGTAGGCATTTAATGCTTCACATGCACCTCCTTTTTTCACTAGCAGCTCACGTCCATCTTGGTTCTTTCCACACCTGCTGCTTCTTTTTGTGTTTTCTAGCCGTCTGCTTTGGCCACCTAGCCACCTATTGGCTATCCTCATTTATGCATTCGGCCTCCACTGCCACATCCGTCCCATGCATCTTCCAGCTGCTGGCATATCTGATCCACCAGCTGGCACTCTTCAAGGCAGCGAGTTTCGGTTTTCGTCCAGGCAAGATCTTGTTTCCTCAACTTCTTCTGATTCTCAATGCAGTCCCTTTTACTTCATGTCAACATTTTCACTATTCATTAGAGTATATTTGGGTTTATTCGCTATATCTATTCTCATATACTTTATTTCGAGACTAGAACTCGTTAGAAATTAATGATTATATTTTGTGTCGTCAATTCTTTTTATCATGATGCGCTTGTTCGAATTTTCTATAGCCTTATGCTTGGCTCGTTCTTTCCCATGAGCCGTCATCTAAGTTCTGTTTTGATATAGTAGTTTTGGACTTAGCCATTGAGTCTATCTCTTACTCTATCATAGACTCACAATGCTGGCAATCATCCCTCGGTCATCTTTCGGCTCCATTCATGCCATGATCTGCTTCTTGATGTAAACCACGATTAGTTCGGAACTACTGCTGATAGCTACAAAAGGAGGAGCAGGGATATTCATTCCGGCGCGGCAACTCTGTTCCCAAAACACGCTTGTCATCTTAAGCCTGCTGTTGATCACGAAACCTTTGCCCGATTATGGCCAGGACCTTTAGCCCGAGATCAGCCCTTCTGTTTGCTCTATGCTGTAGTTCAGAGTTTAGTTATGGTCCATCCTCATGCCTCTCATTGGCATATTTCGTGATTATAGTCGACCTCCATTTGGTACTATTAATCATGTCCTATTTCCTTATGAGCCACCTCTTTAGGCTCTTTTTGATGAGCCGTTTGTTAGGCTTTTATTTTTATTTTTCAACCTTTTTCCTTTCTCGTTGTCCCCTCTCTTATTTTCATTTGTCTTTTTTATATAATATTGCATAGTTTGATGTAACATCTCATTCTATATCACGTGTATGGTATTATCCCGTTCGTTTTGTGTGTACTGTTCACAGGCAGTGGAAGTGCATACTTGAAGTAGGACTTATATCTAATAATTTTGGTTTTCCATTTGGGAACTTGTTTAGGATTTATATCTGTATTTGTATTCGAAGAGTGGAAGAAATGTTTCCATCTCTTAAAATCTAATTTTGTTATCACTTTTTCCAAGTTAGTGATATTTTTTCCATGAGGCCGCTACAAATTTATTTATAAGTTTGTAGAAAGATTGAGTAATCTGTGTGTTAAGTTTTTTGCTGTGCAACTTGCAATCTCGTACTCAAGTTTCAATTCTGATTAGAGTTGCTGTTGTACAAAGTGTCGCCACACTTAGGACAACATCGCTGACGTAAAACACACTTACACCAGCTGGACACCTGCACAAATACTATCCCTTTCGCTATAAAATATAAATTGTTCATTAAATAGCATTATTACTTTTCATTAATTTAATACAATACTTTTTAGGATTGGTCTCTTGTATCGCCGGGTGTACAAAGTAGGTAGGGGTACAACATTTTATTTTAAAGGATATACACTTTAATTAATAAGGATACAATATTTTGTTCTAAAGGGTATACACTTTCATTAATTTTTTTTAGAAAATATAGGGTACATGTCCTTATACTAAAGGGTATATCATTTAATACTAAAGGGTATCAGGGCGCACGGTGTCCCCGAGGCACACAATATTTAGTCCACTTTTTATTATAGAAGTTATCACTTTTTATCTATCTTACATAATCCCTTACATGAAACGGCACACAGGTCTTTGTCTTTAACTTTCATTCTCTCTTTATATCTCCTCTTTCTGCTTTTTTTATATATAAATTAAAACTTCCTCCGTCCGCTTCTAATGTATACATTTTACTATTTTTGGCATCCGCTTCAAAGATATTCATTTCACTTATTTAGTACACAATATGGCCACTACTTCCCTCTAATACAACTACCCACTTTACATATAATAATAATACTCCTTAATTCACGTGCAAATAGCAAACGGATACCTTAGAACTAGATGGAAGGGGTATTTTTTTACACATTAATTTGACATAAAATTATGAGTATATCTTGGGTGAAACTGTCTCACAGATCCTACTACGTGAGACGGATTATCTATTCACCCAAATAAATAAATAAATTTAATACTCCCTCCGTCCCCTTTAAAGAGGGTTTTTTTTCCATTTTGGGCGTCCCACCCAAAGAGTCCCCTTTCATTTTTTACACACATAGGACCCACACACACCAACTAATACAATTAAAATATGGGACCCACACTCACTCTAATATAACTACCCACTACACACCTTAATCCACGTGTCAAAAAGCAAAAGATTCTCTTAATGAGAGATGAAGGGAGTATTAAACTACGCAATATTATTAAAGATAAAAGAAAATGAAAAAGGGGACAAAGGATAAAGATGTTAAGGAAATTGGCAAAGCCAAAAAAGAGCCAAACAAATGGACAGAGAGAGTATTAAACTAAAGAGGAATCAATGGCCTTGTTTAGATTACACTAATTCACTATCTCGTTTAGCAAACAATTAAATTTCGTTCAATGTCTCGAGAGAGTATTAAACTAAAAAGGAATCAATGGCCTTGTTTAGATTACACTAATTCACTATCTCGTTTAGCAAACAATTAAATTTCGTTCAATGTCTCGTGCGCCTGGAATTACACATTACTTTCAATTTTATTTTATTTTTTACTTTCAATAAAAATTATTATTATTATTATTATTATTATTATTTAGGGGTGTGCGAATCAGGATTCAGTACGGATTTTTAAAAAATTGGTACCGAAATTCGGATTGAATTTTTTTGAAAAAAATTCGATATTGAATCCGTAAAGAAAAAATCCGATATTGAATCCGTATCGAAATTTGGTTCGGTTCAGAACGAATTTTTGGGAAAATGGATTTTAACGGTGCAGAGTGGATCGGAGCGGATTTCTCATGAGAAACGGAGTTTTGCACATATAAATACTTAGAAAAATATCAATTAAATAAAAAAACTAAATTTCTCATAAACAATTCATATTATAAATAATAAAAAATGATAAATTTTTAATGAAAAGTGATAATATATTTAATAAAAATTGATACTCCCTCCGTCCGAACTTCAACTTCACACTTTCCGTTTTGGTCCGTCCCAATTTCAACTTCACACTTCCATAAAAGGAAAAGGTACATAACTAATATCCCTCTAACATACTTTAATTTCAAAATTGCCATCACCTTTTTAACACACATAACATACTTTATCATTTATTTATTACCCAAAAATACCAAACTACCCCCAAAAGTTACTCAAAAAGCAACTTTTCTTAATTTGCGTGTGTATAGTAAATATGAAGATGAAAATGGGACGGAGGGAGTAACTATTTAAAAAATATAAAATAGTCTTAAATAAGACGACCTCATGTGTTGCCCTAAAAAATAATAGTACTAAAATAAAGAAAATTAATAATTTTTTTAACTTTAACTTTAAATTTAAGGTGTATTTCAATTAAAGTCTATCTAATAATATTTTAGACACAAATATGGATCATCATTTAATTTTTGCATTTTATCTTCATTAAATAAATATAAAATATAATAATTATTTATTAATTTTACGAATGAATTTAGACTTTAGAGATACCATTTACTTTATTCATTATATTCATTGAAATATTACTTTGAACTTTGAACATATTATTTTATTTATTTCGTATTTTTTAAAAAATTTATTTAACTTTATGAAATATATTTTCTAATATACAGTAATAAATAAATATTTAGAGCATTAGATATATTTTTAAATTATTATTTGTAATTATATTATAACTAATTTTAATTTATTAAGGGTCCATTACTTATAGATACAATCTATCTAACTATATTACTAGTAGGTACATTATCAAAATTAAAATATTATTCACTACAAATTGAACTCATCAAATACCATTTTTAACCCTATTATAAGATTTATTGTATTAAGAAATTAATTAACCATTAATTTCTCCACAAAAATCGATGGAAAATTAATCAAATCTCTCCAAAATCCATAAGAATTCAAAATTCAAAACAATATTACTGGATACATTGGTGAATATTTCTGAATACATGGTGAATATTTTTTAATACATAGTGCTAATATATTTTGAATACATTAATGAAAATTTTTGAATACATAGTGTTAATCTCATAAACTTATTTGTATTTTGAAACAATATTATTGGATACATTAGTAAATATTTCTGAATACATGGTGAATATTTTTTAATACATATTGCTAATGTATTTTGAATACATTAGTGAAAAAATCTGAATACATAGTGTTAATCTTATAAACTTGTTTGTATTTCGATATTTATGGGGTGACACCAGCGTGACACCAGCGGGCAAAGATTTTGTTTATGGGCATTTATAGAGTCACACTTTTGAAGTATATGCAAATAGTGTTGAATATTACTTTTCATCATATAATTCATTATAAGACATTGAGAATCAAGAAACAGCGGATGATAACATTCAAGAATACGGAGTGAGCAAATAATAAAATATTGCATTCATAAGGAACACATACAAGTAATGTTGAACAATTAGATTTATGCGAGAATTAGACGTAAATTCTACGGTCCATCAAGTCAAGGATAAAGAATCAAGATATCAAAGTTAACATCAATTCAAGAATAAGAGAATAACAACCAGAAGATAATACCAGGAAATATCTCCCCCTAGTAAAGTCAATTTTCCTCAAGAATCAAGACATTAACATATGACTGAAAATGAGTTATAATTTAAACTAAAACTAGAGATAAACCCCAGATAAGAACTCAAACTACAGAAGGTATAAAATTTCTACATACATGAGTGCTAATATCATAAACTTGTTTGATGCATATTATATGAATCTCACGCACAAATATTGAATTAGTAATGAAACTTTTTTTCAAACATATCACAAAATACATATATTTATATATTTGAATACATATCATATTTTTGAATACATATTCAATATTTTCTTTTAACTCCATCAATCATCGTCATCCTCATTCCTCATTTTTTTCTCCAAATTAAAAAAAAAACTTTCCTCCATCTATTCTTTAATGGAACTACCGGGATCTGTTATTGCTTCCGCCGCCAAGATGGTAATTCAATGTTAGGACTCCATTGCCTCTGAGGATGCATTCCACAAAATAATTTTCAGCAACGGCCGTCAAGAAATCGACAGTTATCTCGACTCTGTCGATGAGCTCCAGAAATCCATGTCACTTCGCTATCGTAATCATCCTCATCCACAGTTCAGATTGCTATGGATTGGCTCGAAGCCCATGAATTTTGGAGGATTTGGCGAGGAATTCGGGGTGATTTGCTCGTCAACTGAATCCGATGATTGGAAAAGTAGGATTTTATATAACTGAGATTTAATTTCATAGTATGTAGGGGTATACTGGGTATCTTATATTATTAATTTGTATCTATTAGTAATACAGATACCATAATGTATCTCCTAGTAATATTAGTGTAGATTTTGTATTAAGTAGTAATAAATTCATTTATTAATTATGATTACATTATAATTAGTAGTATAAAATTAATTAATTCATGACATATAAAGTAGTATAAACTATAAATATTAAGATAAATATTATATATATATATATATATTTAATGCATAGTTTAAATTCGGTTTGGTACAGTTCGGTTATATCCAATATTTAGTACGGAAAAATAAAAAAATATTTAAATCCGTACCAAACAAAAAATCTGTTCGGTTCGATTCGGAAAATGTCAAAAGTCAATAGGTTTTTCGGTTCGAGATTAATTCGGTGCGGTTTTGGTTAAATTCAATATCCGTGCATACCCCTATTATTAATTGTTCATTAGATAGTTCAACTATTTTATTATCACTTTATTTTAATTAGATTTCAATTTTTATTAAAAATATTATAACTTTTTAATCATCATACGAATTGTTTATAAAAAAATAAATTAAATTGTTATCACATTTTCTTTAACATGTTTCACTTTTTATTAAGCATGTTATCACTTTATATTTCACTTAATTGTTCATGAAATATTTCAATAAGATAGATATCATTTTCTTTGATTATGAATTATTTTTTATTAAAAATATTATCACTTTTTATTATTCCAGTAAATTATTCATGAAATACACTTTTAAATTAGTTATCGCTATTTATTAAAATTTTATCACTTTCGCTCAAGTCTTTGCCTAAAATAAAAACCTACCCTATAAAAAACTCAAAACAAACATATACGGTTATTCATTAAATTTTCAAACCCCAATTTTATTCTTCAATCAAATATCAGTGTATTCTAATATGGTCGAATTTGGGGTCGAATATGTGGTCCTTACTCTTTCTATTTAGAGTGTAACTTGGGTGGAACCACAAACCCTTCTTAATTAATTCGTCTTCCTTCATTTGTTTTTGATTTTTTTAATTATTATACTTAAATGACTATTATACCCTTAACCCTAAAAGTAAAATATACCCTAAACCATAAGGGTGAAATTACAATCATATACTAAACCTTAAACCCTAAGGGTAAATATACCCTAAACTACTAGGGTGAAATTACTTATACCCTAAATCCAATGGGTGAAATTATAATTATACTCTAGGGTCTAGGGGTGAAATATACCCTAAACTACGAGGGTGAAATTACAATTATACCTTAAACCCTAGGGGTGTATATTCCCTAAACCACTAGGGTAAAATTACAATTATACTCTAAACCCTAAACTCTAGGGGTAAATATATCCTTAATCATATGGGTGAAATTACAATTATACACTAAACTCAATGGGTCAAATTACAATTATACCATAAACCCTAAAGATGAAATATACTCTAAATCACGAGGGTGAAATTACAATTATACTCTAACCCCTATGGGTGATATATCCTAAACCACAAGGGTGAAATTACAATTATAACATAAACCCTAGAGGTGAAATATACCTTAATTCACAGGGGTGAAATTACAATTATACCCTTAAAATTAATCATAAACCCTAAGAATAAATTATAAGTAAACTTTATGAGTAAAATATACCCTAAATCATAAGTTGAAATTATAATTATACTCCTAAAATTAAATTAAAAATAAAAAATAAAACAAACAGCGAATTAGGGGACTTGCTAAGCGAATCGGAGGAATGGAGGTGGGGTTAAGAGTGGGGCCACGGTTGTAAACATTTGGATTTGGGAAATACCACAATTTTCCCTATATGGGAAAGTCAACATCTTTTTTGCCCTACCTTTTGTAATACATCTAAATTGCCCTGAAAATACATGCAATGCCATGAATACCCTCAAGGATGGTCCACCTTTTTGTATTGGGAATGAGTTGACAAGTACAGTTGCATGCAAAATAGATGTGTCAGGGAATATGTTTATTATTTAGGGGTGACACATTAATTAAAGAAGAAATAAATAAGTCTACTAAAATATAACCCCTAATTCGGCGGACAAACTGAATGAAGTGCAAAAGCCAAATTTTAAAATGCACGAAATTAAATTTTTAAATTCCTTAAATTGTTATATTATAATAGGCTTTTTATTAATTAACACATGCAGTAGTATTTAGGTGATTAAACACATGCAACTACCTACCACTCCACTGAAACACACTTCATTAAATGGGGTGAAAAGGCCCTGTTTTCACAATCAGTTCATTTATGTAAATTCTTGTCACATTAAACTCTCAACTATCCCCACCAACCAAATAACTTCACCACCAACAAACATAAAAATTGGGCACAGTGGATTCAAACTTCATTCATCTATATCCACAAATTATTGGAGCATAAAAAGGTCATCGGCTCCCGCATTTACCCACCGTTTTTGTCGATGGATCCATAGTTAGAGCCAAAGGTAAGATACGAACGCTTTTTGCATTGTATTTTATTTATTGCTTTTTTTGAATGTTTTAGGGTTTTTAGGGCTTTAGGGTTTCAAAAACGCATGTCCGCTGAGTAAAATGGTTATATATATCCATGTCCGACAAAGAAAATGGTGAAGTATGCATGTAATATGCATGAATACCACTACATACACCCATCGTAGACTTTTCCGCTAATATGCATGGTTATTTATGCATGTCCACCCATTATTTGAGACTTATCGTCTATATCCGCTTATTATTTGACAGTATTTCAGCTTGTTCGCCGAAAATAGTAGCCCAATTTAGCGTGTCCGCCAAAAGTAGTTGCCCAGTAGATCC
Organism: Pogostemon cablin; assembly: GCA_023678885.1. Lineage (NCBI taxonomy): Eukaryota > Viridiplantae > Streptophyta > Magnoliopsida > Lamiales > Lamiaceae > Pogostemon > Pogostemon cablin. The sequence goes on from CM042959.1 coordinate 30,261,256, forward strand.
TGTCCGCTGAAAATTTAGCCTGTCCGTCGAATATTGAGCCTGTCCGCCGATGTTTTCCCCATATTTGCGCATGTCCGTCGAATCTGTACCATATATGACCCTGTCCGCTGACTATTTTACCCTATATGAGCATGTCCGCCTATTTTCTCACCCTAATTTATCATGTCCGCCGATTTTTTCACCCGAAATGGTCTTGTCCGCCAATTTTCTCACCCTAATTTATCATGTCCATCGATTTTTTCACCCGTAATGGTCTTGTCCGCCGATTTTTCCTTCCTAAGTGAGCATGTCCGCCGATATTTTCACCCTAATTGAGCATGTCCGCCGATTATTTGGTAGTTTTTGAACATGTCCGCCGATTTTTAATGCATTATTGAGCATGTTTGGCTATTTTTTAAGCATATTATATGATGTCCTCCGATTATAATAGACCTGTGGCTATTTTTTAAGCATATTATATGATGTCCTCCGATTATAATAGACTTGTTCGTCAATTTAGGACCTTAATTGAGCTTGTCCGCGTACGTACGACTTAATGTTTAACTTTCATGTGTGCTTGATAATTTAATGCTTAATTTGTGTGTACCTACTAAATTGGCGTATCATTTTTAATGAATTCTGTGTCAATATAACAATTAATTGTCGTTTTGTTGAAAGGTTTAGGCATTGGATTTGAAATGAGAAATTTTTGTATATGGTGGGGCGGCTGGAGGCAAGGTTTAGAGTATGTACGTGGCCAACAGACGAGCTTAGTTTTAAATTCAGATCAGCTGACGTTGGATTTTATTCTTGGGCATGTGCACAGTTTAGTTTGCGCAGATTTGAATCATTTCAAATATGTTATACACACACTTGTGGACATCGGTGGTTGTATAACAAAACATAAGGTGAAGGATGATATGTATATAAGGGGATTGTATTAGCAGGTTGATGAGCCGATGCTGTTTGTCACAGTTAAAGCCATACCACAGCAATCAGTTGATAATGGTTGCACTAGTGCTGCGCTAGTGGGGAGCAGTTATTGGACCGACTTGCTTCGGTCACAAATTCCATCTGTCAATATTCATTATCCCGTAGATTTGGCCGGACCGAGCACGAGTATAGGTGTGGGTGTGTCGAGTTGTACGACAAATATTGATTTAAACATTGAGTATGCTAGCGAACAGCATGACGAAGAAGAGGTGGAGAATGGAGATGAGATGTGCTCCTCTGCTGGGTTTGAGGGTTCAGAGGGTGATGGGTTTGATGGTTTTGCTGGTTCTCAAGACTATGGGTCCGATGGATCGCAAGGCCATGGGTATGATTCATTTGAGGGTCCACATCGTGAGGATTTTGAGGGTGTTGATGCTTCACAAGATGAGGAGCGCGATGCTGATCAACTCAATGCTGAAGATGAGGATCCTGAAACTGCTCTGTTCGAGAGGTTCTATTCCTACATCAGAGACAAAGAAGGAATGAGTTTCCTGGAACCCGTTACCACACACATGCAGATGCCCACACCAGTACGTCCTAGTCAAGATACAGATAGGTCTTGCAGCCGTCCATGGAGCATTCCAGGTATGTGTTGAATATAGTACCCGGTAATTTACTGCACCTTATTGTATTCTAATACGAATTGAATAATAACTAATCCATCATTGCAGGTTTCTTGGAACAGTGTAATGTGGACAATGAAGTTGAAGACAACAAGATTGATACATCAGTGGAGATTCATGAAAAAAGTGTCTTCGATAATAAAGGTGATTGCCAGTATGCGTTGGGTATGTACAATTTGCGGAATCAAGTTGAAACACGTGTCAAGAAATCTGACACCTATAGGCTCAACGTCGCCTGCAAGTACCGAGTGGAGCAGGGTTGTATGTTTGAGATGCATTCTAGTGGCCTAGGTGGAGTATGGAGGGTAATCAAGTTCGGACCTCTACATGTATGTCGTTTGAACCCAGACACTAATACGCCAAGGCAAGTTGGTTCAAAAATTGTTGGCAGATACTACGCAGCTCGACAATTCAATAAAACCATGGCATTGTGTCCTGCTGGAATGGCAGATGAGATACGTAAAGAATTTGGTTTTGACATCTCCTATAATTTGGCCCTCAAGTCAAAACATATTGCTGTGGGACACACTTACAGAGACCATAACTCATCCTTCAGTTCCCTACCTTCGTACTTGCATCACCTAAAGTTGGAAAATCCAGGCACGCATACAGCACTTGCAACTGCAGATGACAACTCTTTCAAGTAAGTCAATACACAACCCTTCTATATTATGAGGTATATAGGTGTACTAAGTACTTCGATGTAGGTATGTCTACTACGCATTTGGTGCTTCGATACGGGATTTTGCCAGAGCCGGCCGTCCCATGATTGTGATTGATAGTACACACATAAGAGCCAAGTACCGTGGGATCGTGTTCGTTGCAGTCACTCAGGATGGTAACCACAATATTTTTCCCCTGGCCGTTGGTGTAGGTGACACTAAAAATAATGAGTCATGGTGCTGGTTTCTTCAAAGGTTGAAAGAATCGTACGGAGCTCCGCATGGCCTAGTTATTGTCTCAGACGTGCATAAAAGTATATCACACGCTATACATACTGTGTATCCTGAGGCACACCATGGTTTATGTTCGTATCATCTAAAGAAACGGCTCAAAGGTTTCGGAAAGGATGTGTTGTTTCAGTTCAATATGGCCTTAGAGGCATACACGAATAATGAATTTAAGAGGTATGGTCACTTTTTAGTATTAGTATGCAATTTTTATTTGATTTATGACATTACCGTGCTGCACAGATGGGAAGGGAAGCTGCACAACCATAATAATGCTCGATTGATGGCTTTGCTGAAGGGGTGGGGTTACAGTAAATGGTCAAGGTTTCACTGTCCGATCAGTCGTTACGAGTTCACATCATCGAACGTCGCTGAGACCTTTAACAAGGCCATCCTCTGGGCCAGGACACTACCCATTTGTAGTTTGTTAGAGGTTGTACGTGCTCTCATTCAAAGATGGTTTTATGAAAGAAGAACGAGTGCAGAGAACAGTCGAGATATTCTTTGCACACGAGTACACAGCGAGTTGGCTGCGTTGAACGCTGAGGCGTGGAAACTTAAAGTGGAGAATCTTACAGCGACAACATTCCAGGTCACTTCCACCTCAAAAACCTTCACTATTGATTTAAGGGAGTGTACTTGTTCGTGTGGAAGATTCCAGTACCATCAATACCCATGCATTCACGCATTGAAGGCGATAGAGTAAGTTCACATGCGTATAATATAATCTTTCATATTCAATACTGCCATTAGTAAAAGAATTATCTATTTCATAATATAACGGTCTAAATGTGTGCATGTAACAGCCATTGCAAACTTGCGACTAGTGCATTTGTTGCACCGTGGTATCATCGAACGGCTTTCCTTTCATTATAGCAAGATGTTGTGATGCCTGTGCCCGATCCATCCGATTGGTCAACACCTGAGCATGTGGGTAGTGTCTGTGTGAATGAGCCACCAGCACATCGCCAAGCAGGCAGACCTCGTACCACCCGTCTGCGTAGTGCAGCAGAGACTTCGAGGGGTACTCGGGTGCGTCAGCGTTGCAGCAGATGCGGAGAGCCGGGACACAATAAAGTGAAATGTTAAGCTAATATTTCCGTTCACACAAGGGGGAACTGCTAATCAAATTATTGAAATGCAATGTTGGTGGTTATAAAGTTTTGACTTGGCCTTTGTTTTTATGGTTTAAGTATGATGTAATATGATTGAAATAATAATATTGTTTTTCTGGCTTTCGTTCTCAGAATGTTTTAGTACAGCACCTCATGTAATACATCATGAAAAAAAAGAACAAACTAACAAAAAGAAAGGTCTGTATTTACACCCTTTCTCCCATAAAGGTTGTACGAAAAAATATCTCAAGCCCATTTTCTCCGGTACTCCATCAGGTGTGGATCATTTCCCCATGAATCGTCCCCTGTAAGTAGATACTGTGTTTCTCTGACGCTAGCCTGACCACAACACCAACTGTCATCCTGAATGTAGCACATGGATGGTTGAGGTCTAGCCCACTTCAGAGTGGCTCTGAACTTCTGCTCAGTAGTGTCATAGATGGCACCACTTCGGTGGAACATCAAAGGCAGTAATTGTCGCAAGTGCGTAGTGCTCTCCTTTCTACTATCTTCAACGGTCTTGTTTTGATCCCACATATGAAACAAAGAGTCGAAGACGGCGATCTTCATCGACCTAATATAGACACACACAGCGAAATGGTGCGAATGCGAACACTCTACGAAGAGCAACTGTAGAGTAAAATCCGAATGGCACCTTGACCACGCATTTCATCTTCGGAATCTGAACTAGAGCGTTGCACCTATTTCTTACCCTTAGCCTTCCCTTTTGGCTTTGGATCCCCAAAGACCCTAAAGGTCACTTGAAAATTAGAACTCCAATCAGAATGTATTCCCCTGAAGTATGATCGGCGGGACTCCTCAGGGAGGATGGCAGGTAAATCAACCACTCTTGGGTCCTGAAAGTAAAACAATAAAACATAAACACATATACTCAGGTGACAAAAAATGCCTCCAAATGCATCCAACTTAGATAATCAAAAGCTTAATCGCGTACACATAAAAGTAACAAACCTGTCTAAAAAACTGAGTATCATCAATTTTTTAGCAGTAGTATATGTCCAGTGAAGACACAGAGGTCTGACATCTGGCTCGGGCTGACCATCGGTCAACATTGCTTCAAAACCTGCGATGCGCTCAGAGGCCCAAGCCTGTGACCAAACATCAAAGTAAGTTCATATCAACATATATCTTTTTAAATGCATTTAGTATAAGAATAAAATTGGTGAAATAAAATCAGTATCACTTACTGCTAGGGCAAATGAGCATCCATAAAAGTTGATGCGCTGCTATTTGTCTAACTCTTGCACCGTAGTTTTTACAGAGTCCATATGGTGTAGTAGGGTTAGGTATGTGTACTTACCCCATGGGAAAGAGTTCCACAGGTCATCATTTTCAGCTAAGTACCATACCCAGGGCTCTATGTATGGTTTTGACGTATCCCGGCCTAGCAAAAAGTAGTACAGCAGTAGAATGTTGGCCGCTTTCACCGCATTATGGCCCTTATATTTGTTTTCACTGAATCTTCGCATAAGTTCATCAACCAGGACCCTCTTCGAACGAAATGTAGCAAACAAACTGTGTGCAGGTGGCAGATATGAATCATTCGGGTCAATATCCCCACGGTCCTCAAAGCCTAGTCTCATAACACGCATAAACTCCATGGGTGTGAAGCTAAGAATTGTATCAAACACCCTGAAGTACCGAGAGTACATATCTGAACCAGGGATTACAACTTCCTGAGCCATTAGCTAAAATAAAGCTTTAGGAGACCCATAATCTGAATCCAAATCCCAAAAATGCCCGAAACAAGATCTTCTGAACCTCTGCACTGTTTGATCGCCACTCTTTGTAAGCACCTCGCGTATGCAATTAAGAGCTTTGGAAGGCCTACAATAACCTTTAATCCCGACTTTTCAAGTTTGAAGTCCACGGCGTTTCTAGCTCCACTATAATGCATACTAACTCGATTAGATATAAGACATGACTACATTTTATACATAAAAACATTAGCGGACAAGCACAGTAAAGGCACAAAAATGGCGGACAAGCTATTTTGTACTACAAATATTGACGGACGAGGTCAATTTACATACATTTATCGGCGGACAAGTTCAACTACGCTAGAAAAATCGGCGGACAAGCACAGTAAAGGCACGAAAACGACGGACATGCTATTTTAATGCAGAAATAATGCCAAAATAATGCTAACTAATGGTCAGAAACTCGGTGGACAGGCTAAAAAAACTCATAAAATCGGCGGACAAGCTCAAACAGGGCCAAAAAATTGGCGAACAAGCTATTTTGTACTACAAATATTGACGGACGAGGACACTTTACATACAATTATCAGCGGACAAGTTCAAATACACTAGAAAAATCGGCGGACAAGCACATTAAAGGCATAAAAACGGTGGACAAGCTATTTTATGCAGAAATAATGGCAAAATAATGCTAACTAATGGTCAGAAACTCGGCGGACAGGCTCAAATAACTTATAAAATCTGCGGACAAGCTCAAACAGGTCCAAAAAATTAGCGGACAATCTATTTTGTACTACAAATCTTGACAGACGAGGTCACTTTACATACAATTATCGGCGGACAAGTACAAATACACTAGAAAAATCGGCGGACAAGCACATTAAAGGCACAAAAACGGCGGACAAGCTATTTTATGCAGAAATAATGGCAAAATAATGCTAACTAATTGTCAGAAACTCGGCGGACAGGCTCAACAAACTCATAAAATCGGCGGACAAGCTCAAACAGTGACAAAAAATTGGCGGACATGCTATATTGTACTACAAATATTGACGAGCATGGTCACTTTCAATACAATTATCGGCGGACAAGTTCAACTACGCTAGAAAAAGCGGCGGACAAGCACAGTAAAGGCACAAAAACGGCGGACAAGCTATTTTAAGGAGAAATAATGGCAAAATAATGCTATCTAATGGTCAGAAACTCGGCGAACAGGCTCAAAAAACTCATAAAATCGGCGAACAAGCTCAAACAGGGCCAAAAATTTGGCAGACATGCTATATGGTACTACAAATATTGACGGACAACGTCACTTTACATACAATTATCGGCGGACATGTTCAACTAGCTAGAAAAATTGGCGGACAAGCTAAAAAAGATTAGAAAATATGCTGACAAGTTTAATTACACTACAAATTATAATGAAATTTCCAATTATACTCAAACAGACACGGAAAATTCATACAGTGCAGACTCTACTTCCTCGGGGGACAAGAACAGTTACCAAATTCAAAATCTACAGTAACAACTCCACATTCACTACTCTTTACATTAAATCGTAATTATGCAAAACCCTAAAATCCTAAAGACGGAATACCTAGTTATCCATATTTGCTACTGCTAATTTTTGACGTGGAGATGACGATGAATTGAACGACACGCCGGAGGCCCGGACGGAGCGCTGTGTTCGACAAAAAAATCGAAAGTTTAAGAGAGAGGGAGAGTATGGGAGGGATGAGTGCCGATGAAAAGAGAGAGAGATACAGAGAGTAAATAACAAAAAATTTGAGATAAAGGGGTCAAAGATTCTCTCCCCAATTTCAATGCCATTAAAAGCGGTACTTTTAACCACTGGGCAGTAATCACGAGATTTCAAAAAAAAGATAAAGATATGACATGTGTCAGGGGGGTAAATTAGGAATATACACAAAAAACAGGGCAAATTAGATGTTTTAAAAAGGATAGGGCAAAAAAGATGTTGCATGGGTCATATAGGGCATTAAAAGTGCTGTCCCTTTGGATTTTGTGGAGTAAGGTTACTCCACCCCAATTATGTTCTCCTATTTAATTAATTAATATTTGATCCCCTCTAATTAATACTTTAATTAATTTGTGGTCCCTTTTTAATTAATACTATCTTTTATTTTCATGTTTTTTTTAATTTTATTAAAGGAAAAAATTTTGTAAGATCGTGGGACTTACATGTGTAGCCGATTGTTTCCATCGAAGTAGATATCATCGGCATTCTTATCTCTCTTATTATAGGCATGATAGTTGATAAGCGTATTTTACGCATTTCAATTTAATCCTCAAATATAAGGATGCCAATTGTAGCGTCAAATACTCAATTTAAATTATCAATCTCACTGAGACAGTTAATTATTTATTTATTCTAGATTACTATTTAATAAGAATTATGTAACCAATTTCCAAGAGTTTTAAAATTAATTATCTAAATAACGAAATATTAAATAACTGAATTATTAAAAGCAATAAAAATAAACAAGTTTTAATAAAGAGATAAACAACAATTCTAAGGTATCAGGTATAGACCAATTAATTTGGGTTCCTAAACTTCCAATTGCTCATTCATGCAACGTCAATGAAAATACACCACTTAACCCTGTTAATCCACCAGATATGATTTGATTTTAAGCTAACATTATATTCTGATTTATTTCCTAAGGTGTGCGAATATTACCAATCCTTATTCCTAGATACTAATCAAAGCAAACAACAATACCTCCGGATGGTAAGTTCGACTAACAAGATATTCTCTGGAATTACTGCAAGGTTCTCTTCACTTCCTACTTGAATGTCTAATTTCATTGTTCCACTAAACAATTCAAGTATCTGATTTACCAGTTTATGGAATTAAAGTGTTTATAGCGGAACTACTTCAATCCCTAACAGATAGACAATACCAATCATGAACGCACACAAGCTAACATAATAAATCAAGCTTACAGTGGATGTCATGAAATTATTATGAAGATGTTACAAAGTAGAAAAGCAATGTCTGATTAAATTAAATAAATTCAGAATATCAACTGCATAAAATCTCAATCTTGGTCTAGATAATTCCCAAATCAATTAAATCAAACCCTAGAACTTTATAAAAAATTAGCTCATGGGGTTACAAGTAACTCCCATGGCTATCAAAGTCATAGCAGAAGTCTTGACAAACGAAAATAAAAGAAATGAATAGAAAAACTCTAGTGTCGGTGTTATTCCGCTTTCCTTATCCGTCTCTCGATTGACTGGTCTCCCTCTTGAATAGCCCTTGAATCTCCTTCAGTGTGGATGGATGATGGGATAGATATGGATGATGGTAGATGATGGATGGTAGGGGGTGATCCCCTTGTGCAGGGTAATGTCTCTTATGAATAATGATGTGAAATATATATAGGTATGAGAAGGGAATGAGATAAGAAAATTACTTGTGCTCCAAGAAATAGGAAAGATGGGCTAATTTTTAGAAATTTTCGAAAATTCCTGTCGGCAGCTGTGTGACATCACCATTTTGAGCATAACTTTCTCATACAGACTTCGATTTGAGTGATTTTTGCGCCAAAACGATTCTCTCTTCTGTGTCTTTCCAACCATATATCACATGATCAATTTGGAATTCTACATAAATACAGAAAAATTATTCAATGTGGACGTGTGTTTTTCAACATTCCTTCACACTTTCACTCTTCATTCCAACTTTGAACTTTTGATCATATTTTACCCTTCAAAACTCAACAAAACACCTTAGTAGCATCTTAATTATACAAGATATAAAACCACACCATTATATATAAAATCATGGCCACATTCTATAAAAAAAACAGTGTAAAGTGAGACCTATAATGCGTGAAATTCCACTCTCAACAATAGCCGCCTTCTTGTTGCCCTATCCAGACTATTTTAGTCTATGGATTTAGATGTTCTTTATTATAATAATATACCTATTACTTATTGATTTTTCGCTATATCGTACCATACCTAAAATATCGGTGTATACCGCCCTATATAGTACATTTGACATACCGTTATAGACTTAAAATTTGGTATACCTAATTAAAATTATATAAAAAAAGTGAAAGATAACTATGCTACAAATCCCAATAAATAACAAATTAATAATAAGAAAAATATACGATAATTTACAAATGATCAAATCAAACAGTAGTGTAAAATATTATAATTTAAAACTAAGTATTAACAAAATATATTGAATGGTAGGAGTATTAAGTATTCTCCAGCTTCATCCATTTAATAATGTACAAAAGATAAAAATATAATCATTATTGATAAAAATATAATCATTATTTTGAATTTGATGCATGTTTGATGTAATATATTTAACTCCATTAATTAATTGGTAAGATTTTGCTTTTGGTTCTCTTGAATATTAGTGTGTATGTATTATAATCAAAAAATCATAATATATAAATAATAATTATAATTGTATACCAGGTAACTACGGTATATCATATCGAATTATAAAAAATAATATATTTTAAGGTATTTCGGTATATACTAAAAGGGTAAGTCTTATGTGAGTACGTCTCACGTAAGATCATTTTACACTTTTAAAATTATTTATCTATCACATTCGCTATAAAATATTTTCACTTTTCATTTATACTATAAATTATTTGTGAAATAGTATTATCACTTTTAATTAATTGAGTATCAGTTTTTATAATAGAAGTTATCACTTTTTATCTATCTCACGTAAGCCCTTACGTGAGACGATCTCATACAAGTCTTTGTAAAACCAAAATACTATGGTATTAACAATTTAATTGTTACCATACCCGAATTCTCAATACGATATTATACCTTATCAAAAATGTCAGTATATCTAAAATTTTGATAAATTTTGTATTTTTTGAAACGGTAAGTGCGGTATATCGATATTTCGGTATATATCTCCTGCCCTACTCATATTTGGTTAAAATTGATAAAAAGTTACTTCACTTGTGCTATTAATAGTTGAATTGGGAAAAAGATTATTTTTGCAATCCTCACAATTTAATTCGTGCAACTGATGAGTGTGTAAATTTACTAGTTTCGAGCTCAGATTCATGTACTTATGGTGTGTTAAATGGTTGTAATTCGATGTGAATCGATATACATGGTGGAAAGTCACGAATCAGGTGTATACAAGGCTATTTGAGTTTATTTTCGAAGGAAAATGAGTTGGAAGTGATCAGATCCGAAAAAAGGAGATTCCAGGGTACAATTCGACCAAGGAGGAGGTGGATTCGACCAAGAAGAAAGTACTTCGACCAACCCATATGGTCAAATCCGTTGAGAAGAAGTGTCGTTCGACTGATGTGCTGTCGCCGGCACCCAAAAATAATACTTTTAAAATTTTTGAACAAATCCACTAAAATATAGTAGGATGAGTACGGGTCGAACCCAAGGGAGTAATTGAATTTAAATTGAATTTATGTGTTTTCGAATGAGTAACTGGAGGGGGGGTTTGGATTGAATTAACAACTAATAAACATGAAAATAATTAATTAAAATATCAAACATAAAATTAAATAATAGAACAAATAAAATAACAACCTAGTCCAAGGATTTGGTCCCCTCCCATATCCTAATTCATAAAATCGCAAGAATTAAACATGCAAACAATTATACAAACTCAAATCCCTAGGCTAATGGTACGACCAAATTAACCCGAATGTTCTTAAGATCATCAATTAGGGTACGACCACTAAATTGAACTATTTACGAGTGACCCTATGGATTCGAACTCGCAAATGCATTAAAACTCCAAACATAGAATTACTAGGCTACGAAAACCGGCTAGGAATCATACAACCTAGATCCTATTACACCTAGAGGGAATTATCTCTATTTGCTACTTAATTCACTTCTCACAACAATTACGGATTGTGGATCACGAAATAGCGTTAAACAATTAAATAATTAAATTAGATGGCCAGACTAAAATAATTATCAAAGTGCTATTAAGAACATCAAAGCATGTAATAGAATAAATTTATATAAAAGTTGGTAATATAAAATTCAAAACAATTAAAATAAATAATTCATGGGAGGTTCACAACCCTCGGACTAGAAACGAAATTACATAATCAAAATTAAATTCAAAATAAATTAGAACATAAAACCGTGTTCTTCATGGTGGAACTCCTTCTCTCTGCGTTCTGCTCCTCTCCCGGATCGTGTTCTGCTCCTTGCCTTCACGTTAATCTGCTCTTTAATTAACGTGTTCTGCAGTCCCAAAAATAGCGTGTATCTGCTCCCAAAAATAATTAATAATATCCCATAAATATCTATGTTTTGATCCTTAAGTAATCTTGATCTCTTTCTTTACTTATCTCTTCCTAAAATATCTCAAGGATCTTTTCTTTTCTTGTTGACTAATCTACCGTGCCTTCTCCACAATATGGGCCTGACTTGGGCTGATCTCTTCGCTGGAATTTAAGAGACAATATGAGAATATGTCCAACAACACTTTCCTTATTTATGCTGAATTTTCGCAGTCCCTTCTGACACTGAGGGGGTCAGTGTCAGTCAATTTGGCAGCACGAATTTCCTGCACAAAACAGCCCGTTTCACATCAATTTGTATCATTAAATCCTCAATTAACCAAAGACAAGATAAGTCAATTTAGCATCCAAATTAGCACATAAGTCAATCAAATAAACATGAATTTCAACCAAATAATTATGCTAAATTATGACTTATCAAATCTCCCCACACCCAAACCTTTGCTTGTCCTCAAGCAAAACAAGACCAAGACAAAGCATAGGAAAAATGACAATCATTTGCAAGTGATAGCAAAACAATGACACTTCCAAGAGAGATCAAACAAGATACACCAAATACAAATGAGTGGTAGAATGTCTCACAAATATTTGCAACTTATGTAAGATAAAGAAGTTAAGAATTCATGGCCTCACAATGGTTTCACTCAATAACGCTCAAGTATATAAGTGGGTAGCAAAACACTCAAAATTAAACAAGACAAGACATTACCATAAGCTTGCTCCCAAATCAAATCTCCACCAAGTTCAATAAGCATTGCGCAAATATCAAAAGGACTTTTAAATGGTTGTAATGGGGCTTGGGATAAGGTAGGATGAAAAGGATTAGAAAGGCTAAATTTACCACTTTGCAAATGTGTACATCAAGAAAGAACATCAAAATGATGCATCATGTCATTCTCAATTTCTTCCACATCCACTCCTTCATTTTCTTTTGATAAATTTCTGATTTTTATCAACACATCCAACTACCCACACCTGTTTCTTCTCAAAATTTTGAAAAGCAGGGGCAACACTGAAGGGTTTAGTGTCACTTTCAGAAAAATTCAGCAACAAATTTCAGCTTCGTTCTTTTTTTTTCAACTCCAATTTCTTTTCTCTTATTTTTTTGCAACCATTAATCTTCCATTCTTCCTTTTCTTTTCCTTTTTTTTCTTTCCTTTCTCCATTCTTTTTTTGCTTTCTCCATTTTTTTCTTTCTCTCAACCATCATCTCCCCTTCATCATCAATTCAACCACCAAAAATATTTTTCAATGAATTCCACAATATACAAAATAGTAAGGGGTTCAATCGGAAGAGTTCAAGAAAGAAAATGGAATATGGCTATTTTATATGTTCATTCATCAAAGAAAAGACTAGGCTCAAAGTGGCTCTCCTAAAAGATTTATAAGATTAGGTAGGTAAAAAGAAGGCCAAAATACGGCTTGCCTAAGTGCCTTTATCATTTAATTACACATGCTCAAATGTAAGATCTCAAAATGTATTCAAAGAGCAAGTTCTAGAATGTACATATCAAGTCCAATTTGTACTCAATCAAGAAAAATATAGAGCTTATATAGATGATAGCTCTTCAAGGCTCAAAGCTCACAAGAATATGGATCATTTGTCATGAATTCTCAAACAAAAATTATTTCACATTCGTCACAAAAATAACAAGACAAATCCAACAACTCACAAGCAAAGGTACATCAAATCCAACTCTCTTATCATGCCAAAAATTTCACATATCAAGGCACAATTTCACCATAAATCCAATACCAACTTCTCATGTGCACAAATGTAAAAATATGATTTCAAATGAAATACTATATGCACATCTAATTAAAATAAAATTGCAACTTCAAATACCACTCAATACACCAAACCTACCCACACCTAATCGTTTGCTTGCCCTCAAGCAAACAAACACAATAAAATTCAAAGGTAAATCAAGTGCAAGAGTGGAAAGAAGTCACCGGGTTGAGCTCAATTTGATTGACCACATGTTGGAATTTTTTTCTCTTCTTTTTTCCAAAAACACCATCAACATCATTGTCACTTCACTCCATAGCTAAAAATAAACACCCACCAAAAGAACAAGATTATTTATTAAGAAAATAAAATTAAAAATAAAAATAAGAACCTATGTTGGGTTGCCTCCCAACAAGCGCCTTTTCTTAACGTCGTTGGCTCGACGTTCACTTCCCTTTCACGTGATAGGAGTAAAATGTTCAAACCAATATAATGATCTTATTGGTTTGCGAGAAGTGTTCTCTCCCTTCAAAATTATATGGTTCTTGGTCAGCCTTAACATGTCAAGCTCCATAGAAAATTGTTTGATCGCCTCAAGAAAAGGATCTTCGATCTCATCAATGCGAAACACTTCAACCGTCTCATTTTCATGAGGGATATCAACAACTTTTTCCAACCTGAAATGAGAAGAAAAAGTATCAGAACTGATGGACATTAATTCGGATGATATTACCTCGTTTTTGTTTTCATCAGAACTGACACTGAAGGCATCAGTGTCAGTTTCCTGCACAAAATCTGTAGAATTTTCAGCATACTTATCCTCCTCAATTTCGGTCTCCATCTCAAAATTCTTGTCTTTGGTTGCCTCCTCATGATATTCCACTTGGTGTACACTTTGTTGTGCCACCATACGTTCAACCTCGGTCCTTAATTTACTACATCGGCACTCCAAACTCCAAAATTTGATGTGCTGTCGCCGGCACCCAAACTCCAAAGACTCAATTGAGTTTTTTGTTGAAATAACAAATTACTAATTTCCATCCGGTTCAACAAGGACTCTAATGAAGCATTCGAACTTTGTTCATCTCCATTAAATCCATCATCTTCATAATAGCATTCACTATCATTGAAGGGTTGAGGTCTATACTCATAGTAGTCACGCCTTTGATATTCGTAAGGTTGATTATGATAGTGGTCCACATATCGGGAATGATGAGGATTACGCCACCCTTGATTGTAAGTGTTGACATATGGTTGATCATTCCAATGCCTTTGTTGATTAGCACTCCAATATTCATCTCTTTGTCTCACCGCTAATCTATCAATCAAGGATGGGCAATCATGAGTGGTATGGAGTGTGGTTGCACAAACTCTACATGGTTGAACATTCCGACCATAATAACCATGATATTGATCCATTAGAAGCAAACCTACAAGGGGAGAAAGTGATTAAACTCGAAAAAATAGAAAAATAAAAATAGGGCAGACCTGACACTGAAGAGTTCAGTGTCAGTGCACTGCTGGAAAATTCAAAAATTAAAAATAAAAACACAAAAAATTCAACCAAATTTTGGATTACTCCCCGGCAACGACGCCAAAATTTGATGTGCTGTCGCCGGCACCCAAAAATAATACTTATAAAATTTCCGAACAAATCCACTAAAATATAGTAGGATGAGTACGGGTCGAACCCAAGGGAGTAATTGAATTTAAATTGAATTTATGTGTTTTCGAATGAGTAACCGGAGGGGGGGTTTGGATTGAATTAATAACTAATAAACATGAAAATAATTAATTAAAATATCAAACATAAAATTAAATAATAGAACAAATAAAATAACAACCTAGTCCAAGGATTTGGTCCCCTCCCATATCCTAATTCATAAAATCGCAAGAATTAAACATGCAAACAATTATACAAACTCAAATCCCTAGGCTAATGGTATGACCAAATTAACCCGAATGTTCTTAAGATCATCAATTAGGGTACGACCACTAAATTGAACTATTTACGAGTGACCCTATGGATTCGAACTCGCAAATGCATTAAGACTCCAAACATAGAATTACTAGGCTACAAAAACCGGCTAGGAATCATACAACCTAGATCCTATTACACCTAGAGGGAATTATCTCTATTTGCTACTTAATTCACTTCTCACAACAATTACGGATTGTGGATCACGAAATAGCATTAAACAATTAAATAATTAAATTAGATGGCCAGACTAAAATAATTATCAAAGTGCTATTAAGAACATCAAAGCATGTAACAGAATAAATTTATATAAAAGTTGGTAATATAAAATTCAAAACAATTAAAATAAATAATTCATGGGAGGTTCACAACCCTCGGACTAGAAACGAAATTACATAATCAAAATTAAATTCAAAATAAATTAGAACATAAAACCGTGTTCTTCATGGTGGAACTCCTTCTCTCTGCGTTCTGCTCCTCTCCCGGATCGTGTTCTGCTCCTTGCCTTCACGTTAATCTGCTCTTTAATTAACGTGTTCTGCAGTCCCAAAAATAGCGTGTATCTGCTCCCAAAAATAATTAATAATATCCCATAAATATCTATGTCTTGATCCTTAAGTAATCTTGATCTCTTTCTTTACTTATCTCTTCCTAAAATATCTCAAGGATCTTTTCTTTTCTTGTTGACTAATCTACCGTGCCTTCTCCACAATATGGGCCTGACTTGGGCTGATCTCTTCGCTGGAATTTAAGAGACAATATGAGAATATGTCCAACAACACTTTCCTTATTTATGCTGAATTTTCGCAGTCCCTTCTGACACTGAGGGGGTCAGTGTCAGTCAATTTGGTAGCACGAATTTCCTGCACAAAACAGCCCGTTTCACATCAATTTGTATCATTAAATCCTCAATTAACCAAAGACAAGATAAGTCAATTTAGCATCCAAATTAGCACATAAGTCAATCAAATAAACATGAATTTCAACCAAATAATTATGCTAAATTATGACTTATCATCGACCACGATCATTTCGCTCGACCAAGCCAGTTGGTCGAACCGTGGTCGAACCAGAAGCCTAAACAGATGCACCTGCAGTTCGACCAGAACATTGGTGATTTGACCAGGACTCTGGTCGAATCCGGAACTTGCAGCCATTTACAGAGTGATTCGACCAGGAGTTCAACTAGAGGGAATCGGTTCGACCTGTGCTGTTGGTCGAACTGACGTGCGCAAACTTACCATATTTGTATTTTTACATCTTTAATGCATGTGTTCGCTCAAGAAGCCCATCCAAGGCCCATAAGGAGAGTTTACAAGTATAAAAGAAGAGCTTTCGTAGGAGAAGAAACATCATTCATCATCCATCCATCACCAAAACCTTACCATCATCCGAAGGAGTCGTGAGGAGAGGTTCGTCTGGCGAGTCAACCAACTAGCCATGATTGTTCCTAGATCAATCATGGGCTAGAACCGCTCAGGTAGTTCTAGGGTTATGAAAGTTTATGAGTTAATTAAATTTCCATATGTAAACTTTGTACAACACTACTTGTAGTTTATTCTATATAAGATTGTGCCTTTTAAATTCATACTCACGGTCGTTTTGTGCATCATTAACTGTTATGTAGAGTTTGAATACATATCTTGGTTATTGATTGAGTGCGTTCACTGCTGAGCAGGATTACGTTATAATTCTAAGTGAAGGGATTCCGAAATCTTATTAGAATTATCTTATATAGATACTTGTTAATTGAATATTATTCGAGTTAATAAGTAGGATAAAGAGTATAACTTCATAGTACCTATAAAGGGAGATCATATCGGGTTAGAGTACTAAGTGCACGAGAAATAATTGATACTGATAGTACCTAGAAAGGGGGGTAAATTATATCTCTTGCTTTAAGGATATTCACATGTGTCATACGCATGTTTACTTTTGTCTATAGGGTGAACTTGCATGGTTTAGTGATTCGTCCATAGACCACAAGGTAGAGTCGGACATCAACACATGGAAAGGAAATTAATAAGTAAAACTGGATGATCCAAAGAACTACCTAATTTCTTACTTGATCACAATCGTACTTTCTCTATTGCTTGCCTATTTAATTCATTATTTAAATTATATTATTTAGTTTCGTAACTATTCCAAACTAATTTACCAACATAGTCTTAGTTAATTAGAATATAATTAAATTGATAATAATCTGTCCCTCGTGTACGATAATCACTTGGTCACCTATCGAGACTACAATTGATATCCTTATACTTGAGGATTAATTTTGTGTGTTGAGAAAACGCTCATCAGCAACCAGGGAGCGTTTGCCAATACGTTATAACTCATTAAATATACAGATCAAGAAATTCATACCAAGAAGTGCACACAAACTATAGTATCATCATTCATCATACAATACCAATAGTCCACAATGGGCAGCTCAACTGGTCATAGGGATGACATCTTGTACCAATGACCAAAGATCGAATCTCACTCTCCTAGTGTGGGAGCAACCTCTCAAAGTGAGGAGGACAACATGTGTGCAGTGGTCAATGATCTAACTAGATAATTGAATCTCACTCCCCCAGTGCGGGAGCAACCATCATTCTCAAAATGAGGAGGGCAACATGTGTGTAGTGGCTAGTGATCTAGCTATGGGCTAAATCTAGCTAGGGTGACAATTCATGCTAATATATAGGTCATGTTTCATGTCGACTGATTGGTACTTTCCTTATGTAGAGCAATTATACTCTATCGTTGTGTAGTGTCGATGACCAAGTAATAAAAATATCGAATACCAAAGGAGAAAGTAGTGTATCCATACTCGAATAAAGCTTACTCTAGAAGGACGAATCAAAAATTGGGTTTGGCTACAATAATCAACTAATAAAAGCAACTAAAGTAAACTACCAATCAATAAGCAATAGAGCAAGATATGGAATGGGTATAAGTAGATCAATCTAAGGAGCGAGTAAGACTAACAACAATCAAGGAAATGACCATCTAGACTCATATACACACATGCATTGATGAACATCATGGAATATGACGTTAAAGGCTCTCACAATTCGCACAAAGAGCTCCTTCACAAGACACAACTTAGATGTAAGATGCCTGAGCAACCCCTAAAAAGCACATAGGAGAGTTTCTCTATGCTTCATATTCCCTAATGAGGTACTAAGGTTCTATGGAAAAGTCATTTCATGTAATCCAAGCTCGTTCACACGCAACCCTTCCTACATGTCCTATTATGAGACTCTAAGCATGTCTTGGTCTTCACAAACTCAATTCATACTTGTAGGTTAAACAATTCACATAACAACTTGATTCAATCAACAATTCATCACATGCAAATAAGTTTACACTCTATCAACATGCAAGGAACAATTAACCACTCAAATCGTCAAATGAATTGAGAGATAAGCATTCATAATAGAAAATATTCATAATTAATCATTTTATCAAACTAGGTAATATTATGAAAAAGGCAAATGAAATAAGAGGGGGGACAAGGAAAAAGGAAGAAAGGAAAAACAAAATAAAAAGCCAGACAAGTGGCTTGCCAAAAAGAGCCTAAACAGGTGGCATAAGATAAAATAAGACATGATTAAAAGTACAGAAATAGGTGAAGCAATGGAGCTCGACTAAAATCATGAGATATGCCAATGAGAGCCATGAAGAAGAACCGTAACTAAACTCTGGACTTTGGCATGGAGCAAAATAATAGGGCTGATCTCGGGCTGAAGGTCCTGGCCATAATCGGGGCAAAGGTTTCGTGATCAGCAACGGGCTTAAAATGACAAGCGTGCCATGGGAAAAGTGTTTTCACACCGGAGTGAGGAGCCCTGCTCCTCCTTTGTTCACTGTTTGTACTAGTACTGAGCCAGTCTGGGTATACAACAAGGAGCGCCTCCATGGCATGAAGGATGAGGCAGAAGAATTGTCAGAAAAATGAATCTATGATAAAATAAGAGATAGAACCAATGGCTAAGTCTAAACCTATTATATCGAAAGACACATAAACTCGAGATGAGTTAAAAAATAGAGATTAGCATACGTAAGACGTGATAAAAAAGCTTTAGTCTCTATAGGGAAAGATGCATGGGAATTGAGTGTGGCAATGGGGTCCGTATGCATTTAAGAGATTGGCCACAATGTGGCTTGAAGGAAAAAGAAGACGAAAGCTGCTGGAAGGAGAAGGAACTCCAATGGAAAGAGACGTGCTTGGACATTGGAAGTTCCATGATGGCCCAAATGTATGCAAGTATTATAAAAAATATGGGCGTCATACATGTGAAGGAAAAAATGCTCTCAATAAGGGGAACACAATTGCAACAACGACAACGAGGCACCAAATGGCCATTAGATCATATGAGAAAAGGGATTGTTGCACGTCGGAGAAAGAAACCAAAAATGGGAAGCACCAAAAGATAATCAAGAGGGATCAGTGCGCAATAAACAAGGCAGGTGATGGACTGCCATGTAGGAGGGATGCAACGGCCAAAAGCAAAAAACAATAAATGCTCCAAGGACAAACAAGCCCTGCAAAACAAGAAAAGCAACCCGCACTTACATAAAATAGACTCATAGGACAACAATGGCAGGTTGGAAAAAAGAAAAGGGCATAGCTCAGGTGGTAGAGGGGAGGGTGAAAAGACCTTCCAACTGAGTTTGGTTGCTGCAGAGTGGGGGTTCAAATCCTGCCTTTGGGATGGATTTGGCCCTTTGCAAGCACAAGTTAAACAGTGAGCCTTCTCTATAAGCCATTTGAGGCACATCCTGCGATTTACATCCTCCACCAATCCCTAAGGCAGGGGCGGTGGGGGCCCCTAATGGTGGGGTACACTAAAAAGAAAAGGCTGCAAAGCAACTAATAGCATTAAATGCTACAACAAAACAGTAACGGGCTATGACTGGCAACGACCACCCTACCCTCGCTGGAGAAAGCAGGTCCGTAGCAAACAGCCAGAGGAGAACAGCACAGCCCGTCTGTACCATTCAGACCAGCCCTGCTTGTAGATGTTGTTACCACCGAGATAGGCACTGGAAGTTGACCACCGAGACAGCAAGATAAAACTCGCCAATAGAAAAAAGCGCACCTGCAAAGGCTCACGGCATGACACGTTGGTTACTGTCGGAGTGACGGGTCAAACAAAGACTCTAGCTCACCATCAGAAAAGATGCCGATGAGCAGCTACAGCCAACTAACAAGATGACCGACCACTGCATAGTAGCGACGGGGGTTTTGCCGGAAGAGCATACTCCATGGAGAGCATCGGGTACAGTGAACCGATGGCTTGTTGGAGAAGGATGAATCTGAACACTCTGACACGGAGGACCAATGCCTAGTAGAAAAATGGCCAGCAGCTACCGACGGGCAGAAGATGCCGGTGAAGGCCCAGCCCGTTGAAAAAATCAGGTGAAGCAGAACTCGACTCAAGCCGCTTCAAACTGGAAACAGACTACCATCTTAAAGAACAGTCACGGACCCTGCTTGTTGAAAAGAAGCTACTGGAAGCAGCAAAACGAAGCATGGCAACAGGAAAGCCATGAGCAATGCACAATAAAGCCCTTACTCTCTTCTCTCTTCCAAGTTGTCGACGGAGGAGATCCATTGGATCATCAGTGTACAAGGAGTGTGGGCTGTGAAAAATTCAAATCCAAATGGAGAGCTAGGATGGGAAGAGAAGATCAATACAAAGGTGGAAAAAATGGGAAAGAAAAGAAAAATAACCAGAAACAAGACTAGCAGTGCGAGGGGGCAGGTCCGGCAACTCCGGCGGCCTACCCCCTCACCGGAAAAGTCCAACAAAGAGTGAGTTTAGAGAGAAGGAGGAGAGAAAAAATTTAGAGAGAGAGAGAGTTTAGAGAGGTTCATAACCAATTATTTTATCAAACACATAATGTACAAGTCTAAAAATCCTAATCAATCATGTTGCTAGTCTCACTAATGAGACTAGCCTTGCAACTTCATCATAAAATCATTACAAATTTGATTACAAACATTGTTGTTACAAAATTAGAAAATGAACAATTAAAAAGGTTGATGGCTTCCCTTGTCACTTGAGAAGAATCTCTTTCTCTCATGCCCAAATCCTCTTCAAGTTAATTGCTACTCCTTAAAAAGGTGATGTGTGGATGGATTTATGGAGTGAATTGAAGAAATTGAACAGAAATGGAAGATCAAAAGGATGGAAATGATAGGTGGAAGGTTGGAGAGAATGTGTGTGTGTGATTTTAAGTGTAAAGTATATATAACTGCTCCAGAATGAATTCTTCTCGTAATTAACACGCAAATGAGATATTTATAGACTTGGAATCTTCTAGAATCGGTACTGAATAAGTTGGATAAAATAGAGCAAACTCAAGGCGAGTTGTGGAACTCGAGTCGATCTCCAACAGTTTTTCTCAGCAGGCTTGCCGTTATGACAGCTTGACGCGAGCTCCAGAACTTGACGAATAGGGAAATTCGAGTTCATGTTTCTGGCAGGTACAGTTGACATCCAGGGGTTGAATTACAGAACTCAATGAGGCTCAGTGCAGGAACTCGACTCGAGTTCGTGAGTCGTGTCGAGTTCTGACACCTTTCGCCTATTTTCATCTGTTTCGGCTTCTGACTCTGTTTTACTCTATTTTTCACATGTTTAACACATATTTATGATCATTTTCACATATTTTTATCTCATCACACATAATCTCTAAATGAACAATTAACACCGCCAAAACTATAACAAACTGATAAATAATACGAAAATAACACATAAAATCTACGTGAAAATAACAAAAATCATCGACACGACAATGATCTAGCTAGGGTAACAATTCGTGCTATTAGGTCATGTTACGTATTAACACGATAAGGGTAAATTCGAACACAACAGGATAAGGATTCAATTGGACATGACACAAACAAGGAAAAACTTGTTGACACGACACAGCACGATAAGAAAATAAATAATTTTAAAAAAATATTGATTAAAATTAATAAAATAAAATTAGGGAATATATTTTAAATTTTTTAATGAGTATTTTTATCATATAATTATAAAATTTTATGGAAAATGTCTTCATATCAAGTTGTTAACATGTTAATGAGTCATCTGTTAATATTAATCGTGTTTAACGGGTTGACATGACACAAATCCATTAAGGCCAAACACTAAACTACAATTATCATGTCGTACTCGTGTCGTATCGGTAATTGCTACCCCTAGCTAGATCTAGTCATGATTTACTTCTTCACCACTCGGAACAACCTCTATTCCTCTTAAAATAAGGGGGCAACTACCATTTCTTTATTCTGTAGCGTAGTGATTCCACCTTTTGTACCAATCATACAATACCAATAGCCAGTGAAAAACACATGATTTTTATTTAGAGGCCAAATAATATTCTCTTTATTTCACGAAATGATCGAATCGTTTACTATACCATATTGTTTAAACTAACGTTATTTTGTAGACCAAATTTACTAATTTTTATAGGTATTTTACTTTTTATATATGTAATAAATAAAATATAAAGTATGTTATGTGTGCTAAGTGAACATCAAAATTTTGAAATTAAAGTCTTTTAAAATTATTGAATAATAATATTATTTTCTTTTTAGAAGTGGATGAGAGTAATTCTAATTATAATAAAATTTTTAAAAATTTATAATCTAAAGAAGGAAATTAAATATAGTAAAATAAAATAAAATAAACAATAAGTATAATGAAATAAAAGATGAATTAAAAGTAAAAATTAAAAAAATAAATTAAAGAAAAACGAAATAGATGAGGAATTAAAGTAAAAATAAAAAATAAACATAAGAAAAATTAAAGAAAAGAAGATTTACATTTTTTTTAAATATTAGAGATGAGGAATATATATATATATATATATATATATATATATTACCACTACAGCGGAACTAGTCCTATAGATTTTAAATTTAGAACCGGGTATTTTTAAGCCAAATGGGTCAATATTTAATTCGCATATCTTCTTTCTACCAAACGTGGATATAAATCTCTCTCTTTCTCATTTCTACTTTCCAATTTTAAGAGAGATTTTTCTCTCTCAAGATCGTTGCTTCTTTCTCCATAAATCGCTCTTCCTTTTCGAGTTCTACTTTCCAATTTTAAGAGGGCTTTTTCTCTCTCAATGTAGTTGCTTCTTCCTCAATAAATCGCAAACCCACAATCTTTTGAGAACAACCTTAATTAGCCCCACCATTGTCGCTGTCGCCGGAGTTCACACTACACCCTTCGCTGGATATCAGCGCCAACAACCACCGATCGCCGGAATCTGCTTGGGGATTTCTCTATGCTGGACTTGCTTCTCTTGAAAACCAATGCTTCGTCCTTCTTTTCTTCTTCTTGTGAGTTAAAAACAAAAGGCAATCACGTTTATACTATCCAAGGCAACCACCTTCATGGGAGTACAAGCAGTAGTGTTTAATGGCATGACTTTGTCTATCCCCTTCCCTTTCTCCCTTTTGCTCTTTCTATTTATTATTTATAACTCTCTCTATGTAACCGCTTCTCTCCCCCATTACTGTTAAATTATGCTTTTTTTGAACTCCATTCTCGATTGTACAAGTATATTTTCATTTTGAGTGAGTATATTAGTAAGCAGCAATCGTGTTGTTGCAATTTTTTTTATATGAAGTTTTATTTCTTTGTGGATTTTGATTGTGAATGTAATTAGTGGTGCTTTTCATCTGTTAATTTGGCATATTTCTGATATGGGTCTTTTTGCGAGGAATTGATTGTTTTTATCATTTTTCCATGGAAACCCAGCTAGGTTTGGTTTCTTGGTGTCAATTTGATTAAGGATTTAGCAAATTGAATGTTGTTGGTGAAATTGTTTTTCCTTCTAACCTTTTGGTGGGTTGTTATTAGTTTGGATTAAATAGATCAGCAAGTCACCTACTTTTCTCTTTTTCTTATTTTATTTAATAATTTTAGTATTATAATGTGTTAGCATACTTAGATTTTCAAGTGCTTGAAGGATCTCAAGTTATCTCAAGAATAAGTTATCCATAATATGAGTTAGTTTGGTTCATTTTATCTAACCTCAATGTAAATGAGTTTTCTTTTTGTTTTGCAATACTATGAGCTAATTAACGTGACAAGGCTTTGCTCTTAAATCACGAAACTGAGACAAAAAGGACTGTCAAAATGAGTTTGATAGCTCTCAATGATTTTTGATGCCACTGAACTTAGTTTCAATTTTTGTTATAATTGATTAGAGCAAGCGTACCCAAGGGCGAAAGTGTGTATCTAAATTTAAAATATCGAACCCAAGGGCGAAAGTGTGTATCCAAATTTGTAAGATGTGTATACTCTTGAAGGATTAATCAATACAGGCGGGGGTTGTTTAACACTACAACTAACAACTAAGAAAGCAATTAAAGATAGAAAATGTACATATGAGTTGAATGATGGATAAAGGTGAGCAATCTAAGAAGTATGCAAGGAAAACAAATATTCATGGATAAGGCTTATGTAGACTCACACACACACGTGCATTGAAGGTCATCATGCTATGATATTAATGTTAGATTTGTATACTAAAAGCCTTGCTTTTGTATTGAACAATGTTTTAACAATTTTATTTGAAATGAGAATCATATGATCAAATATTTTGCATATTATAAATTGTTTATTTATATGTTTGTGCAAAAGTCCATTTACTTTATACTGTAGATAATATGTTGTGCAACAATACGCGGAAAATTATATTATCGGTTTCCTTATAAAGTATAAACAAATGCTCACAACTGAGATAGACGGGGACTATCTATCGGGATGGTTATAGTGTGATTTGGTATTAGTTTGTCTTGACTATAGAATCAAATTAGTGCACTTAGTGTGTATTGAGTAGGACCGCTAGAGATCGTTCGACTTGTACTGTCTATATAGGAGAACTTGATCTCAGTTATTATAGATGTTCGTGCTCTTAATCCCTACACAATAACCTCGACACGTAAGGCAGTATATATTTCTTTGATTCATCAATGGGTGAGATATAAATGAATTAAATCAACAAACTCGGTAAGTTGGGAAATAGTATTGTCTCTATGGTGTGCTGTTGATTGTAGAAGGAATCCATGTCCATCATAGGTTGATGATGTCCCCTTGAGGAGCTCATAAAGTTTATCATATAAATCTTGCAAGTGGATTAATTCCGGCATGATAAAAAAGTTGAGTGGTACTACTCTCGGATGAGATATTAATTAATTTAGGTAGTGCAGTAATAATATTTTAGTGGACTATATTATTATTACTGGATTTAATTATAAGCTTTGGGCTAAGCTTGGTTAATTAAATCCAATTGAGGCCCAATCCAATTTCTCCTCCTGGTCCCTGCTGTAGCCCAATATAAAAGTCATCTCAGCTTCTGGATGCCCTAATTCTTAGCGCCGTTTTCAACGTGAGATAGCAGGGAGAGAAGCAGCTTCAGAAACCCTGTAGATTGTTGCCCACACAACAGCAGGATTCGACTTGGATCATACAGCAGAAGATCAAGAGGTGGTTCTCTACTGCAGATCATCCTCTACGTCAACCCAGAAGAAAGGTAAACGTTTAGTTTGCTTCCGCTGTAATCGTTTACTTGAATTCCTAACGATCACGTTGAACCAAACGATCCAAAAGCCAACAATTAAGGGTACTCGTGAAGAGTGTCTCCAATCCTCACTATTCCTATAGGTACTTATGGATATTAATATATCAATATAAAGATATTATCATGAAAAATTTCTCTAGTAGGCAGGGTTTCGTGGTGAAATGTGAACCATAAGGTTGGAGTTTATGTGATTATAAGATTAATTGATTTGATCTGGATGTAATCGCATTTTTTTAGCCATTCGTGTGTCCCTTATCGTGATAGAAAGTATATGTGAAAGGGATTGTATATGTGTAATTATCCATTATTCCTTTGTGTTTCTCCATGTAAACCGTGTGTGATTTTTGTGGATTGTTATTACTGAACACAACACAAACAATACTTGAAACACATCTGCTATCACACACACGACTGTACTAGTCAGTCAGAAAGAAAACGATGGGAGCCCGATGGCCGATTGAAGGCGCTTACTGGTGTTGGCTGGGCAACTCTGCAACTCCCGGTTGCTGGTGTAAAGGCGATCACCGGTACCTGATGGCGGGACAAGGCAGATTAGTCGACCGCGATGGGGCGGTAGGATGGTTGCGAGATGTGGTTGGGTTCCAGGCAGGTCGCTGATGCTTCCGGTTGAACTAGTGGTGGTTCTGGTCACATCAGGAAGCGACCCGATGGAGTCCTCCATGAGTTCAGGGTCGCTGAATCGGGTGTAGGCTGCGACGCTTGATTGAGGGAGAAGTCCGGCTGGGCGATTCGAGGTAATTCTGGATGAGTCACCGGTTGATTTGATCGAGTCAGGAGGGATCCGATAGAGTCCATGGTTTTTAACAGAATCATGGCCGGTGGTAATGCAAGACGGCGGGGTTGTATTCATCTACTGAAATTGATCATCTACGATGATGGGTGAGGCGGGTTCCTTGGTGATTCCGAGCGAGTCATCGTTTGCAGCCAGGTGTGGTTGGTCGTTGTCGAGTGCGCTGGTGGGAGCATGGAAGATGGCTGGCGGTCATTGGGCATGCTGGATCGACAGACGGCGGTGGCTGATGGCACTATCGTCGAGGTCAGCGGCACTTGTTCGTGGCGTTAGAACTACGAATTCCTGGATGCAGTTGAAAGGCTGATCGTTGTCGGCATGGAGGAACGTGCGGCAGGTAGGGTGTTTTGTCATGGCGCGCTGGCGCTGCTGCAAGGTCTGGGCTTTTGGGACGACTCTGGTGGGTTGTCGGCACGTCCGCCGGCAGCTGCAGCGCTATGAAGTGCCGGTGTTTGCTGTGTATGCTCCATTTGATCGTTGCGGCTAGGAGAATGTCTAGGGCAGCGCTGCGCTGATGGATTTGAATAAGGCAGTGGGCTTGTTCTCATGTTGGGCCTTTTAATTATTTATGGACTGTTGGCCCAATCATTATTGTGGGGCTGTCTGATGGGTTCAATAAATGGGTTGGCAGGATAATGGGCCTGGTCATTTAATTAATTGGCTATTTTTTTTTTAGTGGGCTTGGTGGGCTCAATTTTAACTAGTTTTATTTATTGGATGAGTTAATAGGCCCATTTGCTTGACTTATTATTTGTGCCATTATCCCTGAAATATATAATTGATTTAATTGTTTTTACTTGACAATTAATTATTATATATGTGGCATGTTCTATGTGATTTATTTTCTTTAAATTACTTAAAATAGAAGCATGCTAGGATGTATATTTTATTATGAAATATTATATGCATGTTAAATAAAAACCCTCGATGTTAAATAACTAAGTGGGAGAGGGGATTGGTAAATAAATTCCCATGGCCTCCATTATTGGTTTGTAAGTGATGTGAGTAAGCTTGCGCGTTGGCATTAGAGCCTTCCTCCCCATCGGATGAGTTTGTTCACGGATCACTGGTACAAACTTCTTTAAGATGACTGTAGGAAATTATCCAAGATCGTGTGTACTTCTCTATCTGTAAGGCACATAAGCTTGCGCAATGGACTTGGGGTCAAATAATGGTGTACACTTAGATGAAAATAATTAGTATCCTCCCCATCGGAGTCACTGCTGATATTTGCATGGCTAAAGAAAATCAACTATTAATTATTTTGTCATAAAGATAGGTTGACAAATGAGATTATTGGGTAAAACCTTCTCTTGTAAATGTTCGGGTTCGTATACGTCCACACTATCGTGGCATGCAAATTCACGGTGCTTGAGATGTTGGTGAATTTTATTTTATATTGTTTTGAGGGATTCAATATAAATTGATAAATTCAAAGTGTTTGATCTGTTTAATTATTTATGATTCTCAGGATTTTCAAATGGCACTCAACTCACTTTCTGTTCTACTTAAAGAGCACAAACTTACTGGCACTAACTATGTTGACTGGAAGCGAAACATGGACATTGTATTAACTGCTGAAGATTATATCTTTGTACTTTCTGAGGGATGTCCTCCGGCACCTACTGATGCCTCTACCGAAGAGCAAAGAAATGCTTATAATAGGTGGGTCAAGGCTGATAGGATGGCTAAATGCTACATTTTGGCGTCTATGTCAAATGTGCTTCAGACTCAGCATCAAGCCATGGAGACCGCCTATGATAAGATGCATAATCTTAGGGAACTCTTTGGACATTAGAGTCGTCCTGATAGGTCGAAGGGCATGTCGGTCTTGATGAACACCAAAATGGCTGAGGGCACTCCCGTAAGGGAACATGTCCTTAGGATGATGGGCCAACTCAATGAGTTGGAAGTTCTTGGAGCTGAAATCGATGGGGAAACCCAGGTCGATATCATACTCCAAAGCTTGCCTAGAAGTTTTGAGCAGTTATGCCTGAACTATGGTATGAACAAACATATGTACACGTTGGCGGAACTTTTGACAGAACTTGTGATGGCGGAAGAAGTATTTCGTAGACCTCCTCAGGTTCATGTTGCTAAAAACACTGCTCATCCTAGGCCGAAGGGCGGTAGGAAGAAAAATAAGCAAGGAAATTCAGCACCGGTGAACCAAGTGAAAGCAAAGACTGGTGCGGTCAAGAAGCCTAAAGGCAAGTGCTTCAAATGCAAACAGCCGGGACACTACAAGGCAGACTGCCCTCTTCTGAAGGGGAACAGGAATGGTAAGTCTTATATAGTAGTTGTTGAATCGTGTTTAGCGGCTGTATCTGCTGACACTTGGTGTGTAGATACGGGAGCCACTGAATGTCTGCAATTCTTTGCAGGAGTTCCACCAAACCCGAGAGCTCAGTGATGGAGAGATTACCATACTCATGGGGAATGCTACAAGAGTAGCAGCTGTCGCAGTGGCAGACGTTTATTTATTTTTCAATAAAAGTAAAACTCTTGTTTTGAGGAATTGTCTTTATGTACCGCATTTTAGAAAGAATTTAATTTCAGTTTCTAAATTGGTTATGGATGGATATTCTGTTTCTTTTAATGACAAGGTTATTATAAGGAAAGATAGAATTATTATCTGTGATGGTACATTGATAGATAATTTGTATACTCTTAATCCAATTTCTCCCACAATGCAACAAATTGAAACGAATGATACATCTACTAATAAGAGAAAGGAACCTTCTAAAATGAATCAAATATATCTTTGGCATCTAAGACTAGGTCACATTAACTTAAGTAGTATTGAAAGGTTGATAGCTGATGGACCTCTAAGTTCATTAGTAGTGGAAAATTATCCAACTTGCGAATCCTGCTTGGAAGGAAAAATGACTAAAAGTCCTTTTAAGGCAAAGGGGTATAGAGCTAAAGATTTGTTGGAATTGGTTCATTCCGATTTATGTGGTCCTATGTCTGTCCAGGCAAGAGGGGGTTTGAATATTTCGTCACTTTCATTGACGATTATTCAAGATACGGATATATTTATTTGATGCGCCGCAAGTCTGAATGCTTTGATAAATTCAAAGAATACAAGGCTGATGTGGAAAAGCAACTTGGTAAATATATCAAAACACTACGATCTAATCGTGGTGGTGAATACCTCTTGGGAGAGTTTAGGAATTATTTATCAGAAAATGGGATTGAATCCCAATTGTCTGCACCGGGCACACCCTAGGAGAATGGTGTAGCGGAAAGAAGGAATAGGACTCTTATGGAAATGGTAAGATCAATGATGAGTTATTCGGAATTACCAAATTCATTTTGGGGACACGCCTTAGAAACAGCGGCTTACATTCTAAACTTAGTACCTTCTAAATCGGTAGCCTCCACACCTACAGAACTGTGGACCGGGCGCAAGCCTAGTCTGAAACATGTTCGGATTTGGGGTGCTCTGGCACACGTGTTAAAGGCAGATGCTGATAAGTTAGAATCACGTACTGATGTTTGTCTGTTTATAGGGTATCCCAGAGGAACGAAGGGTGGTTTATTTTATAGTCCCAAGGACCAAAAGGTGATCGTGAGCACGAACGCCAGATTTTTGGAAGAGTATTATATAATGGATCACAAACCCATGAGTAAAATTGTTCTAGAGGAAGTTAGAGGGGAAACACCAAATATAATACCAACTTTACAAGAAAATATACCACAGGACACTGCACCACGTGTTACCCTGATACACAATTGCCTGCGGAGCCTCGTCGTAGTGGGAGGGTTGTCAGACAACCCGATAGATTCATGGGATTGGGAGAGTCATCCGACTTGGTCCCGGGTGAACATGAAATTGACCCATGGAATTACAACGAGGCACTACAAGATAAAGATGCTCAATTATGGCAAAACGCAATGAAATCTGAGATAGAATCCATATATTCTAATCTAGTCTGGGAGCTTGTAGAACCACCCAATGGTGTAAAAGCTATTGGATGCAAGTGGATCTATAAGAGAAAAAGAGGATCTGACGGTAAGGTGGAAACCTTTAAAGCAAGGCTTGTGGCTAAAGGATATACTCAAAAAGAAGGAATCGATTATGAGGAACCTTCTAGTCTGTGGCCATGCTTAAGTCAATCCGGATTCTTTTGTCTATTGATGCTCATATGGATTATGAGGTATGGCAAATGGATGTCAAGACATCTTTCCTTAATGGAAGTCTTGAGGAAAACATCTATATGAAGCAACCAGAAGGATTCATTGCAAAGGGCGAAGAGCATCTTGTGTGCAAGCTTAAAAGGTCCATTTATGGATTGAAACAAGCTTCAAGATCATGGAACATCCAGTTTGATGAAGTAATCCAGTCATATGGATTTATTCAATGTCCGGATGAATCATGTGTGTACAAGAAGTGTGACAGAAATGTAGTGGTATTTCTTGTACTATACGTGGATGATTTTCTGCTCATTGGAAACAATGACAATTCTGCTCATTGGAAACAATGTAAAAGTATTGTCGGGCGTAAGAGTATGGCTGTCCAAGCAGTTTGAGATGAAGGACTTAGGAGAAGCTGGACACATTCTTGGGATCAAATTAATAAGGGATCGCAAGAAAAGAATGTTATGTTTATCCCAAGCTTCGTATATTGATACAATCCTGACTCGTTTTAGCATGCAGGATTCCAAGAAAGGTTTTCTACCTTTCAGACATGGAATACCTCTATCTAAGGAGATGTGTCCTAAGACACAACAAGAAATAGACGCAATAAAGTTGGTCCCTTATGCTTCGGCAGTAGGAAGCCTCATGTATGCTATGCTATGTACGAGACCGAATATCTGTTATGCCGTGGGCATGATCAGTAGGTATCAAAGTAATCCAGGACAGGGGCATTGGACTGCGGTAAAGCATATTTTGAAGTACCTGCGAATGACTAGGGATTATGTGCTAGTTTACAGGGCAGATACTTTGTTACCTTTGGGTTATACTGATTCGGATTTCCAGTCAGATAGGGATGCTAGTAAATCCACCTCGGGTTATGTATATACTCTTGGAGGAGGAGCCATAATATGGAGAAGTATAAAGCAGAAATGCGTTGCTGACTCCACCATGGAAGCTGAATATGTAGCAGTCTCTGAGGCAGCTAAAGAAGCAGTATGGCTCAGGAACTTCTTAATGGACTTGGATGTGATTCCTAGTTTGCCCAAAGCGATCACAATTTATTGTGATAACAGTGGTGCAGTAGCAAACTCGAAGGAACCACGAGCCCATAAGGCGAGTAAACACATTGAGCGCAAGTACCACCTGATACGAGAAATTGTTAAAAGAGGGGAAGTCGTTGTCGCTAAGATTGCATCTGAGGATAACCTTGCTGATCTTTTTACTAAGAGCCTTCCAGCGAAAGCGTTCGATGGGCATGTAGAAGGAATGGGGATTAGATGCGTGTCAGCAGATATGGCAGCGTAGTCTTTTAGTATAAGTGGGAGATTGTTAGATTTGTATACTAAAAGCCTTGCTTTTGTATTGAACAATGTTAAACAATTTTATTTGAAATGAGAATCATATGATCAAATGTTTTGCATATTATAAATTATTTATTTATATGTTTGTGCAAAAGTCCATTTACTTTATACTGTAGATAATATGTTGTACGACAATACGCGAAAGATCATATTATCGGTTTCCTTATAAAGTATAAACAGATGCTCACAACCGAGATAGACGGGGACTATCTATCGGGATGGTTATAGTGTGATTTGGTATTAGTTTGTCTTGACTATAGAATCACATTAGTGCACTTAGTGTGTATTGAGTAGGACCGCTAGAGATCGTTCGACTTGTACTGTCTATATAAGAGAACTTGTTCTCAGTTATTATGGATGTTCGTGCTCTTAATCCCTACACAATAACCTCGACACGTAAGGCAGTATATATTTTCTTGATTCATCAATGGGTGAGATTTAAATGAATTAAATCAACAAACTCGGTGAGTTGGGAAATAGTATTGTCTCTATGGTGTGCTGTTGATTGTAGAAGGAATCCATGTCCGTCATAGGTTGATGATATCCCCTTGAGGAGCTCATAAGGTTTATCATGTAAATCTTGCAAGTGGATTAATTCAGGCATGATAAAAAGGTTGAGTGGTACTACTCTCGGATGAGATATTAATTAATTTGAGTTGTCAGTAACTTAATTAATTAATGGGCATTGTATATCTTAAACATGGGGAGACTTTCGGGCTCATAATAAGAAGGAGCCCAAAACATAATATTGGGATTAGATGGGTAGTGCAGTAATAATATTTTAGTGGGCTATATTATTATTATTGGATTTAATTATAAGCTTTGGGCTAAGCTTGGTTAATTAAATCCAATTGAGGCCCAATCTAATTTCTCCTCCTGGTCCCTGCTGTAGCCCAATATAAAAGTCATCTCAGCTTCTGATGCCCTAATTCTTAGTGCCGTTTTCAACGTGAGATAGCAGGGAGAGAAGCAGGTTGAGAAACCCTGTAGATTGTTGCCCACATAACAACATGATTCGACTTGGGTCATACAACAGAAGATCAAGAGGTGGTTCTCTACTGCAGATCATCCTCTACGTCAACCCAGAAGAAAGGTAAACGTTTAGTTTGCTTCCGCTATAACCGTTTACTTGAATTCCTAACGATCACGTTGAACCAAACGATCCAAAAGCCAACAATTAAGGGCACTCATGAAGAGTGTCTCCAATCCTCACTATTCCTATAGGTACTTATTGATATTAATATACCAATATAAAGATATTATCACGAAAATTTTTCTCTAGTAGGCAGGGATGTTTTCCTATGTTCCCTTTCTAAGGTCAAGTGAAAATTGACTTGGTTTGCCTCATCATATCAAACACTTTTACAAGTAATTATCAATAATGTCCTATCATGAGATTCTAAGCATATGAAGGTTATGGTCAAACTCCCCACATACTAATATAGTCACTTCATGCAATCAATGATTCAATTAAACCACTAAGTATAATATTGGAATGATCATCCTAACACTATGAATAGAGAATTTAATCACAAAAATATACATAAAATGAGAATAAGCATTCATGATAAAAAAAATATTCATAACAATCATTTCATCAAACATGTAATGTGCAAAATCTACATAATTCCTAATCAATCATATTGCTAGCCTCACATGAGGATTAGTCACTACAGATCATAATAAAATCAACATAATCCATGGCTTGCTCCAATTGAGCCAAATAATGAAGAAAATAACAAAAGGTAAGTAGGCTTCCCTTTGATGGTGAACTTTCTCCTCCTTGATCATGTTATAATCTTCAACCAATGATGAATTCCTCTTCTTAGATTGGTGGATGGATGGATTGATGGATGAATTTGAGGAGATCAAGTGGTTATGATGGATGAAGTGAAGGATAGAAGAGATGGAGATGAATATGTGTGATTTAGGTGTCTAGTGTGTGTGTAAACTGATCCAAAATGATTCCTCTCATAAATTGTGATCAAAACTTGCATTTATATCCCATGCACTACAAGAAAACAGGCCTATAATAACAGGAAATCCTGTCATTAAAAGTAAGAATCCTATCATTGAAAACTTATAATGACAGGAAATTCTCTGTCATTTACCTGTCATTATAGCCTCTCTAAATAAAAGTCTTTAATGACAGGAAATGAATCCTGCCATTATTTTCATAGCAGGTATAATGATGGGATTTTTCTCTTATTAAAACTCTTCCAAAGTGATAAGGGTTCCTGTCATTACATTGTTATATATCTGTCATTAAACCTTCCTCATTAATTATTTTATAGATCATTAAATATTGCTTAAAATTATAATTCAAAAAAAGGTAAATATATTTCAAAGTATATATCTTTACAATATTCAATACATCCAAAGCTTCACAATGCAAAAATTTACAAAAAATTTCAATGAAATATGGCATCTAGGAGTTGTAGAACTCTTGTGCCTATTGATGTTTGCCTTCTCATTCTTCACATCAGCAGTAGTGGAAACCAGCACCAAAACCTTCTAAACAAGACAAAGTGCTACTACTCCAACCCTTCACCAAGAGAAAACCAAAATCAAAATGAGCCCAGCAGCAAAGAGAATCAGTTGCCATAATGTAAAAAAGTAGCCATAACGCATAATTGATGAGTCCAATGGCTAAAGCAACCCACAACAAAAGTGTTGAATAACAAGCCCACCTGCAGAAAACCAATAGCACAATTAAAGAAAACCAGCAGAACAATTAAATGAGCTAAGTACCTCATGTTTATGTATAAACCAAAAGCAGCTACCACAGTAGGCCATCAAAAGTAAGAGAATTTTGCAGCAAGATGCAGAATTGCAAAATAGCACAACAAAATAAACCTGTTGCTTACAACCATTCAGTGAAATACCTAAACAGACTTCTGGACTTAAAACTGACTTTTGCACCAACTCGGGTCGAGTAGGTGCAGCGCGTGCAGCGCAGTCTCACCGTTTATAATTTTCACATTCGAAATCTGATTCGAGTGATTCTTGCGCTCGCGCGATTATCTCTTCCTTGGCTTTTCGACCATGTATCACACATCCAGGTTTGAGCTCCACACGAATACAAAAAAATTATACAAGTTGGATGTGCATTTTTCAGCATTTATTTTGGCTCGTTCTCCCTCATTTCGACTCCGAATTGAGCTCTATTTTTTCCCACATCTTCCTTATCGCGTCTAGAATCCATTTTTACCTAAAAATTACAAAAATTAGACCAAAGTACCAATTCTCTAAATATTTACAAATATCGCGCAATTAAGGCACTTATTCATGCAAATCATGCATTTATCATTTCAAATCACAAATCTCTATATCTTCATATAACACCACCAAATGATATACAAAATGAATAAAAGCAAAAGAAAATATATAATAAAGAGACACTAAAATCTAGGTGAAAATGACACTGATCAGCCACTAAACTTTATTTCTTAATTTTCTACTTGGTATCATTGTCTATTAACAGAATTTGAACTCTTGCGCTATTTTCTTGAAGAATGATTCCATACAAATTAATTTTGGCTTTATTTCAGAAAATCGGAGTCTCAAATCAAAGAGTAACCCAATTTATTATAAAGAGTAACCCAATTCATAATAAAGAGTAACTCAATTAATTCCAAAGAGTAACCTAATTATTTATATAGAACGTAACAACGTATAGATTGCATTCAATTTCTTGGAGCATGATTCCATACAAATTAATTTTTTCACGAAATATGGCTTTATTTTTGGAAAATCGGAGTCTCAAATTAAAGAGTAACACAATTTATTATAAAGAGTAACTCAATTCATTATAAAGACTAACCCAATTATTTATATGGAACGTAACAAGTATAGATTATGTTCAATTTAATAAATTTCAAAAGGTGGTCCAATTAATTCAAAAAGTGATCTAATCAATTTCAAAGAGTAACCTAATTATTTTTATAGAGTGATCTAACAAATTCCAAAAAGTGATCTACTCCCTCCATCCCGGAGAAGTTGGTATAATTTTTTTTTGGAACGGAGATTAAGGAGTATAATAATTTAATGTAAAGTGAAGTAAAGTGAAGTGAGATAAATAATATTTAATGTATAGTGGGTAGTTGTATTAGAGGTGATATGTGAGGCCCATGAGAATATATTAATTGTTTTTATGTGGGTTCCAGTATTAAAAAGGAAATGTGTCAACTTTACTGGGATAAACCAAAAAGGAAAGTGTGTCAACTTTTATGAGATGGAGGGAGTAATTAATTTCAAAGAGTAACCTAATTATTTTTATAGAGTGGTCTAATAACGTATAGATTGCATTCAATTTAATTAATTTCAAAGAGTGATCTAATTAATTAGAAAGAGATATCTATTTAATTTGAAAGAGTAACCTAATTCATTCTAAAGAGTAACCTATTAATAAAAAAGAGTAATTTAGAAAAAATTAATGAAACAGAATAGAAAATTAAAAATCAATGTAAAAGAATAATAAAAAAAAGAAAAATTAGTTGTAATGGGTCAATCTAGTTAAAACTTTATGTAAATGGCCTTTGACCAAAATGACATTAAAATATTAATTGGAAAAAAGAAAATATAGAAATTATTATTTACAATTGAGACTTAAACTTTTCTTTAATTAATATTTGCGTCAAATCTTCCAAAATTAGGAAGAAACATGTCTGGAAACTCTATGTCAAAAATTTATTTTTTCCCCAACATCCGACTTCTCCCTCTCAAATTTTGTAGTGTGAAAATTCTATCATCTTCTATCTATAGGAAGAAACAAGCCTAGAAACTCTAAGCAAAATGTTTTCTTCCCAACATCCGACTTTTCTCCCTCTCAAGTTTTTGAGCATGAAAACAATCAAGGTATGTGTTTCTAAACTCCTACTTTAGTTTAGTTTTAGTTAGATGAAATGAGGTTTAAATATGTTCTTGCTAGGGCATGGCTGCAAGTTGCCAGTTTCATTTGTGCATGGTGTGGAATTTTCTTACCTTGTTTTGCTTAGGTTCTTAAATGTGGAATAAGTGTTTGAAGTGTTCAAGTGGGAGTTGTATGATTAATTTGGTTTGCTTTAAACTTTGGTGAAAATTACATTGAAAATATGAATGATGTTCATATGACTTGAGATTGCATGCAAGGTGTTTGATGAAATGGCTAAGAGGAAAAAATTATTTAAAAATGCTTCATGGTGATTTAATTGAGGAATAATTTTTTATGAAAGAAAAGTGTGGTAAAATGATGCATGATTTTGGGCTTATTGTTGAAAGAATGAGGTTGAATGAAAGCAAGAATCATGAATCTTAAAAGTTGAAAAATTGTGCACACCAATTGTTTGATGAAAAGCCTAAATGAAATTTTTTATGTTTTATGTACTTCATTATGCTATAAGTTGAGAACTTGTTGTTCATGGGAGAAGATGTGATGCATTGATGCATGAAATTTAGGCTAAGAAATAATGGAAGCAATGAGATGCATAAATCCTTGCTAAGAAAATAAGCACCTTAAGCTTTGAATTGGCTGCTTTTATTATTTTATTTTTGAGTATTTTTCTTGTTCTTGTGATTTTTTATTTTTTTGTTTGTTTGGAATTTGGATTAATTGGATTGATGCTTATAATTGAATCTGTTCGTTTTTAATATTTAGGAGAAAAGATGATGGAGAAAAAGACTACAAGGTAACTGTTTTGTTAAAGGAAAAGAAAAGAAAAAAACTTATTTCGTTCTTTTGAACATATGTAAAACAATGGTGTTATATATATTTTGACAACTAATTTTATTACTTCTTATTTTAATAAATGTCATTTAATTTTTATTTTTTTATCTGCTCTTTTACTTATTTTTAAATAACAACATTAAAAACGTTATAATCAAATAATGAAAAATGCTAATTTGGAACCTAACATCGATCAAATTTTACAAAACGACATGAAAGTCATTACAGCAGAATGATTCCGCTATAAAGAAATATAATGCTAAATTGGTTATGCATTAAAGAAATCAATTAAATAGTGTGCAATAATGGTAACAATGAGAATTTTTTGCTACAAGGACACCAAAATCACTCAAATTCCTAATAATGCCGTGCAAGTCATTATAACGGAATGAATCATTACATGGCCAAACAACGCTAAATTGGCTATCTACTAAAGACATCACTTAAATGACATACAATGAAGTTAATAGTGAGAAATTTTGACTGAGACGACCCAAGGATCACTCGAATTTTGAATAACATCGTCCAAGTCGTTATAATGGAATAGTTCCATTATGTGGCCAAACAATGTTAAATCGGCTGTCCAAACTTATCATATGTTACTTAGAACATTTATGAGATATTTCATAAGTGAGCCAATCAGCATTCTTTTGTTACATTATGATAATATTGGGCTTTACATCTACATATGGATATCCGAGCAAGTCCAAGACCCCTAAAATGACTCAAATTTTAAATAACGAAGTGCAAGTCATTATAACAAAATAGTTTCATTATGTGGCCAAACAATGCTAAATCGGCTATCCACTAGAGAAACAACTCAAATGGTGTATATTGAAGTTAAATGTGAGAAATTTTGACTGAGACGACTAAGGGATAACTCGAATTTTGAATAGTGGCGTGCAAGTCGCTATAACAAAATGATTCAGTTATTGGAATAAACGCATATATTTTCTTACACAGCAATCAAGTAGTGATTTTGGACCTCATATTAAACACATACTTTGATTTCATCATATTTCTACAAGCTCATTCAAAATACAAATAGATACTTCATATTTGTAATGCTTCGTATCCAAACTTATCACATGCTACTTAGAACATTTATGAGATATTCTATAAGTGAGTTAATATCAGCATTCTTTTGTGACCTTATGATAATATTAGGCTTTATATCTAGATATGGAGATCCGAGCAAGTCTAAGACTCCTAAAATTACTCGAATTTCAAATAACGTCGTACAAGTCGTTATAACGGAATGGTTCCGTTATGTGGCCAAATAATGTTAAATCGTCTATCCACTAGAGAAACAACTCAAATGGTGTACAATGAAGTTAAAGGTGAGAAATTTTGGTTGAGGCAACCTCGGGATAACTCCAATTTTGAATAACGACATATAAGTGGGTATAACAGAATGATTCCGTTATAGACATAAATTAACATATTTTTGTACATGCCAATCAAGTAGTGATTTTGGACCTCATTTTAAACATCAACCTTGATTTCATCATATTACTACATGCTCATTCGAAAATTCAAGTGGGATACTTCATATTTATAATGTTTTGCATCCAAACATTTATACTTTATACACTTATTCATATGACATGTATGAAATAATTCATGTGACTCAATATAAATATTCGTTTGTTAGTTTATCTAAATATTATATTTTGACATTATATGTGGAGATCTAAGCGAATGAAATGCCCCTAAAATCGCTCGAATTTCGAATAAAGGCGTGCAAGTCATTATAACGGAATGATTCTGTTATGGTCAGACAATTCTAAATTTTCTATTCACTAGAAAAATTAGTCAAATAGTATACAATGATAGTAAAAGTGAGAAACTTTTACTGAGATGTCCACGGGATAACTCGAATTTTGAATAACGATATACAAGTGAGTATAACGGAATGATTCCGTTATGAGAATAAACACGCATATTTTCGTACATGACAATTCAGTTGTGCATTTGGACCTCATACTAAACACATGCCTTGATTTCGTAATATTTCTACAAGCCCATTCAAAAATTTAAGTGGAATACTTCATATTTGTATTACTTCGCATTCAAACTGTATACTTTATATACTTATTTTATTTAACATGTATGAGATATTTCATATGTGACTGAATATCAACATTCATTTGTTAGTTTAATAGAATATTATGTTTTAACATGGTATGTTAAGATCCAAGCTAATGTAAGGCCCCTAAAATCGATCGAATTTTGAATAACAGTGTGCAAGTCATTAAAATGGAATAATTCCGTTATGGAGTCAAACAATGCTAAATTTGCTATTCTCTATAGAAATCAATCAAATAGCATAAAATGATGGTAAAAGTGAGAAATTTTGACTGAGACAACCCCAAAATAACTCGAATTTTGAATAACGACATACAAGTGGGTATAACAAAATGATTCCATTATGAGCATAAACACGCATACTTTTGTACATGACAATTAAGTTGTTCGTTTGGACCTCATATTAAACACATGTCTTGATTTCATAATATTTCTACAAGCCCATTCAAAAATTTAAGTGGGATATTTTATATTTGTAATACTTCGCATTCAAACTGTATACTTTATATACTTGTTTTATTTAACATGTATGAAATACTTCATATGTGACTTAATATCAATATATATTTGTTAGTTTATTAAAATATTATGTTTTGATATTGTATGTGAAGATCCAAGCGAATGAAATACCCCTAAAATCGATTAAATTTTGAATAACGGTGTGCAAGTCGTTATAACGGAAAGATTCCGTTATGGAGCCAGACAATGCTCAATTGACTATTCACTAGAAAAATAAATCGAATAGTGTATAATGAGGTAAATGTGAGAAATTTTGACTTAAACGACCTCGGGATAACTCGAATTTTAACTAACGACATACAAGTCGGTATAACGAAATGGTTACCGTTATGGGCATAAATGCTAATTTTTCAAAAATTCATAAAATATTAATAATTTAAAAATCCCCCATTTTTTTATTTTACAAAAAAGTTCCAAACTTTTATTATTTTGTTAAAAGTCCCTAAAGTATTAATAATTAAGTAAAACCTTATTTTTTTTAAAGGGAGGCCATTTACACAAAATTTTATAACCTTGGGCCTTTTAAATAAGATTTAATGTTGACTAGGCCTTTTAAATGAAGATCCCTAAAAAAACTTATTTATATTAACACAATAAATTACAAAAGAGTTATATAATTAATGAAAAAGATTAACATAGAAAGTTATTGACCAAATCCCACCAAAAGAGTAATCTAATTAATAGAATAGATTAACATAGAAAATTATAGACCAAATTCCACTAATTAAATAATTAATGGAAAAGATAATATAGAAAGTTATTGATCAAATCCCACTAATTAATCCTTGGTACTACAAAAGTGACACCACATCATTGTTAGAAAGCTTACTCAGATCTCGTGCATCGTCAGCCTTAAACACCTCATCGTTCCTGGCATGATATCAGATCAGGGCTGCTTTCTCCTCTCAGGCAAGGCATTGAAAATGAAGACGGGTATTGTCTCCTATATCATCCTGCAGAAGCACCAACATCATTCATTCATTCACAATTATTGATTTAGATAAAAGAAAAAAAACCACCCATTACAGCGCTCAAATTGATTTTCAAATGATCTTAATAGGTTGAGTGAACTTTCTACAAGCGAAAACCTAAAGACGCCATCCTCACGCCCAATAAAGCAAGTTTTGTACCTTCGTCCATCAAACCATTCTGTGAAGAAACACATCAAAACATCCATCATTCGTTTGGGTGAGCAAGTCATAGAATTCGGTGTACTCGGAAAGCCAGAGGGATCAGTAATGTTGGTGGCGGCAACAGCAAAGAAGAGAAGGGCGATGGCAATGAGAGAGTGGGAAAATTGGAATGACAAATATCGCAGAATGAGAAAAGAGGAAAGAGAAAAAAATCACAGAACAAGGAAAGAAGATAGAAGAGAGAGATAAGATTATATGGGTGGGGAGAGAAAGAGAGAGAAGGGTAAGCCCATGTGACGTGTCAGGATTAAAAGATTCGGTTCCACCAATTTAAAAAATAAGCCTTGCCCACCCTAGTGTTTGTCATATACAAATATATATATATATATATATATATATATATATATATATATATATATATATATATATATATATATATATATATATATATATATATATAAGCAAACTTAATTACTATTTTTGTCTTCAATTTTTTCCATTTTTTTAATTTTATTGTATTTATAAATCATCAATTTTAATCGTAACCGTCCATTTAATACTTTTGATCTCAGCCATGGATCTATTTATGCCAATAATAAAAGATTTTTTAATTTTTTTATTAATATAGATATAAATTTTATAAATATGAGAGATAATTTGACATATTTAACTAATTTTCAATCAATAAACTAATATATTTTAATTTAATTTAATTTAATAAAACTTATATTTTAGTAATTTATTTATTTTTAATATTCAATTAATTTATTTAAACTATTTAATTTTAGTTTAATTTTAAACTCAAATTTGGCAAACAATTGTGTGAACTGGATTCACAGGTAAACCCTTTTTCAATTATTATTCTTTATTAAGTAAAATATTATTCTTTAGTGACATAAATCATTACTCTTCTAAATGAAAAATTACTTTTCAGATTATTGTAAATTTCGACTTATCATATACTCTTTAGTACATGAAAAATTAGTCTTTAGAGAGTTGAATTAATACTCTTCTGAATAAAAAGTTTTACTGTTTTTTAAATGTGATGGGTATGAGTAGGACTAGAAAGATATGAGATAAATATGCATCATGCAAAAAGTTATACAAAGGTACGCTTTTGGTCATTAGGAGACAACTAATTTTTTCTAAGTAATAGGGTTTGAAATCATGTTTGGTACAAATAGCGATAATAACGGGACGAGTATTTTCCAGTACTATAGGTATGAGTAGAGCTGTTAAACGAGTCGAGCGAGTCCAAGTAGTGGGTGCTCGAACTCGGCTCGAGCTATTAACGAGCTGATGAGCATTTTCTTTGCACGCAAAATTAATCCCCAAGTACTAAGGATATCAGTTGCAGCTTAAGCAAGCGACCAAGTTAAATATCGAACCCAAAGGATGGCGTATTATCAATTTAATTATTAACTAAATTAATTAAGACAAGATGCAATAAGATTTGGGATTTAATTATTAAAAAACTAACCAATTAATTAAAATAGCAAATAAAATAAATTAAACACTAGAAGAATACGAATGTGACTCAAGAATGGAGAATAGGTAACTCTAGGGTAATCCGGTTTGACTCATTAATTTCCCTTTCATGTATCAATGTCTGACTCTACCTTGTGGAATATGGACGCTCCACTAAGCAATGCAAATCAACTCTATAGACACAAGTAAATATGTGTGTAACAGTGTGAATAACCTTGGAGCAAGAGATATAATTGTACTCTCCCTTTTTAGGTACTATCAGTATCAATTATTTCTCCCTAGGATCGATACTCTAACCCGATATGATCTCCCTTTATAGACACTATAAAATTAACCTCTTTATCCTACTTATTAACCCGAATTCAATTCAATTAATAAACATTCATATATGACAGTTCTAATGAAGCTTCGGAGTCCCCTCACTTAGAATCATAACATGGAATCCTGTTCAGCAGTGAATGCGCTCAATCAACAATCAATATATATATTCAGACTCTATATAACAGTTGAAGATGCACAAAACGACTGTGAATATGAATTAAAAATGCATAATCATATATAAAATAATTTCACAAGTAGTGTTGTACAGAGTATACACACGAAAATTCAATTAATTCATAAAAACCTTCAAAATCCTAGATCTACCAAAAAGGCTCTATACCATGATTTTACGAAGAACAATCATGGGGGTTGGATAGATCTTACCCGTAAGTCCCATACCACTCATTAATTTCTTACTTTCGTAGAAGGTCTTGGGAACACTATTTCCAGGTGGACATATTTCGCTGCACAATCCTGCAATCTGATTGTATCCCCTCTCTGATATCCTATTCTCCGATTTAATACTCATCAACCGAGCATTCATTGATAATTATGTGTTAGAGCTGCCTGGGTATAACTCATGGTCTGCAGCTCTAAGCATATCATAGAACTTTTTAGCTTGTGGATTGGGAGATTGCTCAGTCTCATCTTCCATAAAAGTGGTTCCAGCAGCATCTAAAAGCATATCGTGGTAGGAATCATTACTTGATGACTCTACTCTGTTACCCTCTTCACAATTCGAAACTTCATCCATACCTCCGACGTGCGATTGGGACGTTCCCTCACCACCAGTGTTGTAATTTCCTGAAACCCACACTTCTTCGCCATGGTATATCCAATTATGGTAGTGTTTGACAAACCCTTTTTGATAAATATGATCTCTAATCTCATCTAACCCCACCTACGATTCGTTACGGCATCTCCTACTATTGCAAGGGATCTAATTTTTTCTTCTCTCATACATTCAGGATGACTACTTGCAAATAGAATGAACTGTTCAAGACCGTTGAAAAATTTAGGATTGAAAACTCCACATATTAACCGAGGAGAATACATCCACCTCCGATTGGTTAAATAATTTATCCTTTGTTGAAGCCTACGATTTTATGATTCTTCAAATAAAATTT
Source organism: Pogostemon cablin (assembly GCA_023678885.1). NCBI lineage: Eukaryota > Viridiplantae > Streptophyta > Magnoliopsida > Lamiales > Lamiaceae > Pogostemon > Pogostemon cablin. The sequence continues at coordinate 30,305,943 of CM042959.1, forward strand.
CAAGTTGTGGTGCATCAATTTTACAAACTATAAATACCACCACTAATAATAAACTCTAATAAACAGCAATTACAATTGAATTCATTTAGCATTAGAATAAATTTTTTTGAAAATTCTACTATAAGCTTGAATTTTATTATAGAATGAAAGAGTATAAAGTATAAAAAATATCATTACAGATATGACAAAGAATAAATGTATAACATTGTATACTCTATAGTACTCATAATTTAAAATTTTATAAAGTTCACTACACCATTATCACTTTTTAATAAAATTGTATGAAATAGTTCACTATGTCACTACACACTTTCTAGTTACTTCTTATTTGATACTATCTATGTTCGAAATGGACCATAATCCAAGCTTATCCATTATTTTTCTGAAAATAGTAAGCTTTGAATCCATTACAACAATTTTTATTCATTTCACTATTCACTAGTAAATTTTTCTAAAATTTTAATAATATTCATACCTATCCTCTTTATCTGCAAATCTCAACAATATATTGGTTTGGCAATAAATATTATCTTATAAATAATCTTACCATCCTACGAAATAGTTGACTTTTTCTGTATAATTTTTTTTAAAAAAAAAGTGAACTATCTCCTGAAACAGGAGTATATGTTCTTTGGATTTTATAAATGATATTTTTGCAACATATAATGAATATTATAAAGTTAAAGATTAGATTTCTTCATACTTATAAGATACATAAGTGGCATGATAAATGATAAATACAAATATAGCTAGTCAATAGTCATGAAATCTCTATGTATTGAAGTGAAGAGTATAAAGTATATATATAAGATATAGTTGTATAGGTCAATTTCGACATGAGCATATATAGAAAGTCTTAGCAATACAGGGCATGTTCCAAATTCAAAGAGCAACTTAGTTTCATTGCTAAATAAATCGATAGAGAGAGAGATTATGAAGCTCAATGATGGAATGTAAAAATACGAAAATGAGAAGAGACCGTCCAAGAATGAAGGAGACGACCGGTGTTAACAACCAAGCAGTTGATTGTAAAAGCTACATAGGAGGTGTAAGATATTGATATGATAAATATGAAATCATGATCATTCCAAGCAGTTGATTGTAAAAGCATTGTAATTATCTACATCCCACCTAAGTTCAAATGATATTTTAATAACTTCTGATATACCCTGTTCCAAAACAAGTGTACTTTCATGTTTTATACTCTTCTGCTAGCTTAATGATTAAATTAGCCTAAACTTGTAAGATAGTTATTATGTCTTCTAAATACTACGGGTAAATCACTACAAAGTGTGAAATACATCACAAGATCCAAATAAGTCAATCTAATCAAAATCTTAACAATCACATCTATCACTCTTCAAGAATTACCTTTTATCTCCAAAAAGAGTCTCCTAATACATATGCAGTGTCTACACTAATTTATGCATTAAGACTGAAGGTTAGTGTGATCTTTGATCAGAATTCCATCCTCTTCTCCACATCACCATTTCCAGAAATAGTTGGTGTACATAAAAAAAATCAGTGTTTTGACACAAGAAAAGTGGAAATAAATTACTGTGTAATTGTACTAAAAATTAAAAATCCAAAGTCATACCTTTTTGCATGGTGAATCGCCATGAAAATAGTACCAAATTAGTGCAATAAAAAAATACACACTGAAAAAGAAAGCTAAACCCATGAAATTATTAATCAGGGACCATGTCTTGGTTGGTGGATTATTGTAAGAAATCTTGATTTGGGAAAATGTAAGAAAATGCTTAATTTTCATAAAATAAATAATAATTTAGCAAAATTATGGTGGGAATTATGTAATAATCTTACTTGGAGCTTGAGAATTCATAAAGTCTTCCCTTTTGGGAGAAGATGATCAACGTGAGTAGATAATTAAATCCTATAAAATTCATATCTATTAGCAAAAATATATCCACACATAGGAATCAAATCAAGATAGCAGTAAAACGAAACCAACAAGCCTCAGATGACAACTTCAAGAGTGGGCAAAGCAAAAAAATAAAAAGATAGAAATTACCTTCAAAGAACAGTTTGTTGTTGTATAGGAGGGGTTGGGAGAGAAGATAGAAGGAAGACAAGGGCAAAAAGAAGAGACTGCACTCGTCGAACTACATCGGACAGGGCGTGGGTGGCCGGAGTGAGAAAAGAGAAAGGGCGCCGCATTGTCGAAGGAAGCGGGTGAGGGCAGAATAGAATGGGAAGGGTTTTATTTCTGTTTATTTATTCTTAATTTAGTGAGGGTTTCAGTGACGGAAACTATCCGTCATAAATAAAATAATTACTAAATCCATCACTAAAATGTAAGAACGACACCGTTCACCACTTACTAATTACTAATAGAAACAATCCATCACTATTACGAAGGAAATCATCTGTCACAAATAAGTCCCTTACTATTTCCGTCATTAAACTGGCGCGAACACACGCTACCCTAAAATCCGTCACTAATGCCATTTTCCATCACTATAACCGTCACAATAGTGACGAAATTATTTCCATCACTATTTTTCGTCACTGTATGCTGAGTTTTTTGTAGTGTTAAGCAAGCGACCAAGTAAAATATCGAACCCAAAGGACGGCGTATTATCAATTTAATTATTAACTAAATTAATTAAGACAAGATGCAATAAGATTTGGGATTTAATTATTAAACTACTAAATAATTAATTAAAATAGAAAATAAAATAAATTAAACACTAGAAGAATACGAATGTGACTCAAGAATGGAGAATATGTAGCTCTAGGGTAATCCGGTTTCACTCATTAATTTTTCTTTCGTGTATCAATGTCCGACTCTGCCTTGTGGAATATGGACGCATCATTAAACCATACAAATCTACTCTATAAATACAAGTAAATATGCGTGTAACACGTGTGAATAACCTTAAAGCAAGATATATAATTTCACCCCCCTCTTTCTAAGTACTATCAGTATTAATTATTTTTCTCTAGGATTTGTACTATAACCCGATATGATCTCTCTTTATAGGTACTATAAAATTAACCTCTTTATCCTACTTATTAACCCGAATTCAATTCAATTAATAAATATTCATATATGACAGTTCTAATGAAGCTTCAGATCCCCTCACTCAGAATCATAACATGGAATCCTGTTCAGCAGTGAACGTGCTCAATCAACAACCAAGATATATATTCAGACTCTATATAACAGTTGAAGATGCACAAACGATCGTGAATATGAATTAAAAATGCATAATCATATATAAAATAATTCCACAAGTAGTGTTGTATGAAGTATACACACGAAAGTTCAATTAATTCATAAAAACCTTCAAAACCTTAGATCTACCAAAAAGGCTCTAGACCATGGTTTTCCAAAGAACAATCATGGGGGTTGGATAGATCTTACCCATAGTCTGGAAAATACAAGATGAATTAGAAAATGAATAAAATCCTAGATGTGGGAGTCGTCGCGTCCTTCTCTATTGATGGGCGTTTTCTCAACACACAAAATTAATCCTAAAGTATAAGGATATCAATTATAGTTTCGATAGGTGACCAAGTGATTATCGTACCCAAGAGATGGATTATTATCAGTGTAATTATGTTCTAATTAGCTAAGATTATGTTTGGCACATTGGTGTGGAATTATTACGAAATTAAATAACGATTAACTTAAATAGCAAATCAAATAAATAAATAAGCAATAGAGAAAATTCGGTTGTGATCAAGTAAGAAGTTAGGTAGTTCTTCGGGCATCCAGTTTTACTTATTAATTTTCTTTCCATGTGTTTTTATCCAACTCTACCTTGTGGTCTATGGACGCATCACTAAACCATGCAAGTTCACCCTATAGACACAAGTAAACATGCAGATGACACGTGTGAATATCCTCGGAGCAAGAGATATAATTCACCCCCCTTTCTAGGTACTATTAGTATCAATTGTTTCCCGTTCACTTAGTACTCTAATCCGATAAGATCTCCCTTTATAGGTACTATGACGTTATACTCTTTATCCTACTTATTAACCCGAAAAATATTCAATTAACAAGTATTCATATAAGATAGTTCTAATAAGACTTCGGAATCCCTTCACTTAGAATTATAACATGTAATCCTGCTCAGCAGTGAACGCACTCAATCAATAACCTAGATATGTATTCAGACTCTACATAACAGTTAATGATGCACAAAATGACCTTGAGTATGAATTTAAAAGGCACAATCTAATATAAAATAAACCACAAGTAGTGTTGTACGGAGTTTACACATGGAAATTCAATTAACTCATAAAACTTTCATAACCCTAAAACTACTGGAGCGGTTCTAGGCCATGATTGATCTAAGAACAATCATGGTTGATTGGTATGATCTTAATTGACGAGCCAGACGAACCTCTCTTCATGACTCCTTCAGTTGATGGTAGGGTTTCGATGGTGGATGGATGATGAATGATGTGTCGTCTCCCTTTTCTCCTGCGAAGGCTCTTCTTTTATACTTGTGGAACCTACTTATGGGCTTAGGATAGGCTTTCGCTTGAGGTATACGTCAAATTTAGTAAAAAGACATCCGAAACTTCCAAAAATATCATCGGCGAGAATCTGCTCGACCAAAACTGGACTGGTCGAACAAGGCCTTCAACTCGAGCAATGGTCGAGCAAACTCTCTGTAAGATTTATGCATTTTGCTCGACCATTCTCATCTGCTCGACCAAAGTGATGCTGGTCGAGCAACACCTCCAAGTCAGCAACCTCTCTGTTTGTTTCTGCGTACTCCGCTCGACTTGGGCACCTTGCTCAACCACAATGATGGAAGTCGAACAAGGCCTTGAGGTTGAACAACCTTCCAAAAATTGCCTCGAAAAATGTATCTTCCAATTTCGAACCCTTCAGACCTATTTATCTATCCAAATATGCTCAAAAAGCCTTACTAACCTCTGATTCGTGGCTTTTCTATAGACATTCTAATTCATCTCAATACAAGACTCAATCGTACTCAATTTCCACATAAATCAAAGACCAAAATACGTGAATTTACACTCTCGTCATCTGTCTTGAATCATCCTCTTGGTCTCCTCTTGATTCAACAGACGAATCTTCACAGTGATGGATGGATGGAGGAAAGGATGTGGATGATGATTGGGGAGTGATCCCTGTTCGCGTATTTTCGCGCACCCTAATTAAAATCCCCAAGTGTAGGGATGTCAATTGTAGTGGCAAGTACCCAAGTTAAAATATCGAACCCACGGGACGGTCAATTATCTATTTTCATTAAATTACTATTCAATTAGAATTGTTGTAACCAATATCCAAGATTTAAATGATTAATAACTAAAAAGAATTAAATAACAAATAATGAAATAAACGAAAGCAAGAAGTATTCGAGATTTAATCAAGAGAGAGTAACAGTTCTAAGGTATCAGGTGTAGTGCAATTGATTTGGTCTCCTAGACGTCCTATTGTTCATTCATGCTATTTTATGGAAATACATCACAAGATGACGCGTGAATAGTTTTGAACCTCCTTTCTAGATACTAATAAGACAAATTTAACAAACCTCTGAATGGCCAACTCGACTAACATATATTCTCTGAAATTAATATTCAAACTTATTCACTTCCTACTTGATTTCCTAATTGCATTGTTCCACTAGGATAATCAAGCATCTTGTTTACCGGCCTTTAGGATTATCGTGTTCACGGGCAAACTACTATAATCCTTAGCAAATAGACAATATTAATAATGCATGCACTCAAGCTAACACAATATACGAAGCATCACGGGCAATGTCAATAGCATATTATGAAGACGTTACACACATATTAACAAAGTCTTATATAATCAAATAAACAAGAATGTCAATAGCATCAATTCAAATATTAATCTAGGTTTCCAAATCAACTACATTATCCTTCAAACCTTAGAACCATAAAAGTATTTAGCTCATGAACACAACACTCATGGCTAAGCAATTCATAACAAAAATCAACAAGAAAAGATGAAAGAAAAGAATACGAAACCCTAGTGTCACGTGGCTTGCGTTCTTCTCCTTATCTCCCGTTGGATTGCTCTCTTAATCGCACTTGAATTCTCCTCCTCTCCTTGACGTTTTGCAGCTGCTTGCTGCCTTTACATCAGCTCTCACGTTGCAAGCTTGCTACCCTTGCAAAGGGCAGCAAGCTTGCTGCACTTGCAGCCCCTTGTGGTGTGTTGGTAGTGTGTTGTGTCTTGTTAATGGTAGAGCTGCCCCCTTTTATAGTAGTTTCAAAGATGCTTTGTTGGTGGAGGAATCATGGAGAAGGCAGCCATCATGCATTTAACAAATGATATGGAAGGTGGTGATGAGTCATAAAAGTATCAAACTTGCATAAGACAAGTGATCTTGTAGGTGGAGTTGCTCTCACATCACTTTCATCTCCATATTTTATGAAATTGGATGGATTTGATGTTTCTCCAAGAATCTAATGCATGTTGAGGGTTGTTTCCAGCTGTATTGAAGGGAGATTGAAGTGGAAATGTCTGAAATTGAGCAATGGAAGTCGAAACCGAACGAAATCAGACGTTTAAGCTGTCCAGCAGCTCAATTCGACATCAATGGAGGTCGTCCAGGTCGAACAGATTTGCGCAGTCTCACCGTTTTGCGTATAACTTCCACATCCGAGGTCTGAATTTAATAATTTTTTCGCTCACGCGATCCTCTCTTCCTTGGCTTTCTATCCATATAAAGAACTCCCAAAAATTCCAATATTTGAATGTGAAACAAGCCATAGAAAATAACATAACAGTTCTGTTCGGCATATCTCGCGCGACGTTACCATTTTGCTCATAACTTCTTCGTTTGGAACTCGATTGTAGTGTTGTTTACGCCAAAACGATCCTCTCTTCAGTGGATTTCCAACCATATAGCACGCCATAAGTTTTGATTTCCACATTAACACAGAAAAATTATGAAAGTTTGACGTGCGTTTTTTATCATCCTTGCATAGTTTGCACCTTTGCTCCAACCTTACACTTTTGATCCTTTTTTTTCTATCAAAACACAATAAAATACCTTAGTAGCACCATTATCATGCGAATTATATAAAACATGCAATCCCACATGAATATATGGCCTTTTCCTAACAAATCAAGGTATTTATGAGACCGAAAAGTTGTAAATTTTCACTCTCATCAATCCCCCAAACTACCATGTTGTTCGTCCCCGAACAACGAATCCAAGACAAGAGATAAATGAGAGTTGAAATTATACAGCAAACAAGGGATCATATAATTCCAAACCAAGATAATATACTCAATGCCAAAATTTTGTCGATCGAAACATGTGTTTCAAACTAGTCACTCCCCATTTTAGAATGCTCATCATCCACTCTCACGGATAGTGTTTACACTCATTGCTCAAGTGTGAGCTATACTCTCATGGTTGAAATATATGCACTCTAATCAATTCACATGCATGCGTTACCATAAGCTTGACAATTATCTAAACTCTCCACTAACTTGAAAGACTTAATGATGGGATCACAAAGGACTTGTTAAGGGTTCTAACGTTGGATCTTTGGACAAGGGTAGGTAATTATGGTATGAGTGACTTGATCACTAGTAGAGAATCAACAGTAGAGATACTTCTTCAACACATATATCTATTAAATCAATCTCATTCTCTCTTTTTCTCTTTTCATTTCTTTTTGCCATATCAATCCTCCCTTTATTTTCAAGCATCAATGTCAAGGGTACCGGTTTCAGGTACTACCCCTTTTTGCAAGTTATAACCATCCTTTATTTCCAAACATGATCAACCAATATTTATCTTTCTAATTTCCTTAGCACAGCAAACCAATTTATTTCCTTTATTCTCTACTAGGATAGGTATTTAAAAGGCTTTTAAAAGATTAAATTGGCTATCTTCATATGTTTCCAATGAAAAAGGCTTAAAGGCTCAAACGGGAAACTATGGATAAAAATTTCAAGGTAGGATAAATATTTGGCTAGTAACTCAATAAAGAACAAAATGGCCTAAGGTCATTTCCCATCATCTAAAAAATCATCTAGTCTTAAGTAGATTAAGAGTCAATTTCTAGAATACATGCATGTAAACGATGCTCTCAAGAAAGAAATTAATCATGCATAATTTCATGATCTATTAAAGCTCAAATCTCACATGGGTATAATAGAATAATGAGCACTCCTACAAGGGTCTATGAACCAATTCTAATACATGCAACAATCTCAAGCATTTCAACATCCAAACACATATCTCTAACTGGATTTTCACTTTTATCTCCATATTGTCAATTCGATCAAGATCCAACAATCATGCTCGAGAACCACAGATACTAGGATTAACACTAAATAAACTCAAACAAATGACTCACACCTGGATAATCACAAAAAATTGACCTCTCAATATAATCAAAATACTGAAAAATCGCAAAAACTTAATTATTCAAGCATACCACACAATGAAACAATTCTACTTTGGTGCTGCGAGACACAAGTATATACGTATCCCCCACCCCCAAACTTAGATCAAACAAAGTGAGGGAATAAGTTTGAAAAGAAGTGTATACCATAGTCAAGCAACACCTAATAAAATTTCTACATTGACACAGACTCAATAAAGCAATTAAAACGGGAGGGTTGGTCCCCAACAGGCGCTCATGTTTAACATCGGAGAGTCACGACAGAATACCTCAAGCTCATCGGAATGGCCATGGATATCTTTCATCCTTGCTATCGTATTCTAATCGTCGTGCTTCTTCATCAATCCAATACTTATGACAAGGGATGGCCTCATTGGCATTCTTAAAATTTATCTTGACCTTGCCAACCATGTTAAGATAAAATTTCATCAACCTCTTTATTCTACTCTACCACTTATTCCTTCTTCCGACGAAAATTCCCAACTTCTCTTCTAGCTCCTTTCTATACCTAAGAATATGTGAGGAATCATAAGGTGAAACAAAATCAACAGGAACAATATCATTAATGTCAATGCAACTTAAAGAGTTTAAAGGTTTAGAAATGCTCATTTCATTCTTTAAGTCCTCTTCGGTTGTTTCTTCACTTTGCTTATCTTCTTTCTTTTCTTCTTCAACATCCTCAAATTCTTCATCAATCTCTTTTGTTGCCTCAAAAATTATCTCCAGCTGATTGCTTAATTCGAGTGGAGCCACTTGACTTAATCGAGGGGACTCTTCTTCGACTTCTTCTTCCTCAAACAACAGCAAAGAACCTTCAAACTGCATTTCGGGACATAACGAAAAAACAATATCTTCCTCCAACTCTTCTTCATCCATTCTTTCCTCTCGTTGAAGTTGAGCATTTAAACTTGAAGAGATGTTTGTAAGAAGATTGTTTATCTCTCTCGTTCTTTCATGAAACTCCTGCGATGCAACTTTCATCTTTCTTTCTAGAGCTTCCAACCTTTCCATGTTTTCTTCATGCATCTTGATGGAAGTATCAAACGCGTCTTGTAATTCTTGGAAAACTCCGGTCGATCCAGAATAAGTGTTCTCTTGATAAGGTTGATATAAATGTTCATTGTAAGCATACGACCATTCATCTTCATATCTGACTTGATTGTAGTATTGAGAAGGATTTTGATTTACTAGAGAATCATAACCATAATTCCTCTCATCCATATAATATGGAGAAGGAACCATAGCATTCTGATTTTCATAGTGTTTCAATATTTCATCCATCTCAAGGACCTCAAAGATAATTAATAGTCAGAATATGTTTAAAAATATTCTAATTAAATTAGCAATAAAAGAAAAATAAATAATTAAGCCATCCCCGGCAACGGCGCCAAAAACTTGTTCGCGTATTTTCGCGCACCCTAATTAAAATCCCCAAGTGTAGGGATGTCAATTGTAGTGGCAAGTACCCAAGTTAAAATATCGAACCCACGGGATGGTCAATTATCTATTTTCATTAAATTACTATTCAATTAGAATTGTTGTAACCAATATCCAAGATTTAAATGATTAATAACTAAAAAGAATTAAATAACAAATAATGAAATAAACGAAAGCAAGAAGTATTCGAGATTTAATCAAGAGAGAGTAATAGTTCTAAGGTATCAGGTGTAGTATAATTGATTTGGTCTCCTAGACGTCCTATTGTTCATTCATGCTATTTTATGGAAATACATCACAAGATGACGCGTGAATAGTTTTGAACCTCCTTTCTAGATACTAATAAGGCGAATTTAACAAACCTCTGAATGGCCAACTCGACTAACATATATTCTCTGAAATTAATATTCAAACTTATTCACTTCCTACTTGATTTCCTAATTGCATTGTTCCACTAGGATAATCAAGCATCTTGTTTACCGGCCTTTAGGATTATCGTGTTCACGGGCAAACTACTATAATCCTTAGCAAATAGACAATATTAATAATGCATGCACTCAAGCTAACACAATATACGAAGCATCACGGGCAATGTCAATAGCATATTATGAAGACGTTACACACATATTAACAAAGTCTTATATAATCAAATAAACAAGAATGTCAATAGCATCAATTCAAATATTAATCTAGGTTTCCAAAACAACTACATTATCCTTCAAACCTTAGAACCATAAAAGTATTTAGCTCATGAACACAACACTCATGGCTAAGCAATTCATAACAAAAACCAACAAGAAAAGATGAAAGAAAAGAATACGAAACCCTAGTATCACGTGGCTTGCGTTCTTCTCCTTATCTCCCGTTGGATTGCTCTCTTAATCGCACTTGAATTCTCCTCCTCTCCTTAACGTTTTGCAGCTGCTTGCTGCCTTTACATCAGCTCTCACGTTGCAAGCTTGCTACCCTTGCAAAGGGCAGCAAGCTTGCTGCACTTGCAGCCCCTTGTGGTGTGTTGGTGGTGTGTTGTGTCTTGTTAATGGTAGAGCTGCCCCCTTTTATAGTAGTTTCAAAGATGCTTTGTTGGTGGAGGAATCATGGAGAAGGCAGCCATCATGCATTTAACAAATAATATGGAAGGTGGTGATGAGTCATAAAAGCATCAAACTTGCATAAGACAAGTGATCTTGTAGGTGGAGTTGCTCTCACATCACTTTCATCTCCATATTTTATGAAATTGGATGGATTTGATGTTTCTCCAAGAATCTAATGCATGTTGAGGGTTGTTTCCAACTGTATTGAAGGGAGATTGAAGTGGAAATGTCTGAAATTGAGCAATGGAAGTCGAAACTGAACGAAATCAGACGTTTAAGCTGTCCAGCAGCTCAATTCGACATCAATGGAGGTTGTCCAGGTCGAACAGATTTGCGCGGTCTCACCGTTTTGCGTATAACTTCCACATCCGAGTTCTGAATTTAATAATTTTTTCGCTCACGCGATCCTCTCTTCCTTGTCTTTCTATCTATATAAAGAACTCCCAAAAATTCTAATATTTGAATGTGCAACAAGCCATAGAAAGTAACACAACAGTTCTGGTCGGCACATCTCGCGCGACGTTACCATTTTGCTCATAACTTCTTCGTTTGGAACTCGATTGTAGTGTTGTTTATGCCAAAACGATCCTCTTTTCAGTGGATTTCCAACCATATAGCACGCCATAAGTTTTGATTTCCACATTAACACAGAAAAATTATGAAAAACTTTGACGTGCGTTTTTCATCATCCTTGCATAGTTTGCACCTTTGCTCCAACCTTACACTTTTGATCCTTTTTTTTCTATCAAAACACAATAAAATACCTTCGTAGCACCATTATCATGCGAATTATATAAAACATGCAATCCCACATGAATATATGGCCTTTTCCTAACAAACCAAGGTATTTATGAGACCGAAAAGTTATAAATTTTCACTCTCATCAATCCCCCCTTGTGGGGTGGTGTAGAATGATTGTGTTCTCCTCACATGAATAATGATGTAAAATATATATAGGTGTGAGAAGGGAATAAAATAAGAAAATAAAATATATAGGTGAATCATAGAGGATTATATGATAAGGAGATTAATTGTGCTCCAAGAAATAGGATTATTGGGCTAATTTTTGGAAATTTTCGGAAATTCTCGCCAGCAGCTGCGCGACCTCACGATTTTGAGCATAACTTCCTTGTTCGATCTCCGATTTGAATGATTCTTGTGCCAAAATGATCTTATCTTCCGTGGCTTTCCAACCATATATCACATCAATAGTTATGAGCTCCACGCAAATATAGAAAAATTATGGAAGTTGAACGTGCGTTTCCAGTATTCCTCTAACTTTGCACTTTTGATCATTTTTCCACCTAAAACACAATGCAACACCTCAAATGCACATTTTTCTCAAATATATTGACTATAAGACACTTGTGCTAATATATAAAAATAATTCCAATAAAAAAGGTATTAAATTGGACACTAAAACACGCTTATTTTCACTCTCATCACGAGCCAGGCTCGAGCTCGCTCGAAATCCAGTATGAGCTTAAAATTGAGCTCAATTCGGCTTGAAAAATCCTACATTTATGCTTGAGCTCGACTCGTTCAGCTATAGGCCCAGGTCGGCAATATACAAAATTCACCTCATACGGAATTCATCCTTATACTCTTGCTTTAAAAAAATAATTAATATGCATTAAAATAAAGAATTGTAAACCCTAATTTTTGAAATATTTAAAAATGAAAACCTAACTCCCAAAATTATTTCACATAATAGAATAGAGAAAAGAAAATGAAAAATAGATGAGGAGAAACTCCTTCATGAATGACTAAAATTAGAGTACGAAAACGGAGAGACTCGATACAGATGACCACTCGCTGATGCAAATCTGAGAAGCTCGCTGTGGAAGCAAAACATGGTGTCGGCAAATTTTTTGAAATGCTAATGGAAGATTGCTAAAATTGATGAGAGGTTTGAGTAAGGAAAGATGGGGGTGTCACAATACTGGAAGAAAGAACTCTTCAATGAACTTCTATGGCCGCCGCTGGATTCGCTGGAATAATGTCATGGAAGAGATTTTGGAAATGTAGTGGAGCCGTGGAGGAGGCAGATTTAGGATAAGAAGACTAGGGTTATATATATTAATTATAATTTATTAAAATTATCGAGCATTCACGAGCTTCAAGAGTATGAAACGGGCTCGAACTCGAGCTCGAGCTTTGTCGAGCCGAGTTGACATGCTGCTAGAATCTTATAACAGCACTAGGTATGAATGGTATTGTTGTAAATTAAGTTAAATAGGAGATTAGTTGTTGGCTAAATATAGTGTGCACACGAAGCTTCGTGTGCACCCACGTACAAATATAAGCAAAAACATATACAATTATGAGTAAAAATGTATATAATTTAATTGTTAATTTTTTAATAAAAAATTGAGTGTAAAAAATGTACAATTATTAAAATACATGTATACACTATTGAATAAAAAGTTATACACATATGAATGCTTGTTTTTTTAATGAAAAATTTAGTGTGAAAAAAGTATACAATTATTACAAAACACGTATACAAAAGAGAATAACATGTATACAAAATAAAATAAAAAATTATACAAATATGGGTGCCTGAGTTCACCTAATATACACTCTTAGTTGTTTTTATTTTTTACTATTTTAAGAAGGTGAAAAAAAAAATTTTTCACGGACAAATATAAAAAAGATCGAAGACTTTTTGAACTGAGGGAATTAACATTTTTTATTAAAACATTAATTGAAGTATTAAAATCTAGTTAACCGTAAAGAATAAAATCAATACTTTCCCTGTTTCCCAAACTATTTCTCATTTTCAATTGCAATATGTGAAAAATAAAATCTACATAATTTGATAGTGGAGAATAAATAGTAGAAACTCCCAACTTCCGAAAAGAGAAAAGGGTCCACCAAGTTTCATCTGTCTGTCCGAAAGATCAAATATTTCACACACCCACCTCATTTTGCTAACGTCACACCCTTGTACTAACCAGCGTATTCTACACTGTCCGATCTCACATCGTCTCTCTTTTTTCAACACCATCAACGGTGTATGATGACCTTCACACAACAATTCATCACTGGTCAGTCTCTTTATCTTCTCTCATCGAAATACATGGTACCCGGACACATTCTCTCTCTTCCTCCCTACACTGTTACAAAAGATTAAAGAAAAGCTTACGATGCCGTTGCTACGATGGTTAGCATGTAATTGTGCTGCTAATTTTGACAAAGGGGGCCTTTCAGCTGGTTGTTTACTCGAGCTATAGACGATTTTTTGTTGGAAATGTTGGGTGAGTTTTTGGTCTGCTTCAGATTGTTATTGATCAATTCTTTTACTTGTTTTTCACTCTGTTTGGTTCTCTCTGTTTTGCAATTTTCTTGACTGAGACAGTGTTCCTTGTACTTGTTGGATCTGATTTAGTGTTGAATCATTAGTTTTTGGAATGATTCTCAGTTTCAGCTTCAAAACTATGCGTTCAATTGTTTTTGTTGAGGTGGGGTGTTGAGGTACAGGGCTTTGTGAGGTTTTCTTACAGGGTTCTTGGTCAAGTTTTTGTTCGAATGAGTTTAGAGTTATCTTGATCTGGTGACCATTGATTATCAAAATGGTCAAAGTTATTTGAATCAGTTGTTCATTGTATTAATTTCGTGTTTTATTTGACTTTTCAGCTTGTGAGGAGAGGAATAGTGGGGCTGAAGCTTTTTTCCATCTAAGAGAAGAGGGGAGAGGGTGGGACTGTTTGAAGTCCATCTAAGATGTATGCGATGCTTTTGATTGTGTAGCTGATATAGATGTGGATTTGATTGATTTCTTCTGCAAAATTTGAGTCCTTGTTGAAGGTTTTTCATCATGGAAGCAGTAATTTATTGGTCATAGCTTGCTTTAGCTTGGAGAAGATGGAAAAAAGAGTGATTTCTATCTTCTGCAGTGTTCTACATTTTTGTCTAGTTCATACATTTGAGTAAAGCAAATATTTTTATGAACTTTAATCCAATGTAAGTATCGAAACATTATTCAATTTAGATGTTTGAGATTGGGTGGTGCATGTGACCATATCTTTAACATCCAAATGGTTCGAAAAGTTTTCCGGATCACATATATAACATCATATATGCCCTTTATTTTCTTGTTTGCCAAAAATTCTCTTAGAAATACCAGAATCCTTTTTCTCTAATTGATTTCCTTTCTATTTGTGCCTACAGTTGCATAAAGAGAGGACATTAAATAAGGCTCTGGTCATTCCTGTATAATGGAGCTTTGTAATTGCATTGAGCCCCCATGGCCAGCTGATGAATTGTTGATGAAGTATCAGTATATATCAGATTTCTTCATAGCATTGGCGTATTTCTCGATCCCTTTGGAGTTGATATACTTTGTTAAAAAATCTGCTGTATTTCCATATAGATGGGTTCTTGTGCAGTTCGGTGCATTTATTGTTCTTTGTGGAGCAACACACCTGATAAATTTATGGACATTCACCATGCATACGAGGACCGTGGCAGTAGTGATGACTACTGCAAAAATTTTGACAGCTGTTGTGTCTTGTGCCACAGCACTTATGCTAGTACATATCATCCCTGATTTATTAAGTGTGAAAACCAGGGAGTTATTTCTGAAAAATAAGGCTGCAGAGCTAGATAGGGAAATGGGCTTGATTCGTACACAAGAAGAAACTGGTAGACATGTTAGAATGCTAACTCATGAAATCAGAAGCACTCTTGATAGGCATACAATCTTAAAAACTACGCTTGTTGAGCTTGGCAGAACATTGGGGTTGGAAGAGTGTGCATTGTGGATGCCGACACGAACAGGACTAGAGCTCCATCTTTCTTACACTCTTCGCCAGCAAAATCCAGTTGGATATACCGTGCCCATACAACTACCTGTGATCAATCAGGTTTTTAATACTAGTCGTGCTGTTAAAATCTCTCCAACCTCCCCTGTTGCCAGGCTTCGGCCGGCTGGAAAGTTTATGCCTGGAGAGGTGGTTGCTGTGCGCGTGCCTCTCTTGCATTTATCCAATTTCCAGATTCATGATTGGCCTGAACTTTCAACGAAACGTTATGCTTTGATGGTTTTGATGCTCCCTTCAGATAGTGCTAGGCAGTGGCATGTGCATGAGTTGGAGCTTGTTGAAGTGGTTGCTGACCAGGTTTGAGTCCACACATCTCTTACCCGCTACATATTAATAACAGATCAGATCTTTGTCTTGTCATTGAATGTCATATTTTTTCAAATTCTTGTAGATCAAGTAAATAGAGAAAGTGGAGTAAAATATTAGTGCATAGTGATACATACTAATATTGGACAGATTTACATCATTAGATCAAAATTGTTACTTGTCATTGATGGTCTCATTTTTTCCACATGGCAGTAGATCAAGAAAATAGAAAAAGTAAAATATTAGTGAATTACAATTTGTATATTTAACGGAGTAAGAATAGATTTCAGCAGATCTTTTCTATCTCAGGCTGTTTCAAGTATATTTGGCATGTTTAATCTTTGTTAATTGTGGTGTCCCATTTTTGTCGCTGGTGTATGTGGCCATTTATGGTTATGATGTAGTTAGTTAGATGATTTTATGTGATGAAGAATCCTATATTAAAGAACGTATATTTACACCATACTAAACTCATTAGTGCTGTACTAGTGGAAACTTTTCATCCTTTCCTTAGTTTTATTCTTTATTCTCTGCCTCGTAGAGTTCCAATGTGGTTTTTCCTTATGTGGAACTAAAAATTTAAGATTTTTCATGCATGCTGGAGTTCATTGTATCGTGACTTCTTTCTTAATCAGGTTGCTGTTGCTCTTTCACATGCTGCAATCCTAGAAGAGTCGATGAAGGCAAGGGATCTTCTTATGGAACAGAATGTTGCTCTTGATCTAGCAAGAAGAGAAGCAGAGACAGCTGTTCGAGCTCGTAATGATTTCTTGGCTGTCATGAATCATGAAATGAGAACTCCTATGCATGCTATAATTGCTCTCTCTTCCTTACTACAAGAAACTGAGCTGTCGCCTGAGCAACGTCTGATGGTAGAGACGATCCTCAAGAGCAGCAACCTTTTGGCTACCCTTATCAATGATGTCTTAGATCTTTCAAGGCTTGAAGATGGTAGCCTTCAACTTGAGATAGGAACTTTTAACCTTCATTCACTCTTCAGGGAGGTAGGAACAATATATTGTTTTGTAATTATTTATCATAATGAATTATTATGTACTGTGCTTTTCCTGATTCTCTGATGTGTCTGCTTGTCATTTTAGGCCCTTAACTTGATAAAACCTATTGCTTCTGTGAAGAGATTGTATGTTACATTAAGTTTGGCCCCTGATGTGTCTGAGTGTGCTGTTGGTGATGAAAAACGGCTGATGCAAGTTCTTCTAAATGTTGTTGGGAATGCTGTGAAATTCACTAAAGATGGCGGCGTCTCGATTTCTGCTTCTGTTGCAAAGTCAGACTCGTTAAGAGATCCTCGAGCCCCTGACTTTTTCCCCGTACCAAGTGATAATCACTTTTATCTACGTGTAGAGGTTTGTTTCCATTTGCCTATTGGATTTGGGTGTAAATTTTCAGTGTATTATGTTGTCCATTCGCTATTGACTGCTTTTCTTATATTTTAGGTAAAAGATACCGGTGCAGGAATAAATCCACAAGATATGCCTAAGCTATTCATGAAATTTGTGCAGAGCCAACCACTTGCTACCAAAAACTCTGGTGGTAATGGCCTTGGCCTAGCTATTTGTAAAAGGTAACTGCTTTTCGTTCTTTTGCAGTATTGGTCGTATTTTCCAACTTCTAGAGTTTTCTTGGTTAGACTATTTTCTCTAATATTTAAATGTCATTATTGTATGACCAGGTTTGTAAATCTCATGGAAGGGCAGATTTGGATCGAAAGTGAAGGTCTTGGAAGGGGTTCTACGGCTATCTTTTTTGTTAAACTCGGTATTCCTTCTCGCTCAAATGAGTCAAAGCTTTCAGTTTTGCATAAGGGGCCAGGGAATCAAATAAAGCCAACTTTTTCTGGGCTTAAAGTTATTGTGATGGATGATAATAGGTTAGTATAACATGCGCTTTTTTTATTCTTTTTTTTTCCCTACCCGAACTGGTGTTTCTTTAATTGAGTTATTCCTGCCTTTGAATATATATTTAGTTAAGGTAGTTGAGTATGAGCAATGACTTCGACATGGAAGTTCTTCTTGTTGATGAATCATAAGCTAAAGTAGTCTGGGTTTGCTTCTTGCATTTAATAATATATTTTTGTATCTTCTTACTTGTCTTTTTCTTTATGAGGATTAGAGTGCAGTAGTGGCATCTTGATATGTGAGTTGATTTTGATGTAATTGGATTAATGGCATCAACTAATGCATGAAGGGCTGTGACATTTGCTGAGAGTAGATGAGGGGAAAAAATGGATGAATGGTGGATTCACGAGGCCTGCGGAATAAACATAAATACTGTTACATATAAGCTAGTGAGCCTAGTTTAACTCAAAACCATGGTTACTAGTAAAAATTGAACCTGACTTATATGTCCTTCCACACTTTCTATGGAGCTGTTGTGCATATGTAACAATATATTCCCCTTCAAACTGTATTGCACATGACGGGTGGCAACCCATACCAATTCCCACCGCCAGATGTGAACCCCTTTGCCCCAACATCAGGTAGCCCCTTTCCGCAGGTCAATTGAATTTGGCAGGTTAGACCAATTTGTTAGGCATACAACTTAAGGTGTCCTAACATAACCCAAACCCATGGTTAAAGGTAAATGATTGATTATATAACGTTCCATGCTTCTACAAAGTATAAGGACTTTTGACATTTGTATGTGGGATATTTCTAGGAACAGGAAGCTTAGGTTTTTGTGTTTATATCATTTTTGTGGTGGTTTGAGTCAATTGAATGGATATCTTGTCCTGTTTCCTATGCGTAAATACATAGATTATCATTTAATAAATTCATTTTCTTTGTTATATTAAAATGAAAAAAAATCTAGGCTGAACTATGCTCCTTTCTAAAGAAGAAGAGCCAAAATTTGAAGGTAGTCATGTGCGTTGCAATTTGTGTAAAACGCGAAATATATAGCCATGAAATCTATCATTCATTGTTTCATGTAGACGTTCAAGATTTTGAATTGGTTTACCTCCGGTATAGTTTACTTTAATATATGTTCTATGCCAAACTCCATGTTCATCTCTTGATATCAAGTAGTTTACAAAGGCCTTTCCTTCATTCTCTGACTAGAAAGATATGAAATCATTGGAAAGAGATGAAAGTGTTCATTTTCTGAGAATTGAATGTGGTGCTTGATCAATACTTCTATGAAAATTCCTTTTCTTTTTTCCTTTTCCTATAATTTTGACTGGAAGTTCTATTAAAAATGGAATACTACATCTATTGAAATTATTCGAAGTCCCCTGAGGATACGTAAAATGGAGCAGTGACATTGCCTTTAAGTTGCTGGCACTTATAACTGGTTAACTCCTCACTTGTAATCCTTGTGTCAATTCATTTGCTATGAAGAAGCTGGGCTGGATCAAAATAACTACACCCTCCGTCCCACCGAAAGTTCACCGTTTTCTTTTTGTGCGTAAATTAAGGAGTATTATTATTTTATGTGTAGTGGATAATTTATTAGTAGTGAGTGGTGGGCCATATGTGGGTGTTAGAGACAAGGGAATGGCACACGAAAAACACAAGAAAACCAGACGAAATAATTTGTCCGACGTCAAAACATGGCAGTCAATTACAATTCTTCATCATACCCACCCTAATTATTGTCACCCAATATTTATAGGACTACTTCTAAATAAGAAGCCCATTAAAACAACCCACTGGACTAAAAAAAACATAATAAGAAATAAATCATAAAATAAGGAAAAAGGAAATTAAATTAAATTAATGATCATGATCCTCCTGCCTTCCAGCAGCATCATTGTATCTGTTCAACTTTTGTTCCCTTGAGCGACGGTGATATGTAACAATTCCCTCCCCCTCAAAAGATGCCTTGTCCTCAAGGCGAAATTCTGGAAACTGGGAGCGAAAATAAACCTCATCCACCCAAGTAGCTTCATCATCTGACAAACCCGACCATGCAACCAACAGCTAGTTCACTCGATCATCTCCACGCCACACTTGACGGCGACGCCGAATACGAGATGGAACAACCTCTGGAGTATCATAACATATTTCAGGAGGAAGGGATGTAGCAACCTGCTAGTTTCCCACCACCGATTTCAATTGAGAGACATGAAAAACCGGATGCAACTGAGATCCCTCTGGGAGAACCAAACGATAGGCAGCTGTACCTATATGCTCTGAGACCTCAAATGGAACAAAAAAACGAGGAGCTAGCTTGATGTTCAACCGTTTAAACAAGGATGCTTGTCTATACGGGCGAAATTTAAGAAACACCCTGTCCCCCACCTCAAATTGAACATCTCTCCGATGTTTGTTCGCAGCACGCGACATACGTTGTTGGGCCCTCTCAAGATGGAAACGAAGATTTTTTAGAATAGAATCTCTCTCTTGAAGAACATCCGCAACAGCCTTCACTCTAATTTCCGCCGGTAAGAACTGTACTATGGTGGGAGGAGGACGTCCATATACAGCTTCAAAAGGAGTACAACCCGATGAAGAATGGAAACATGTATTGAAACTATATTCAGCCCATGAAAGCCATTGTGCCCGTTTCTTAGGATGCTCAAAAGTGAAACAACGCAAATAAGTTTCAAGACAGCGATTCATTACCTCTGTTTGGCCATCCGTTTCTGGGTGGTACGATGAGCTCATGCGCAGTTGAGTTCCCGTGGCCTTAAATAGCTCCTTCCAAAAAGAGCTCAAAAAAATGGGATCATGATCCGACACAATAGTACGTGGAATACCGTGAAGTCGTACAATCTCTCGAGCTACAGCAGAAGCAACATCACGCGCTGTAAATGGATGAGATAGGCCAATAAAGTGGGTAGCCTTTGAGAACCTATCAACTACCACCATAATAACTTCCAAATGCTGTGATTTAGGAAAACCAGAGATAAAATCCATACTTACATCCTCCCATATGCGCTCCGGGATGGGCAGAGGTTGTATCACGCCTAGGTGGTAGCCCAGGGAGCGATTCAAACACTTGAGCAAATTCGTGAAGTAGTGCTAGAACATCTAATGGAAGAGTGTCGAGAGAAGGCAACTCAAGGAGAGTCAACTCTAAAGGCCATATGATCCAACACTGATCAATATCCTCAAATTTAAGAGCAGAAGCGGAAGATACCTGCTTTCTGCTAAGACCAGGAAAACCTCTGAGAGTTATTGGAGTTTCTTTGTAGTTGAAGGACATGGACAAGGTGGACCAATTTGCACGAATATCTCCTAAGGTCTGCAACCAAGATACCCCCAATATAATATCAGGACCTGCTACTGGAAATACATAGGCCGGAATCTCAAATTCAAAAGAGGCTAATGTAAGGCACAAACCCTTACACATCCCTGCAGTAAAAGCTTGATTTCCGTCTCCAAAACGTACGGGCAAAATGGCGGAGCTATCAACTTGGAGACCAAGACGCCTTACTAAGTGTGGCTAGACAAAAGAATGACTAGCCCCACTATCAATCATGACAATAACCTGCTCGCTTCCCAATAAACCCAATACTTTCATTGTTTGAGGTCCTTCAAACCCACATGCTGCTGCTGCAGATAACTCCAAATCAGGAGTAGATTCCTCGATCTGTTCTTGTTCCTTCTGAACAATACCCAATTCGTTTAATTCCCCTTCATTGTCATCATCCATCATGAGGATTACTCGTAAAGAACGCTGCGAGCATACATGAGTTGGGGAATATGGTTCCCGACATTTATAGCATAAGCCACGGGCACGTATATCTAAGTAATCCGAGTGGTTCATCTGTCGAATTGGGCGATTTCGAGAGAAAGATGTAGAGTCTTGGGAGCGTGGGATATCAGATCGTGCCGGTTTAAAGTTGGTGCCAGTGGAGTCGCGCCCAGAATTATGTGAAGTGGTCTGTGTAGAAGGAGCTCCTCCTTGGCGCATATTCGGGCTGATGGAATTGATTGCGAACCCCCCAAGTATGGTGGTTTTGAAAAAGTGGAGCGGCTTATTGGGGAGGATTGCGATTCACTTGAAGACATTGAATAGCGTCAATCTCACGTTCAATTTCTCTTGCTAGATGCATCGTAGAACTTATTTCTTCTGCATCCTTCGAACGGATGAGTAATCGGATGTCATCATGGAGACCACTCAGAAAAAGCCCAAGAGCAAGTGAATCTGGAATGTCAGTTACAGCCAAAAGACGTGCAATAAAGATGTCCACATACTCATCAACTGATGTGGTTTGACGGGTAGCGGCTAATGCTTCATAGGGATTCGTTCGTGGATCATCTCCATAGCGCTTCAAAAGCTCGATTGTTAGTTTTCCCCAACTGAGATCTGGAAAACGACTCTTAGTCCATTGCAGCCAATAAAGAGCGTTGCCTTCCTTTGCAACGAGGGCCATTTCAACTCTCATGTCATCAGGGGTGTTATGAACCGAAAAATATTGTTCTGCTCTAGATATCCAAGCAGAAGGATTTTCGCCCACAAACGTGGGCAGTTCAAGTTTGTGTTGTTGTGTCAAAGCTGATGACGGATGTTGAAAAGGAGTTTCCGTGGGAGGAGTTTGCAGGGCTGATGACTCAGCAGTTGCAACCCCTTGTCCTTTGCCAACATGAAAAGTGTGGTCTGAATTTTTGTCAAAGTTGTTTGAATAGATTGCATATCAGTCTGCAAACCTTCTACATGATGAACTAGGGCATCATGTCTGGTGGTAGAAAGTTTCTGGCCTTCTTTCAATTCTGCTACCCCCTTCTCCAACGTACTCACAACAGTTTCCAAGTTATCCATGCGCGCCTCGCTCCGTGTCATCATGATTCGGCAGGTCGGACCAAATTGTTAGAGACAAGGGAATAGCGCACGAAAAACACAAGAAAACCCAACGAAATAATTCGTCCGACGCCAAAACACGGCAGTCAATTACAATTCTTCATCATACCCACCCTAATTATTGTCACCCAATATTTATAGGACTACTTCTAAATAAGAAGCCCATTAAAACAACCCACTGGACTAAATAAAAACATAATAAGAAATAAATCATAAAATAAGGAAAAAGGAAATTAAATTAAATTAATGATCATGATCCTCCTGCCTTCCAGCAGCATCATTGTCTCTGTTCAACTTTTGTTCCCTTGAGCGACGGTGATATGTAACAGTGGGGCACTTTTATTAAAAGTGGAAATTTGAGACCTTTGAATGGGACACCCAATATAGTAAAATGGGGACCTTTCGGTGGAACAGAGAGAGTAATAACTTTCCTTAACTCAGAGTGTTGAGTTTCACAAGTTAAAATGATACTTAAATCGTTAAAGACTGTAATTCATCAGTTAAATGTGACGGCAAAATTTTTTCTAACATGGCTCGATGCACCATGGTGCAATTCTAGTTGTTGAGGAGATCAATTTGCTAATATCAACTTAATGTTTCCACTGGGTGTATCCACCTTTAACATTGTTTATTGAATTTACAGTGTTGGCCGTATGGTAACCAAGGGCCTCCTACTGCACCTAGGTTGCGATGTATTAACTGTTGCCTCCAGAGATGAGTGTGTCAGAGCTGTTACTCAAGAACACAAGGTGGTTTTCCTTGATGTCAGCATGGCTGGTGTAGATAGTTTTGAAGTTGTTGTACGGATACGCGATAAATTCTCAAAACGCTCCGATAGACCTATCATTGTAGCGCTTACAGGGCACACTGATAGAGCAACTAAAGAGAACTGTAGGAGGGTTGGTATGGATGGAGTCATTCTAAAGCCTATTTCTGTAGATAAAATGAGAAGTGTTCTATCTGATCTCTTAGACCGTGGATATGTTGTTGAATCTCAATAAACTGAAAAATGACAGTGGCATTTCACTGACAAAGCTCTCATATTTTCTGTGACGGAGGAAGTTACAGTTACAGTGGTTTGTGGGACGGCATGGAGGCAGGTTCTACAGTAAGTGCTCGCAGAATGATGATCACTAAACTTTAACAAAGTTGTGGAGATGAGTTGTTCTGAGGATTTTTTAAGTTGCAAGGAATGTAGTGATGGTGGAAGAAAGCTAATCTAAAATATGATTTTGTTCCACCTCTGTTTTAATTGTAAAATTTATGTGCATTGTTTCTATAGAGCAATTCATCCTGAATAATTTTATTAGTACTATATTAGGGTATACTGGTCAGAGGAAGCTCAAGCAGTCGAGACGATCATTGCGCTTCCAACTCTTTACTTGTCATTGTTTGGTTCTGCTACCCAGCTTTAGAATTTATGACTGAACTTTCTCAAGTTGGATTAGAAATGGTTAGTGTAATGGATTCATCAATCCTAGTGGGGGTTTAGAAAAATGCTTCATTTTTCTGCTAGGTTATGACTTATGATGTATACACCTTGCTTATTCTTATTTAGTTATTTATCTCTACCCAGAATCCTTACCTCCATTGATTATTAGTAGGTGGGCAGTGAAGTAGACAGGCAAAATGGCAGTGAAGTAGACGGGCAAAACGGTGGGAAGTAATTTTATGAATGTGGCAATGGAGGGGTGAACAACATGAGGTGGACAACTGTTTTTATTT
This sequence comes from Pogostemon cablin, assembly GCA_023678885.1. NCBI lineage: Eukaryota > Viridiplantae > Streptophyta > Magnoliopsida > Lamiales > Lamiaceae > Pogostemon > Pogostemon cablin. Next base: position 30,330,499 of record CM042959.1, read on the forward strand.
TTATTTTGGGGTAAGTCTTGCGTGAGTCATCTTATGTGAGATCATTTTACACTTTTTAAAATACGTTATTACTTTCGTTATAAAATGTTACCCTCCGTCCCGATAAGTTGAGGACGTATTCTAGTGTGCGGAGATTAAGAAAAGTTAATTTTTATGTATAAAGATGTGTAAAGTTATTGGAATATGTGTAAAAAGTGAGTATTTTAGATAATTTAATGAAAAATGTGTGTAAAGTTGTTGAGATGTGTGTAAAAAGTGAGTAGTATTGTAATGTATTTTTTTCATTGTTAGAAAAGTGCACAAGTGTTGAGACGGATAAAAAGGATAGTGTGCAGTAATTACCGGAATGAAGGGAGTATTATTTTTTATTTATACTATAAAATGTTCATGAAATAGCATTATTACTTGAGACACTCTCTTGTAAGACGGGTCGATCCATCGTTAAAGTATACTTATTAAATAGATAAAGTATGTTTATTTGCAGTTAAAGTATGTCAATAATAAATCAAATTATAATACACTAAAATCATATTTTAATGCATAATTCAATATACTTAAAAAATACTTTAACAACCATTAAATATACTTCACTAAATAATAGGCATACTTTAACACGTCTCACAAACTCTCACGTAAGTAACATCTCACATGAGACCTTATCTTATTATTTTTCATTAATTAGTTATCACTTTTTATCCGTCCCATAAAAGCTTTTACGCAAGAGTAAGATGGTCCCACAGGTCATTGCCATTTTATTTTTTTTACATTTATATTGATAATTGTAGGTTGTGCTACATGTTATTTTATTATGAAATGTGATTGATTTAATTACCTAATATTGTAAATAATATATCACATTTTAGGCTCATTTATTAATTAGACTTTTAAATACAAGGACATTATCTATTAAAAAAAATTATACTACTTTATTTTAAATGTAATTAATATTCAATTTAATTAAAATATAATCTTTAACATAAGAACAAATACTTGATCTACTTTTTATTTTAACATGTTAAATGTGATTGTGATAAATCTTCCTTCCACATTCAAATAAATCTGAATATTATTATAAATCTTTTAAGTCATTGCATACTCGCCCGCAACAGCTCATTGCTATGAATTGGAGAAAGGTAGGTTGTGAAGTTCACTTACAATAGTGAACTGAATCAGTTAGACAGTTACATGTTATTCATAGCAGTTTTTTTTTTCTTATGCCAATTTCATTAGATGCTGATTTTTTTAGTTAATTTTGTTTCTGTTTATGTTTTTTACAAATTTGACGAATCCTTTTGTTCAATTGTTCGAAGTTTAAATAATCAAGTTTTCTTGCTTTTCCTCAGCTGTATGAACAGTCCCATTTTATGTGTGCATAAAGTTGTCAATTTTACTTGTGAATTTGATCACTTATAATGAGCCCTGGTAGGACATTTCAGGGTTCTGGTACTACTCGAATCCAAAAGAAATTATAGTAGGTAAGACTAAGACATAAATTTCGTAAAATATCCAATTAACACAAATAGAACAAGAATAGGGTATAAATTTTGTAAAATAACCGACATAACATATACTACATATAAGATACTATACACATTATACAATGAGTTGGTCTTTTGTAAAATTAAGTGCAAAAAAGTATCGAACAGTATTATATTTTATTTTGAAAGGTACTTATTTTAATTAATAATTATTATTATTATTATTAAAAATGTCCGTTGAAATATTAAGGGTATTAATGTAATAATTTCTCATTAACTAAGAAAATTAATCTTTTAACAATTTAAAAAATTAAAAGTATTAATTTTTATGTTAAATAATATTTATTTAAATAAAAATGATAATCTTTTGAGTTAAGCCGGATTTGAGTGCATGGATCCAAATACATGCGTACAGATGTATATGTGACTTTACTTTATATACAACATACTCTCTTAGTCGGATAATGCATGCACACTTTAAAAATGGATATACTACACAATTTTAATATTCTTTCTATGTCATTTTAATTTAAAAATATCACTACTTTTTACTCTTGCCAATTAAAACATACTATTGATTCACTTTTGGAAACTGGAGCAGGAGAATGATGAAAAGAACTATTGAAATACAAAAAATAGGATTAGAAATAGATGATATCAATCTCCTTCGCGCATAATCGATCTTGAGTGTGACGAAATTTGAGTTGAGTTTGAACTATTCCGGCAAGACAGAAATACGTCCTCATAGTGCTCCAATCATGGCGTTTTGTCCCCAAAAGTAAAATAGATTGTGTTTTCAACACAAGCAACACTGCTAGTGTATATATGAACTTTGGCGAACTAAAGAGGAGGCTTTGGATGATACTACAATATGCTATGTCATGCACATGAGTGTGTTGAGATGTGTTTGAAATGCATGGGATGAGCCTTATTTATGGACCCGGATCCTCTCCATTCGATAAAATTGTCAATTTCCTCAATTTTTTTAAATCTGCACCATTCACTTAATCTAATGCTAATTATATAGCCACCTCACTCCCATTAACTAATTAAATTTCTAATTATCATTAAATTTTCAATATATTTCTTTGTAAAAAAAAAACCGTTAATTAAATCTATCGCTTTTGTCTCATCACCTCTCTAATTTTAATTAATTTTAATTTTTTATGAAACTCATTTTTTTTCTTTTTCTTGTAAATTATTTTATTAATTAATTACTAGTAATTATAATTATACCATTGAAATTAACATTAAACCCTAAATCCTAAAAATAAATATTAAATCCTCTAGACAAAATATATCATAAACCACATAATAAAATTATAATTATGCTCTTAAAATTAACATTAAACATTAACCCTAAAAATAAATATTAAATTTTAGGAGCAAAATAAACCATAAACCACAAAATAAAATTATAATTATATTTTCAAATTAACTATAAACTCTAATAAATATTAAACCCTATGATCAAAATAAACCCTAAATCATAAAATTTCATAAATTGAGGATAGGATAAGTTATGAACTAATATAGTAAAATACTAAACATGTTTATTAAAAATATAATTAATAATAATAAATGAAAAAAAAGAAACAAAAAGGAAAAAAGAATACTGATCTTAAATAAAGAATAATTAATAAAAAAAAGTGATGTGGCACAAACGCGTAAAAAAAACAGAATTAATAGAAGATTTAATGTAAAACTATCTAAATTGACGAAATTTATAACTAACTAAATGGTGAGATCTAATTCCCTTATATATGTGCATCACCTCCACCTATTCAAAAATTAACCTGCATTAATCCGTATGGGTGGGATTTGCAGCTATGATACACTTGTCATTAATATTCTTCAACTCTTATTAGAATCCTAATTGAGGTTCCATTATGGTAAGTTAGACTAGAGATTACAACGTTTCTGGATTCAACGAACATAGCTGTCTAGATTTATTGAACTTGTATCCATTAAGTGAGCTAAGCTTTCGTAGGCTTTACAACTTGATTGAGTTTGGGTCCAAGTGTAGCTCACCACGAAACTTTTAGCCACAAAATTAAACACTCAATTTACGTATCAATTTCTCACTCACTAAAAATCGGTTTAGAGATTAAGAATACTCTACGATTATCTACTCGAGATGTAGATTAATCCAGTACCGTTTAATTCTTCCAAAATTAAATCTATAACTCACAATTAAATTGGTGATTTATAATCCATTTTAATTCTTAATAATCCTTACAAACCAATTTTCATCCATCCGTCCCATAGAATGGTTAATCATTTCCTTATTTATTTGTCCCATAAAATGGTTCACCTTCAAAATAAAAAATCATTTAATCCAAAACCTTAAAATTACACATAAATTTAAAATTATCACCCCTTTTTTCTACTCATAACATATACTATTTTACTTAGGGAAAATAAATTTTTTCGTCCGCTAACTTTCATTCATTTTGAAATTAGTCCATTAACTTTTTTAATTTTGAAATTAGTCCATTAACTTCATAAAATTCAACATTTTGGTCCTTTGACCTGCTATGGCAGGTCATTTGAATATTTTCACCCCAATTAATCTATATCATATTTTTATTTAACCAATTTTATCTCAATTTTCATTTTTCACTTCCGTATACCAAACAAATAATATTAATCTCATTACTAAACTGGAGCAAATTTGACTAAATATTGATACTTCCTCCGTCCGCTCGAAAGAGAATCTTTTTTCCATTTTGGTCGTCCGTTCCAAAGAGGGTCACTTTTTTTTTACATACATGAGATCCACACACACCCACTAAAACAATTAAAATATGGGATCCACACTCCTACTAATACAACTACCCACTACACATTAAATAACAATACTTCTTAATCAACGTGCACAAAAGCAAAATGCCATATTTCGGACGGACGGAGAGAGTATAATATAAATTCTTAGTGGAGGCTATTTTTTTTAAATAGTATATATATATATATATTTTTTGCATTTTTTTTTTTTTTAGAATAACCTGCTAATGACCTGTTGAAACGGATGATTTTGTTGAACTTGGTAAACATGAAGGACGATTTTCAAAATTTTCAAATATAATGGACGATTTTCAAAATTATGCAAATATAATGGACGATTTTCAAAAAGTGAAAAACTTATGGACTAAATTCAAAATTGGGCAAAGTTAGCGAACAAAAAAATCTATTTTTCTTTTTATTTATTATCTAAATTTCAAAAGCATGATCTCATCATTAAATAGTCTCTTACAAGAATGCCTCTATAAAGTAAATTATGTAAGTGGTAAAGAAATGATAATTTTAAAATTGTAGTAGGTTGTGAGAATTGTATGTTATTTCCTTATTTAGGAGTGTGAACTTATTTACAGAACGAACAAAATTAGCACTTGAATTTGTTTATAGGATTGAGGAAGCATCACTTCGATATCTTCCCGTTAATCAGACTCATACAAGTGTCTGTCTTTCTCAATTCTCACATCAATTAATACAATTTTATACACGTTAATTTTGCATAGAGTTAAAATCTACTAACAAATAATCAAAAACTAGATCCAAAATAAAACATTTCTACTTATAGTGAGCAAAACATGACCTTATAGAAACATGACTTTAGTGAGCAAAACATTGCTACTATAATCTAAGCAGAATCCACAGCCAAATAATCAAATATACTATAGATGCAGCTGAGATAGGTCAACATGTTTGATAATATGCTCGAGAAAAATGAGAACGGCGATAGCTAATTGGCAATGAGCTACAAAGTCGATGGGGATAATAATGCAAAGTCTTTCGATTTACTAGACTAACAACTAAAACAAATTGGTAAACCCTCAGAAATGGAAAACATCATGGTTCTGATTAAAAACTGGAAAGAAAGCGGATGAAAACCAGAGTGTAGATCATAAAAAGTTACCGACAAAGCTGCTCGACGGCAGCTATAATCTGTGCAGGTTGAACAACGGTCCATTCCTCAAGCGTCCCAGCATAAGGAGTAGGTACATCCTGTGACGAGAGGCATATAATTGGAGCGTCCAAATAATCATGGAAATTTTCATTTATTGCTGCTGTAAGACTTGCCCCAATACCACCTGTTCTCATGCATTCCTCGACAATAAGCACACGGTGGGTTTTCTTCACAGAATTTCCGATGGTGTAGAGATCAAAGGGTTTCAAAGACCTAATATCAATCACCTCAGGATCATAACCTTTGTTGACAAGTGTCTTTGCTGCTTGCATGACATGGTATCTCATCCTAGAATAAGTTAAGATTGTAACATGCTCACCTGGCCTCACCATCTCAGCCTCTTCCAGTGACAATACATACTCTTCATCCGGGATTCTTTCCTTCAGGTTGTAGAGAAGCACGTGCTCGAATAGAACAACTGGGTTATCACTACGGATTGCTGCCTTCATCAGACCCTTGGCGTTGTACGGGGTTGAACAAGCAACCATCTGTATTCCAGGGATTGACTGAAAATAGGACTCGAGCCTCTGTGAGTGCTCAGCCCCAAGTTGGCGTCCAACCCCTCCAGGTCCCCGGATCACTGTTGGGATAGTGAATTGCCCACCTGATGTGTAGTGCAACATGCCACAGTTGTCAGATATTTGGTTAAAGGCCAATAGAAGAAATCCCATGTTCATTCCCTCGATGATTGGCCTGAGACCTGTCATGGCAGCTCCAATGGCCATGCCTGTGAAAGAATTTTCGGCAATGGGTGTATCGAGCACCCTTAGATCACCATATTTCTTGGCAAGACCCTTGGTGACCTTGTATGACCCACCATAATGACCTACATCTTCTCCCATAACACAAACTCGAGGATCTCGTTCCATTTCTTCCTCCAGTCCTTCTCTGAGGGCTTCAAACAGTAGCAGCTCATGCCTAAACAAAACAACACATATTACAGATTTATGAGAATTTGTCAAGCATTGGATAAAGTTTCTGGGATAAGTTTTCATTGAGACATATTCATATATTTCAAGGGGTTATACTAGATTGCATTATACAGCATTTTCCGCTGCTTCAATGGCATGAGTAAAACATCCTACGTGATCATGCTCTGATTTAAAGGTCTTGGAGAGAATTTTTACCTATGAAAACACAGGCTGATCCAAGGTAACAATTCTCAAACTGTAGAACCAGCAATTACCGCTCTGAATAGATAAACTAACATACAGATTTACTTCGATTGCTCACGATGTTTTTTTTTTTATCGGTAAATGTCAGTTTACATCAATTGCTCACGATGTAAATGGTTGTTATTGTGAATATATATTCTGGATATGGTGTTTTGCATGGTATGTTTATAATGCCAAGAGAGCGTGAAGTTTGGCCTGCTGTTTTTTCTCATGACCATGACATTTTAAATATATATTCTTGAGTGCTTTCAAGTTTTATCAGATTAAAATTTACTAACAACACTCTCTGCAAGTCCAAGAGCTCACCTCACATGCCCCAAAGGATGTCAAGACTCCAATATGATGAAGATAAAATGGAGGTTAATATGATTTCTATTTACTACTCACCATTAGAATCAAACTTACAACTATAGAAAGCGAAATATGAGTCCTTTGTTGTAAGTTTCAATTTGCATGATGAAGACAAATGGAGGTTAAAATGAGTTCTATTTACTACTTAGAATCAAATTTTAAAACCACAGAAAGTGCAATATAGAGTGCTTTGTTGTAAGATTCAATTCGTAGTTTGCATAATTAAAGCTAATGGATTATTCCTGCACAGCAGCACAGGAAGATGATAATGGTTAGTTAATGGATGTCATTGTAGTAAAATAAATTTATAAGCTACTACTCTGATGTCCAACAAACACTACAACCCAATAGTTTTAGTGCTTCAGTAATTAACAACACAACTATCAGAAGCTATACCATCCCAAAGTCTCATCCAACCTGTCATACCATCAAGCTCCAGACTTCATCAGGTGGAATTATAAGACAACAGAACTTAAGTACATGCGTTCAAGTATTAATTTTATTTTTTTAGGAAGCATATTATGAATGTAGCATAGTTAAATGTTTAAAAACTAATTTCTATAAAGCAAAGCTCCTCAATTGCATGTTAAGCCATCTCAAAGTCCCACCTTCCTACTTTGAAAATTTAGTCGGGTGAACTAGATGTTCTCTTATGACTATGGTAACTCAAACCCATGCACAGTACAACAAATTCACAGTAAACCCCTTTTAATCAGGTACACAACCTCATTTTAATGATTTCAGACCTGCCATTGTTTTCATTATAGATATGCCTTGTCGGCAAGTTAAGCATCACTACAGACAGACGCCCACAAATTCAAGACATATGATAAATAAGTAAGCTAAATACTTCAATCGAATTTGAAACCTCCAAACGTGTAAAACAGTAAATATTATGGTTAGCTGAATTCTATAAAGCTCACACACAAAACTACTGTTCAAAAAAAAAATCTTGATACTTACGACATAGCGCTTGAATTTGAATTCAATTATATTTATTAGGTGCTTGGTGGAATAGTTTGAGATCAGGCCAGGGCAGGAAATTTTCTTAAATCAAATTGGCCTCTCCACATAACAATGTAATATCATATTTGGAACACTAATACTGATTAATCGGTCATGTATAAGATTCCACATTCACAATCCATGCGCAGAACAGAAAGTGAAATTACATGAATCAAGATTCTTACCCAGGCTTGGTACCAGCAGTTGTAGGATTTTCAGCTTGTGCCTGAATACCAAAAGATAGAAGGATAACAATCAAGAGCTAGATTCCAACCAAAAATGGATCAATTTTAAGATACAAAAATCAAATAATTTTAACTGTCTAAAGAACAAATCCCAGTAACAGAATACTCACCGCAACGGCTTTCGTAACGACATTTCCGGAGTTGCGAGTTCCATTAATCTTACCCAAGATCAGTCTCGCCTCAGATCTGATGACTGCTGGAATCAACAAAATTTTTTGAGATTCTATGATAAAATGAGGTGAAACAATAACAAATTAGAGATTCTATGATCTTAAATTTAAAAAAAAAAAAAACTCAATGCCGCATGAAATTCCGTAATAGCTTCACGTGGTTATACAACATCAGCAGTAAATCATCTTCATAACTTGTTACAGAAAATCTCGGTTTCTCCAAAATCACACCAAAAAATTCCACCAAAAAAAATCGAGGAGAAGCGAGTGAACCTGGAAGAGAGTGAAGGGAAAAAGCAGATGATTTGACGGAGTGATCTGAAAAGGCAACAGAGGTGGATGCCAATCCAAATGATTGCAATATGGCCGCCATTGGATCCAAAATGTAGGTATAATGTTTTGAATGAGAGAGAGACTGAGGCGTGTGCTATATACAGGGGAGAGAGGAGAGAGAGAGGGAGGAAGGGCGGAGATACAAATGCGTAGTAAGGAATCGCACTTTTCAAGCGAATGTGAAAATAGCAGTGGCGATGACACCAAAGACGATCATCTCATCTTGCTTTTTTGAGGAGCTTCTATGCTTCTTTTCTTCTTTTCGAGCATGTACTCTATGCCACTGCATCCATGTGAAACCGGGTCAATCTCTTGATCCGTCCTTTAATTGGGTCGCCCACCACTAGGTATTAATCGGGAAGCCAACTACTTGGATGAGTATGTACTAGTACAAGTATTACATTTTTTTACCTTTTCTTCTTGACAAATTATGGTGTGGAACCCGTTCATTTATTTATAGAATATTTTTATCTTTTTTTATTTTTTTATGAAGTTAATAATATTCCCTTGGAATTGATGAGTAATTTATTTTAATCTAAAACCACAACGATCTCATGCATGACTTAATTGTGATTCTTAAATCGCTGTCATTAACAACTATAAGGACTGAAATTCTTAGTCGTCTAGGAAGAAGCATGAGAAATGTGATAATTTTACCTGGTGATGATGATCAGATTGATGAGTACGCATTGTCGTTCTAGGCTGATTTCCCAATTGTTGATATTAGCATGTAATAAAGCTTGAGCATGGAACTAAATATTTGGAAGAATCTGCAAATTCATTGTCACATTATATAGAACTTTTCATGAGGAATATTATAGATATGTAATGATGAGAAAGGTTACTGATATGTAAAATAATGTGAGTATTGAATTACAACTCTGCTAAGCATGTTAAGAACTAATTATGTTTGAATTATGATCAATTATAACCGTCATGGATTTATAATTCATTTAAGAATTCATTCGCTCAAATTAGTGCATGTGGTTATTAGTTAAAGAAACCTGATTATTTGAATAATAATCATGAATACTTTATCAACTTTTTTTTTGCCAGTAGAAGAGATATATAGTTACTATAAACCAAGTGAAAATTGAATCAATACACATTATTGACTTACAATGTTTTCTGCATGAACACCAGGTTGAAATGTGGTATAACAATCATTTATTATGAAAGATTTGAAAACATCATAAAAAGTTATGTTATTAAATAAAAAAATCAAAACATTTTCATAAAACTATTTTACCATTAGTATAAATATCTGCAAAACTTCAGTCAACTATTTTCACAAAATAAAAAGTGAATCTTTATGAATAATATATGAATAAAGAACTAACCCCCATCTTGTCTTCATAGCAAGTAACCTTTGTTTAGATTAGTGGCAATCCTCTCTGGCTTCCCTGTTGTTCTATTCTGCAATATCTCATAGAATGCATGGCATTGAGAATCATTTATTTGGATACATATACATATATACTAAATAATATATAAGAAAAAGAAAAAAAACTAAAAATGAAACTTCCATTTATTTTATTTAAAAAAGGCTCAATTCAAACATTTTTGAAGACCTCTCTAAAGACCATATTCTTTGTTAAATGTTTCTACCTAACTTACTGATTCGGATTTTTTCATGGATAATTGATGAATATAAACCTACAAAGGAAAAACAAAAACATAAAAATGAAAGAAAATATAACTACAGAGAAAGGGTGATCGAAGAGTTAATAAAGTTATTACCGAATAGAAATATCCATCACTCGTACCCGTATCAATAAATGCCCATCACCCGTATATACCCGTATCTATAACATAGTTTTTGAAAGTTGACATTTTACAAATTCTATCATAATTACTCATTCAGACTTTATAGGTGGATAATCAATGAATATGGAACTGCAAAGGAAACACAAAAATATAAAAAGAAAAAAATGAAAGAAAATATAAGTATAGAGAATGGGTGATCGAAGGGTTATCAAAGGCATTACCGAATAAAATATCCATCACCCGTACCCGTATACAGCTTAATGTCCATCACCCATATCCGTATCACCCGTATCTAGCTACAACGTAACTTTTGAAAGTTGACATATTATAAATTCTACCAAACTTACTGATTCGTACTTTATCGATAAATAAATGATGAATATGATCTTGAAAAAGAAACACAAAAACATAAAAGATTTATACTCCCTTTATCACATATGTTTATTGTTTGTACGAAAATTAAAATATACTGTATTTTAATATTTAGTGGGTTGAGTTGAGAAATATAATATTTTAATATATAATGAGTAGTTGTATTATTGTTGTGTGTAAGCCCCTATGATGTGAAGATAATATTGGGTTGTATACTAAAAGTCTAGCTTTAGTATAAACAATTTTATAACAATATTTGAAAAGAGAATCATATGATCAAATGATTGCATCTTATAATTTAATTATATGCATGGTGCAATAGTCCATTTACTTTATACTGTAGATAATATGTTGTGCGACAACACGTGGAAGATCATATTATCGGTTTCCTTATAAAGTATAAACAGATGCTCACAACCGAGATAGACGGGGACTCTCTATCGGTATGGTTGTAGTGTGATTTGGTATTAGTTTGTCTTGACTATAAAATCACATTAGTATGCTTTGTGCATATTGAGTAGGATCGCCTGAGATTGTTCGTCTTATACTGACTATATAGTAGAACTTGATCTCTGTTATTATGGAAGTTCGTGCTCTTAATCCCTATACAATAACCTCGACACGTAGGGCAGTATGTATTTCTTTGATTCATCAATGGGTGAGATTTATAAGTATTAAATCAACAGACTCGGTGAGTTGGGAAATAGTTTTATATCTATGGTGTGTTGTTGATTGTAGAAGGAATCCATGTCCGACATAGGTTGATGATGTCCCCTTGAGGAGCTCATAAGGTTTATCATGTAAATCTTGCAAGTGGATTAATTTTCGGCATGATAATAAAGTTGAGTGGTACTACTCTCGGATAAGATATTAATTAATTTGAGTTGTCAGTAACTTAATTAATTAATGAACATTGTATATCTTAAACATGGGGAGACTTCGGGCTCATAATAAGAAGGAGCCCAAAACGTAATTTTGGGTTGGAGTGGGTAGTACAGTAATAATAATTTAGTGAAATTTATTATTATTATTGGATTAAATATAAGCTTTGGGCTAAGCTTGGATATTTAATCCAATGGAGGCCCAACTCCAATTCTCCTCCTAATCCCTGTTGTAGCCCAGTATATAAGTGAACTCAGCCTCTTGGAACCCTAAGTTTTCCTGCGCCTCTTTTGACGTGAGAAGGGAAAGAAGCAGATTGAGAGATCCTGTAGACTGTTGCCCACACAACAACAAGATCACACTTGGGACATACAGTAGAAGATCAGAGGTAGTTCTCTACAGTAGAAGAGTAGGGTCTGTTACCACTGCCGGTTCCTGGTGCTACAGCGGGGTCTGGTGGATGATGGAATCACGGTGCGGCTTCATGTGTGAGCCACCGATGCGGAACCAGACGGCGGCGTTGACTGGGTTGGCGTGAGCAGCTGATAGGGATCGTCAACGGCGACGGCATAAGGATCCATCCCTAGGGAGTCATGACGATGGTTGGTAAGTTGCAGCGACGTCGGAGGTGACTCAGCAACGCTTCTGGTCGACTCTGAAACTGCTTTTGAGCGAGCCTGTATCAGTCCCGATCGCGACCGCCATAGTTCCGGGCAAGCCAATTGCAGATTTCGGGCGGGATGGCTGGAGGCTCCGGCCGAGTTCAGTGGGAGTTCCGAGCCAGTCTGGGCTATTTCCGATGGGGCTTCTTTCACGACTGAACGAGTCTGGGAAAGAGGCGCACGACGGCGCGCTGAAGGATGCTCGGCTGAAGGCTGGCAGTCATTGTCAGGCGCACTGCATCGTTGCGCGGAAGCTGGGTTATCGGCGAGACTCCGGTGAGTTGACGGCATGACCACCGAGAGCAGCGGGCACCAAGTCATGCCGGTGAATGCTTGGCGCCGGTGGAAGCTTCGCTGTCGATTTCTAGTTGCGGCTGGAAGGTTGAGGGAGCAGGCGGCTGTTTGGTTTAGGCTGTAGGGCTCCATTCCTAATAATTGATTTTGGGCTGCTGGGCCCAATTTTAATTAAGGTGTTTATGGGCTCATTTTCATTGAGGTATTTATTGGGCTGCTGGGCAAATTTATTAATTGCTGGATATATGGGCTTGGTGGATTTAATTTGTTTTGGGCTGAGTATATGTGCCATGGACAATGGGCTTGATTAATTGTTTAGTCTGCTGCTCATTTTGTGCTTATTTGTTGCTCTAGGGCCTATTTAATTGATCCACTAATTATGCAATTAATCCTAATATATAATTGATTTAATTATTTTTACTTGACAATTAATTGTTATATATGGTGGCATGTTCTATGTAATTTTATTTTTTAAATTATTGATTAATAGAAGCATGCTACGATGTATATTTTATTACTGAATATTATATGCATGTTAAAAACCCTCGGTGTTAAAATAACTAAGTGGGAGAGGGGATTGGTAAAAATTTCCACGGCCTCCATTATTGGTTTGTAAGTGATGTGAGTAAACTTGCGCGTTGGCAATAGAGCCTTCCTCCCTAACGGATGAGTTTATTCACGGATCACTGGTACAAACTTCTTTAAATAATTATTGTTTGTAATGTGATGCATATGGACTTGCGCGTTGGCTATAGTGCCTTCCTCCCTAACGGATGAGCTTATATGCGGTTCACTAGTACAAACTTATATAATTGAAGGTTGTAGAAATTTATCTGAGCGCGTGTGTACTTCTCCAACAGTAAGGCACATAAGCTTGGGCAGCGGACTTGGAATCAAATAATGGTGCACACTTAGATGTAAATAATTAGTATCCTCCCCAACGAGTCACTGCTATTATTTGCATAGCTAAAGAGGAACCGACTATTAATTATTTTATCATAAAGTTAGGTTGACAAATGAAATTAATGGGTAAAACCTTCTCTTGTAAATGTTCGGGTTTGTAAACGTCCACACTAACGTGGCTTGCAGACTCACGGTGCTTGAGATGTCGGTGAATTTTATTTTATATTATTTTGAGGGAATCAATATAAAAGGATGAAATTCGAAGATTTGATCGGTATATTTATTTGTGATTCTCTGAATTTCAAATGGTTTTATTTCACTAGTTGTTAACAAAAAGAAATAATATTTACTTGTCCTAATTAGATGATTAGAAAAGAATCTTGTTTTTGAAATTTACTGCTTAAAGTAAATATATGTGTGTTCTCACAAAGGACGTCTCATGATGCCTATTAAAGTTTCTAGTGAAGAGATGAGAGGTTCATAGAAATATAATGGTCTCATATAACTCTTCGGATACCTAAGTAATTTAAAAGGCGGTAGGTCATGATAGTATTTGATGAATGAATTGGAAATACATGGAATAGAAGTTGAAAGGAAAACCTAAGTCAATTTTATTCTCCATAATTGCCTAGATGTTTTGAGTAAGTTCTACCTGAATTACAAGAGGATGTAAATGGTGGCAAACTTCTGACAAAACATGTGGTAAAGGAAAGCCATTTTCATCATGATATGAACAAGTTTAATATCTTATTTACTAATGGTTTAAACATGATTAGTGATGGCATCTACTGACACGAACTGTGTAGATACTGGAATCACTAAATGTTTATCACTAAGTAAGGATAAGATTGTTATGACATGGGTAAAACTACAAAGATAGTGGCTATTGCAGTGGGAGTTGTTTATTTATCTCATGATAAGAATAAACGATTGATTATGAGAAATTGTCTTTACGTACGTTTCATAGAAAGAATTTGATTTCGGTTTCTATGCATTAACGGATGGATACTTCATTTTATTTAAATGACATGGTCATAGTGATGAGGAATGGGGCTATAATCTGTTATAGTACGTTGGTGGATAATGTGTATACTCTTGAATCATGTACATCCCACAGATGCAACAAATAGTAATTAGTAATGCATCTTCTAATATTAGTAAGAGAAAGGAACCTTCAAAGATGAACTAAACATACATTTGGCGTCTAAGATTAGTTCATTTTACTTGAGTAGGATTCAAAAGTTGATAGCCGATAGACCGTAAGGTTTATCTGAAGTGGAAACTATCAGACTTGCGAGTCTTGCTTGGAAGTAAAAATGATTAACTGCCTTTTCAAGGCTGTGGGGTGTAGAGCCAAAGATATATATGTTGGAATTAGTTCATTCTGATTCAAGCAAACCTAATATTATCCAGGCGAGAGATGGTTATGAATATTCGAAGATTATTCTAGATACCAATATATTTATTTGATGCACTGCATGTCTAAGTTCTTTGATTAATTCAAGAATTGCAAGGCTGGTACAGTGAAGCGTCATGGAAAATATATTACTCCCTCCGTCCCAATTTCAACTTCACACTTTCCGTTTTGGTCCGTCCCAAATTCAACTTCACACTTCCATAAAAGGAAAAAGCAACAAACTAATATCCCTCTAACATACTTTAATTTCAAATTTGCCATCACTTTTTTAACACACATAACATACTTTATCATTTATTTATTACCCAAAAATATCATACTACCCTCAAAAGTAAGTCAAAAAGTAACTTTTCTTAAACTCCGTATCTACAGTAAACGTGAATTTGAATTTGGGACGGAGGGAGTAAGTCATTACGATTTAATCATGATGGCGAATACGTCTTGAGATAGTTAGGAGTTATTAATCAGAAGTTGAGATTAAATCTCAAATTGATTACACCAGGCATGCCCCAACTGAATGGTGTGGTGGATAGAAGGAATAAGGCTCTTATGGTTATGATTAGATAGATGATGAATTATTTGGAATAATTAAATTCATTTTATGGATATGCCCTAGATACAGTAATTCGTAAAACGTTTTGTCTGTTTGTGGGATATCCTAGAAAAATGAAGAGTGATTTATGTTGTTCAAAAGATCGAAGGGTGATTGTCAACACAAACACTGGATTTTTTTTTGGAAAAGGACTATGTAATAAATCACAAACCCATGTATGAGTTGTTCTAAAGGTCAGAAGAAAACACAAAGTATAAGTACCAAGTGTACAAGAGGATATACCACAAGGTAAACTGCAACGCGTGTCACGTCTGATACACAATTACATGTAGTGCCTTGTCGCAGTGGGAGGGTTATTCGAAAATCCGTGAGATACATGTTTTGGAAAAGTCGTAAGACTTGATCCCTAGTAAACATGGTATTATCCCAGGGATACGACGTTGCACTACAAGATTAAAATGCGAAATCTTAGTAAGTTGCAATGAATGTTGAAATAGAATTTATGGATTCCAAATTAAGTCTGGGAACTTGAAAGAGCACTAAATAGTGTAAAAGCCATTGGAAGTGGTCATAGGAAATAAAAGAGGATCATACGGTAAGGTGAAAACCTTGAAAGCAAAGTTTATTGCGAAAGGGTGTACTCAGAAAGAAATTATTCGATTATGAGCAAACATGTTCGCTGGTAGCTATGCTAATGTTGATCCGGATTCTTTTATTTATTGCTGCTCATATTGAATTATGAGGAACAACAAATAGATGTCAAGACAGCTTTCCTGAATGGAAGTCTTGAGGAAAACATCTATGTGAAGCAACCAGAGTGATTCATTGCAAAGTGCTAATAGCATTTTGATAGTAAGCTTGAAAATGTCCAGCGATGGGCTAAAAGCAAGCTTTGAGATCATGAAGCATCTATTATGATTAGGTAATCCAGTGGCATGGATTTAAATCAATGAGCGGATGAGTCTTGTGTGTTGTAAAGAGTGACAGAAACGTGGTGGTGTTTCTTGTACTATACGTAGATAGTATCTTGCTCATTGGAGACAATAAAAGAGTATTATCGGGCGTATGGGTACGGTTAATAAAGCGGTATGATATGAAGGACTTAAGAAAAGTAAAATATATCCTTTTGATCATGGTAATACGGATCACAAGAAAGGATGTTATGCTTATCTCAAGTTTCGTAAATTGATACAATCCATACTCGTTTAGCATGTGAATTTATCTTAGTGAATGTGTCTTGAGACACAAAAAGAAGATAAAGATGATGAAAGCGGTTCCTTATGCTTCGGCGAATAAGGAAGCTTAATCTAAGGAATGCTATGCACCAAAATGGATAACTGTATTTCCAATGGCATAGACAGTGGGTATCAAAGGTAACCCAAAATAAGAATATTGAACTGTGGTAACACATAATTTTGAAGTACCTGAAAAGGACTATAAATTATATGTGGGCTTACCGGACAGATTCACTGCTTCTTACGAGTTACGTAGATTCGGATTTTTCAAATCAAATAGGGACGGCAGTAAATCCACCTCAAAGGTTATGTGTTAAATTTTAGGAAGTAGAGTCATAATGTGGAGGAGTGTTATATAGAAATATATTTCAGACTCCGGACTCCATCATGGAAAGATGATAAATTGGAGCCTATGAGGCTGCCAAAGTGTCTGCATGACTCAAGAGACTTCGTGATGGACTTTGAAGTGTTTCTAAGTTTGCCCAAGGTTATCACAATTTACATTGATGATATTGGTGCAGTTGCAAACTTGAAGGAATCACGAGTCCATAAGGCAATTATACACATGGAGCGCGAGTACCACCTGTTACGAGAAATCGTATGATGAGGGGAAGGTTGTTGTCGCCTAGATTGCATCGGATGATGACCTAGTAAATCCATTTACAAGGACCTTAAGGCGAGAGCTTTTGATGGTCGTGTAGTGGGAGTAGGAATCAGATGTATGGCAGAAGACATGACAACATAGTCTTTTAGTATAAGTGGGAGATTGTTGGGTTGTATACTAAAAGTCTAGCTTTAGTATGACTAATTTTATAACAATATTTGAAAAGAGAATCATATGATCAAATGATTGCATCTTATAATTTAATTATATGCACGGTGCAATAGTCCATTTACTTTATACTGTAGATAATATGTTGTGCGACAACATGTGGAAGATCATATTGTTGGCAATTGGATCGTGTGGATCAACGTGATCGTTAGGATAACAGGTAAATAAAATCAGCGGAAGCGATAAAAGTGTTTACCGTACTTATGGGTTGATGTAGAGGATGAATCACTGCAGAGAACTACCTCTGATCTTCTACTGTATGTCCCAAGTCGAATCCTGCTGTTGTGTGGGCAACAATCCGCAGGATTCTCTCAATCTGCTCCTGTTCTTTTCTAACTGTCAAATGAGGCACTGACTTAGGGTTAACAGGAGCTGAGATGACTTATATAGTTGGGCTACAGCAGGGACCAGGAGGAGAAATTGGGCTGGGCCTCAATTGAATTTAATTAACCAAGCTTAGCCCAAAGCTTTTAATTAAATCCAATAATAATAATATAGTCCACTAAAATATTATTACTGCACTACCCGTCCAATCCCAAAATTATGTTCTGGGCTCCTTCTTATTATAAGCCCGATGGTCTCCCCATGTTTAAGAAATACAATGTCCATAAATTAATTAAGTTACTGACAACTCAAATTAATTAATATCTCATCCGAGAGTAGTACCACTCAACATTATTATCATGCCGAAAATTAATCCACTTGAAAGATTTACATGATAAATCTTATGAGCTCCTCAAGGGGACATCATTAACCTATGTCGGACATGGATTCCTTCTACAATCAACAGCACACCGTAGAGACAGCACTACTTCCCAACTCACCGAGTATATTGATTTAATACTTTTAAATCTCACCCATTGATGAATCAAAAAAATACATACTGCCCTACTTGTCGAGGTTATTGTATAGGGATTAAGAGCACAAACTTCCATAATAACAGAGATCAAGTTCTACTATATAGTCAGTATAAGAAGAACGATCTCAAGCGGTCCTGCTCAATACACATAAGTGCACTAATGTGATTCTATAGCCAAGACAAGCTAATACCAAACCACACTACAACCATACCGATAGAGAGTCCCCGTCTATCTCAGTTGTGAGCATCTGTTTATACTTTATAAGGAAACCGATAATATGATCTTCTGCGTGTTGTCGCACAACATATTATCTACAGTATAAAGTAAATGGACTATTGCATCATGCATATAAAATAAATTATAAGATGCAATCATTTGATCAATGATTCTCATTTCAAATATTGTTATGACATTGTTCATACTAAAGCTAGACTTTTAGTATACAATCTAACAATCTCCCACTTATACTAAAAGACTATGCTGTCATGTCTTCTGCCATACATCTGATTCCTACTCCCACTACACGACCATTAAAAGCTCTCGCCTTAAGGTCCTTGTGAATGGTTTACTAGGTCATCATCCGATGCAATCTAGGCGACAACAACCTTCCCCTCATCATACGATTTCTCGTAACAGGTGGTACTCGCGCTCCATGTGTTTAATTGCCTTATAGACTTTTGATTTTTTCAAGTTTGCAACTGCACCAATATCATCAATGTAAATTGTGATTACCTTGGGCAAACTTAGAAACACTTCAAAGTCCATCATGAAGTCTCTAGAGTCATATAGATACTTTGGCTGCCTCATAGGCTCCAATTCATCATCTTTTCATGATGGAGTCCGGAGTTTGAAATATATTTCTATATAACACTCCTCCACATTATGACTCTACTTCCTAAGATTAAACACATAACCTTTGAGGTGAATTTATTGCCTTCTAATCTGACTAAAAAATCTGAATCTACGTAATCCACAAGAAGCAGTGAATCTGTCCAGTAAGTCCACATATAATTTCCAGTCCTTCTCAGGCACTTTATAAATGTCTTACCACAGTTCATCATTCTTGTTCCGGGTTACGTTGATACCCACTGTTCATGCATTAAGCAAAACAGATATCCAACATCGTTCATAGCATTCCTTAGATTAAGCTTTCTTATGTTGGATTGTATACTAAAAGTCTAGCTTTTTGTATGAACAATATTGTAACAATTAATTTGAAATGAGAATCATATGATCAAATGATTGCATCTTATAATTTATTTATATGTTCGATGCAATAGTCCACTTACTTTATACTGTAGATAATATGTTGTGCGACAACACGCGGAAGATCATATTATCGGTTTCCTTATAGAGTATAAACTGATGCTCACAACCGAGATAGACGGGGACTCTCTATCGGGATGGTTGTAGTGTGGTTTGGTATTAGCTTGTCTTGGCTATAGAATCACATTAGTGCACTTGTGTGTATTGAGCAGGACCGCTTGAGATCGTTCGACTTATACTGACTTATAGGAGAACTTGATCTCAGTTATTATGGAAGTTCGTGCTCTTAATCCCTATACAATAACCTCGACACGTAGGGCAGTATGTATTTCTTTGATTCATCAATGGGTGAGATTTACATGTAATTAAATCAACAAACTCGATGAGTTGGGAAATAGTGCTGTCTCTATGGTGTGCTGTTGATTGTAGAAGGAATCCGTGTCCGTCATAGGTTGATGATGTCCCCTTGAGGAGCTCATAAGGATTATCATGTAAACCCTGCAGGTGGAATTTATTCCGACATGATAATGAGGTTGAGTGGTACTACTCTTGGATGAGATATTAATTAATTGAGTTGTCAGTAACTTAAATTAATTAATGGACATTGTATATCTTAAACATGGGGAGACTAACGGGCTCATAATAAGAAGGAGCCCAAAACGTAATTTGGGATTGGTATGGTAGTGCAGTAATAATATTTTAGTGGAATATATTATTATTATTGGACTTAAGTATAAGCTTTGGGCTAAGCTTGGATACTTAAGCCCAATGGAGGCCCAACCCAATTTCTCCTCCTGGTCCCTGCTGTAGCCCATGTATATAAGTCACCTCAACTTATCTGGAACCCTAATCTAATTCATTATTCACGTGTGATGAGGGTTGAGAGCAGATTGAGGAGGTCTCGTAGATCGTCGCCCACACGACGTCGAGATCGGACTTGGGACATACAGCAGAAGATCAGAAGGTAGTTTGCTGCTGCTGTCCGCGACCTTGCGAAATTTGTAAAAATTCGTACAGTACTCAGAATTTGATGATCAATATACTGACGCAAAGCCGTCGAAGAGAGGATCGTCGGAACACAAAGATCACTCAATTCCGACATCAGACGAAGAAGTTATGGCCATTCTCGTGGGACTGCGCATGCTGCCTGCGAGAATCAATCTTCATCAACATACCTTGGTGAACGGTAATCGTTTCTATGATTTATTGCTTCCGCTGTGATAGAAACGTATGAATTCCTAACGGGTCACGTTAACCAAACGATCGAGCGCCAACACCTTATTCGCCGAAGCATAAGGAACCGCTTTCATCCTCTTTATCTTCTTCTTGTGTCTCAAAGACACATTCACTTAGATAAATTTACATGCTAAACGAGTATGGACTGTATCATTTTATGAAACTTGAGATAAGCATAATATCCTTTCTTATGATCCGTATTACCGTGATCAAAAGGATATATTTTGCCTTTCTTAAGTCCTTCATCTCTACCGCTTTATTAATCGTACACATACGCCCGATAATACTCTTTCATTGTCTCCAATGAGCAAGATACTATCTACGTATAGTACAAGAAACACCACCACGTTTCCGTCACTCTTTACAACACACAAGACTCATCCGCTCATTGATTTAAATCCATGCCACTGGATTACCTAATCAAAACAGATGCTTCACGATCTTAAAGCTTGCTTTAGTCCATCGCTGGACAATTTTAAGCTTACTATCAAAATGATACTAGTACTTTGCAATGAATCACTCTGGTTGCTTCGCATAGATGTTTTCCTCAAGACTTCCAATCAGGAAAGCTGTCTTTGACATCTATTTGCTGTTCCTCATAGCAGCAATAAAAGAATCCGGATCAACATAAGCATAGCTACCAGCGAACATGTGTCCTCATAATCGAACCATTTCTTTCTGAGTACACCTTTTCACAACAAGCTTTGCTTCCAAGGGTTTTCACCTTACCGTATGACCACTTCCTTATAAAGTATAAACAGATGCTCACAACCGAGATAGACGGGGACTCTCTATCGGTATGGTTGTAGTGTGATTTGGTATTAGTTTGTCTTGACTATAAAATCACATTAGTATGCTTTGTGCATATTGAGTAGGATCGCCTGAGATCGTTCGTCTTATACTGACTATATAGTAGAACTTGATCTCTGTTATTATGGAAGTTCGTGCTCTTAATCCTTATACAATAACCTCGACACGTAGGGCAGTATGTATTTCTTTGATTCATCAATGGGTGAGATTTATAAGTATTAAATCAACAAACTCAGTGAGTTGGGAAATAGTGTTGTATCTATGGTGTGCTGTTGATTGTAGAAGGAATCTATGTCCGACATAGGTTGATGATGTCCCCTTGAGGAGCTCATAAGGTTTATCATGTAAATCTTGCAAGTGGATTAATTTCCGGCATGATAATAAGGTTGAGTGGTACTACTCTCGGATAAGATATTAATTAATTTGAGTTGTCAGTAACTTAATTAATTAATGGGCATTGTATATCTTAAACATGTGGAGACTTCGGGCTCATAATAAGAAGGAGCCCAAAACGTAATTTTGGGTTGGAGTGGGTAGTGCAGTAATAATAATTTAGTGGAATTTATTATTATTATTGGATTAAATATAAGCTTTGGGCTAAGCTTGGATATTTATTCCAATGGAGGCCCAACTCCAATTCTCCTCCTGATCCCTGCTGTAGCCCAGTATATAAGTGAACTCAGCCTCTTGGAACCCAAAGTTTTCCTGCGCCTCTTTTGACGTGAGAAGGGAAAGAAGCAGATTGAGAGATCCTGCAGACTGTTGCCCACACAACAGCAGGATCACACTTGGGACATACAGTAGAAGATCAGAGGTAGTTCTCTGCAGCGATTCATCCTCTACATCAACCCAGAAGTACGGTAAACATATTTTAATTGCTTCCGCTGATTGTTTGCCTGTAATCCTAACGATTACGTTTGAACCACACGATCCAATTGCCAACAGATAAGTGTAGGACGAAAGTAGGTATAGCAATGGGTAGGGTACCCGACTGCTTATTTTGGGGTACCCGACTGCTTATTTTGGGGTACCCGTACCCAATTAAAAACTACCCGTAATCATACATATCCCATTTAAGAAATTTATTATGGTACCCGTACCATTCTCATACTCGTTTGTCAATACCCATGGGTACCTGTATCCGTTTAATATTAATTTGATTTTATATTTTTTTTTGTTTAAATAAATATAATAATAAAAATTACATTATTATTAATTAAATATAAAATAAATATAATATAATTTCTATTATTTTAAAAAAATATTTAATAAATATGATTAAATAATATTTATAACTATTAATTAAATATATAAAATACTCCATCAGTCCCATACTTATGTTCATATTTTTCGTTTTCGTTCGTCCCACACTTATCTTCATCACCCAAAAAAAGAAATTTCACATCAACCAACAACCTCAAAAGTTTTCTTAATTTCAAAAATATCATTCTCACTTAACACGCATAACATACTTTATAATTTATTTATCACCTAAAAATACCACAATACCCCCTAAAAAGTCAATAAAGTTTGTCAAAAAGTAACTTTTCTTAAACTACATATCTACAGTACCCATGAACATAAGTCCGGGATGGAGGGAGTAACTCATAATATAAAACTATATAATATATATTAAATTTTATAAAAATATATATATAAACGGGTACCCACTGGTATTGAGTCATTACCATGTACTCATCTCAAATTCTAATGACATTTTCTAAAACTTTACATAGCTGTACCAAACCCGTTTACAACTACATGCACACATCCATTAGAATTCAGGTAAATCTAATACCCGAAAAAACCCGTCCCTTTATCATCCGTAAACGGAGGGAGTATGATATAAAATCTATTTTTTAAATAAATATTTAATAAATATAATTAAATAAAACTTACAACTATTAATAAAATAAATAAAATATCTCATAATATATAGAGTAAATTAATTATATTAAAAATACATATATATAGCAGGATACCCGCGGGTACCGAAGGATTACCCGTACTCATCAGGGACATTATGCCTTAGGATATATATATATATGGAATGAACACTAAATCTTGCCGATAAATATTAAACCCCTCAGGGACATTATGCCCTAAATCACTGGGTAAAAGTATATCATAAATCACAGGGGTAAAGTCGTAATTTCACCTTTTGAATGAACACTAAACTCTGCCTATAAATATTAAACCTTTGCGGGGTACAATATGTCCTAAACAGCTGGTTGATACTTGTACACGTCTTAAACATGTTTATCAAAATATTTTGAAGTTATACCACTAATTCTTTACATATAATATCTAATTTTATGAAATATCATATCACGTAGTTGTATATTTATCAATTAGTATTTAAGTACCCGTACTTATTTAAATATACACTACCATATTTATTTAATATCAACTACTCATATCATGTATCCATGCCGTTTAAAAATTCATTACAATATTTGTAACTATTCTAAAATTATTTATCAATACTCACAAGTTATTCGTACTCATTTAAAAGTACTATTTTTTTAATATATTTGTATAAATTATGGAGTATAAGATAACCATTTACCTTTTGTTTTAAGTGAGTAATTTTATGTTTAATCATAAAAATAAAAAATTATATATACTTTTATTTGAATGATATATTTTAATGTTATACTCTTAATTATGTAAATATTTATCTCTTTATGTAATATTTATTATTATTTGAACATCACAGAGTTTATAATTTGAATTATTTATTCAAGTTCATAATTTTATGTTAACTATATAAATATATTTCTTATATTTATATTTAAATTTATATATGTTGAAGTTATATGTTTAATTCTTTACATAAATTAACTTTTATTTATGAAATGTCTTTTTTTTTTAATATAATATATATTTATGTTTATTAATTGTGTGAGGATACTTACTTATTTCGCAATACTCGTACGCGTATATATTTGAATATCATTTAAAAACTAATATTTAAAAATTTATTACAATATTTATATCCGTCCCATACTCTTTTATTAATACCCGTAAATTCCTCACAACCATTTAATACTATTTTTTTAAATGTCTTTTTATTATTACTAATTAAATATAAATTAAATATAATATAATGTCATTATATAAATATAACAGAAAAATTTTCAACTTTTAATATTTCATAATATATAAATTATACCTGCAATTTCATATACAAATTTTTTCATGTGACCCTATACAACACTTTTTGTGCGACCATACACATGTTTTATTTACTAAAATATGTGTATCGCTGCACACGAATTTATGTGTTAAGAGTTAAAACTGCACATGCTTTATTCTACTCCATTGAAAAGACTCAAATATAGGCTTACATGACAAAAATTAAAACAAAATGTAAAGAATTAAGCATACCCCCAATTAAAGGTCACAAATAATGTCTAACACGTCAGTACATAAATACAATTATAACCTCAGATACATTGCATGTCTTCTCCATAAAACTTCTCCAGCATCAAAACTTCTCCAAACTGTCAATTCTCCAAATTAACTTTAGTCCATTAACATAATAAATACCAAGAAAACTTCACTTGTTTAAAACTGTGATGCTGGTTGAGAGTGAAAGAATTCAGAAAAATCTTGTTTGATTTTCAAAGCCTGTTTATATTTGCTTTGCTGAACTCATTCTGCATCTGATAGTACACAGATTTGCCTGTTTTGAGTCGACCAAGAATAGTAAAAATAATTTTCACCAGTGCAATGAAAATTAGGATTAAAGAGTTTAATGAGTCCCATAATTAGAGGCTAACCTAAACCACATGGAATCAATATTAAAATGCAATATACACCAAAAAAGAAATATTATAATAAGTCACAATGCAACCAAAAAAATTGAAAAAACTAATGTGGAATCTGTTAATTAATAAGCATATAAACATAATTGTATTAGTAGTCACATAAGATCTTTCATCCTAAACTACATGAATTTGAAAGTTTAAACATGTTAGATTGGAGTACATAAATAATTACTTAACATACTTTAAATTCATAGATTGAACATGGAACATTCCATATTTTTGTCTATATAACGAAAGTATATAGTATACCCTTAGTCCGAACTTCATTGAGCCTTTGAATAATCAATCTCTTTTATTAACCAAAAGAGATCAAAGTCATTTAACCCAAAAAAATTCGAAAGACAAAGTTATTTACGTTCAAAATATCCATCCAAAATTTGAAAGTCAAGGAAACAAATTGTCTATCCCACTTCCTCATAGGTTTGGAATAGTGCTTGTGTTTGAATATACATCTTTCATTGAAAAAATTTATATACTTTAGGCTTAAAAGAGATGATAAAATCAATGAGGAAACCCTTAGATAAGCTCCCATGTTTGAAGAATTGACTAATGGCATTTAATATCAAACTAATTAGCATGGCTAAAAGAGTCTTAAAATGCAATTTAGTTGATATAATATCTTTTAGTCCATGGGTAGGATTAAAACAATTAGTAAAAATAATATACCATAAAATGAGCGTTCATAACCTTCTTAGTATAAATTTTGCAATATTAAATAAGCCCAAATAGAGTAGCACCAAGCATATCAAAATAATGCACCAATGAATCACCTATCTAGGAAAAATAATGCAGCAAGCAAAGCACCCGTTAGAGAAGATCGTATGTTTGTTTAACTTAAATAAAAAGACCCTTGATTCATTCTTCTAATATAACATTTCTATACTCCTAAAAGTATCTTAACTTTACATATGCACCCTATAAATGAACATTTAAGCCCGAAAAAGATTATTGATACCCTACTAAGTTAAATTTAACATGAAACTAAAATTGAGGAGTAAACATACAACTTGCTCTAATGGAAACAAAGTTTGAGCCTTCTTCCAAGGAAATTTTAACATGAAAGAAGATGGGGAAAATGCATTGATACATAAGAAGCGTTGCACCGTGATCCAAATCGCATAGTCATTGATCCGAAACAAAACCTTAGGTTTGTATATAAGTGAAATTCAATATAAAACGATCCTACGAAATTAAAATGCAAATATGAATCAGCAGAACAAAAGAGCATACGATAAACGGTCGAGGAAGACATACCTTTTAAGAGAAATTTGAAAAAATATAAATAGAAAGATATAACACACTCCTGCAGCACAATAGCCATTAGCCTTAAAAGCATATAAAAACTTCATTCAAGAGCCAATCAACACATATCACAATTTCCACCTACCAAAGAAAACACAATCCCTTTTGCAAAGTAAGAGAGAAAAAAAGTATCATACCCCACACATAGCTCTAACCTGATCATCAATCGCCAAGCAATGCAACCACCAATAGCAGCCTGAGATCAAACTAAACAATTCATACAGCAATAACAATGTCAGTATTTCACCATCTTATGATGCAAAAACTTAATTCCAAACTTCGAAAACATTAGTAACTGAACTATTTTAACATTCACTAACGCCTTACCTTGACTGGGAATATTATCTGCTTTGATTTTCAATTGGTGTCCTAAGGTCTGTCTTTGATTTCAACCCCGGTAAGCAACTAAATTACAAAAGGATTATATTAATCACATAAAAGCTCCAATTGCAACTACAGTAAATACTTAAAACCTATGAAATAGGAAAGGTGAAAAAAGCATGCAGCTACACTAATACACAGGGATTGAATAATAAAAAATTATTTACAAAGGCCAACAAATTCTGGCTATTGACTAAAACGGAGCTCACCTTTTCCAAGCGTAGGGCAATGATATTGCAAACCAATTATTTCTTTTCTTATTTCCAATTCCTATAATTTACTTGTCATAAAGCACACATAGAAATTAAGTCATTAGTTACTATAACAATAATAAAATAAGTAAAATAAACTCATAGAAAGCCCGCAAAACTTGGTTCTTCTTTTGTTTTGAGTGCTTTTGGGCATGAATGCATCTCAGCTGAATTTTAGGGTGCAGTGAAAAGAACATGATTAAGTTTTTTTTTAATTAATCAACAAAATCTATGATATTTACAATATAAATGCAGATGCTAGTCCTCTAAGATAAAGAACTTACCATTAGCCTTCACATCATTTTGTGATTCAGCATAGGAGAAGGATCCATCAATATCTACTTCCATTCGTGTAGCTCCATACTTTACAACATATTACAGTCTTAGCATCATGTGGAATGCCATATTTATATAGAAAAATTATAATAAAGTGTCAATTGTGTAATGTGTAATAATTCCAGATGAATATCAGCTGCCAACATTATTAAATTAAAAAAAACTAATATTCTATTCTGTTTAGTTTGTTTCAAGACCACTGATCTGGTCATTCTCGACCATCAATTGGTTCCCAAACTTTAATATGCAAGTCTACACCCTTAACCAAATTCACATTTTTCAATAATTGTGGAACTGAAAACTGAAAGTCTGTACAGATAGCAGGGGACTGAATATGGCAATAGCACTTGATGGTCAATTTAATAAAAACCTCAAGTAAAATACTAATGAATTTTATTATGCAAAGAAGATGTCTTCTAGACTGCAATGCTTCTTGCTTGACATTTGCACACCCAATCAATGCACCAAATGTCATAGTTTACATTACTTAAACTATCAAGAGACCTCCCAATAGAAAATACATTCACTTCCCCATCTTTACAATTCAAATTCCCATTATTGTCTGATTCCACATTGAATATTGGCGTGCATAGGTATAGAGGCATACCTTTTCAAGTGCTTGTTTGGCACGTTTATTAGCATCTTTGTATTTTTCCTTCTGAAAATAACCATGAAAAATTCAGAGGTTCATACCCAGTGTTACAAATAATTTTGCAGTTCGACAAAAGCATAAAGCAAGAAAATATATGAATATAAAGGTTGAGTATACGAACCTTTAGCTTCGAAAAGCCTATTCCTCCCCAAATAGGTGAAGCGTACTTCCAAATAAAAAAATCAGATTTCTGCGCACAAATAACTTAAAGAATGTAATTAATGTAATTTAGCAGAAAGGATACAAAATTACTCAACTGAAAAAAATGAATCCAATTTCACATAGTTACAATATATACGTTACAGCACCTTTTACAATTGATTTGGGGAAAATGTAAATAAATACAAAGTAGTACCAATTTCAGCATATGTAATTAAGAAAAAATGGACACAAAATTACTCAACTGGAGAAAATAAATCCAGTTTCACATGCATTACAACACCATCTACTACTGATTTGAGGGAAATGTAAATAGAAAAGTGGTACCATAATATGTTATATTTAATCATGATCTAGATGCTTCTTTCTATAGATAGGTGTAGATGTATCAGTCCCTTTTAATTGTTTAGGCGGTAGATAATTATGAGCTACCTTAATTTGAAAAGACAAACCATTAAACATGAGTCTAAAATGAAAAAAAAGGGGAAAAAAATACATCTATAAACATAAAGATTAAATGTCGTGTAAATTACCTTACTATATAACATATTGCCTTATATCTCATGGATCTCATACCTATCGCCTTAAATTCTGTTTCAAGTTCAATGCACTGATCTTCATTTATTTTTATCACCACATGAAGAAGCATATAGATTAGATAGTGAATCAACTGTTTTCTATCCAGCTTATTTCAACCTCTATAACAAACCTGGAAACTACATAAACTGATGACCTCAATTTCCCATGGTTATTTAAGAACTTCATATCTCAATTCAGAACCATGCCAAACCTTATGATTGTTGGCACCAAGTTTCTGTTTCACAGACCTTACATCTGCATGCTCCCCAACAGGCAGGACACTTGGCCTTCACTTCTTGCTTCACAAAACGTCTAAATTCAACCATCAAACATAACAAAAAAGTTTCCCATAATGTATTAGATAAGGCAATTATTAAAATGTGTATGATTAATAAATTGAGAAAGAGTTTTCTAAACAGATTCAATTGAGTTACTTAGCACAAGAAAATGAGAAACTTTAATTCGATTGGAATATAAAAGGTGAGGACCGTATCCAGAAGTTACCTACAGACCTCTTTTTAATACAATTCACACAGAAGAAACGCTTCCCTGCAAGCCAAGCATTTAATCAAGCACTAAGATTTTCTTGCCCTACACCAATGACACTTTCTTATTTTCTTGGCCTTTACATTCGCAAATGGGAAAACCTAGTTTAAATTAAAAAAATCAGAACTTGTACATTTAGCTTATGGACAATACCTTAATGGAGCATAAATAAAGAAATATTACTGGGGATCAAGAAAACAACCTGCATTACACTAATTGGAAGAGTTTCGATATTTTTAGATCGAAATGCCTTTCCAAGATTAATTTGGCATTGGAATCTGCTTCCTGTTTGACATCCGACCCACCGTTTTCACTAAAATTATGCAAATTCGAATTTTATTGTGAAATAACCATAACAAAAAAAATGTAATGACGACTCCACCCTGAAAATGGAGGGGGAGAGATAGAGACTTCAAAACTCCATATAATCCAGACAATAATACCACAAAAAAATTAACATAGAACAATCAAAACCCAATTTAAATTTAAAGAAAACAAAGAAAAAAGGTGTCCAACTCCAACTAACAGGAACAACGGCAGTATTCGCAGAAGGGTCGATCGGGCTCGGCGCACTATTTAACAAACTGACCAATGTTATCTTGGGATGCGCTGGCGTCGTGAAATGGGTGGCGATCGTGGCAGCCGGCGTCGTGAGATGGGTGGCGATGGTGGCAGCGGGATCAACATAAAGAAGAGACGAAGGGAGTGAGAGAGACACGTGTGAGATTAGGGTTGGAAATAGAGCTGTTAAATGCTCGAGTACTCGGCTCGGCTCGTTGACTAATCAAGCTCGAGTTCGAGCTCGCCCTTTTGCTCGTTTTCTTAACGAGCCGAGCTCGGCTCGGCTCGTTTAGGCTCGAAAATAATAATTAATAATAATATTATTATTATATAATTATAATAGTATATAATAAAATAAATATTTTAAATATAATAAAAATATAAAATATATTAGTTAAGACTCGATTGAGCTCGGCTCGAAAACTCGATATTTTTGCTTAACGAGTCGAGCTCGAGCTCGCTCGAGTATTTTTCGAGTCGAGCCGAGCTCGTACATAAGCTCATCACCATAACGAGCTGAGCTCGAGCTCGACTCGATAAGTACTCGAGCCGAGCTCGATCGAGTATACTCCATACTCGATCGAGCTCGGCTCGTTTAACACCCCTAGTTGGAAATGAGTTTTGTCAAAATTAACAAAAAAAGGCACCGAATTATCTAAGGCTAATTGAGGGTGGAGATTGATTCTTAAATAATCAATGGTCAAGATTAACAAAAAAAAAAGGTCAAAATTAGTCAAAATTGAGCAAATCCATTTATTGTTTATTTTGTTCATAGTATAGATAGATATAGATAGATAGATTTATTGTTTATTTTGTTCATAGTAATTACTAATTAATATTATTTTTAAGGTATAGTTATAGGATTAGCTTTAAAAAAAATACGAAAATTATAAAGGTTTCACATGGAATTGATTTCATGGGATATCCTCTCTTTATTATCTATTTGTCTCATTAGTTTCTTCATAAGGAAATAAAAGCTTTAGACAAATTATTTATTGCACCCGATTCACCATTCACCCAAATATTACTTTTAAATATATGAAAAATTACTTTAGTGGAAAATGGATTAATTGAGAGTAGGAAATAGAAATTTGGAGCTTCTGTCTTTTTTTAAATAGGTACTATAGAAAATATGGAGTTGAAGACATTTGGAGATGAATATATGCCACCAATGGTGTTTATACTCACAAGTTTAGACTACAAGAATGTTGTGGAAAGTACAGTGACATAATAGGCATCCTTTGAAATCGAAGCTTACAGTAGAGAGAATGACAAAAATGTTCCACATGCTTTTTTTTAAATAGTTCAGAGAATGTGGAATTATTGCTATGATTGGATAAAAATGATTGTGATGTCTTTTATTGATCAAACTCGACCTCTCTTATGACATAGCAATTTATTGGGGGATCGCAGGAACTCCAAAATTTCCACAATATGAATTTGGGCTACTCTCATTTGGATTATATGTAAGGGGTGAAATGAATTAGTCTTTGTAGGGGAAGAATTTAATCCCTCCAAATTATTTTTGAATCAAAACAAATGTGTGATCATGGTTAGTGTAAACGAAGATTTTAAAAATAAAATCCATTTCAAAGATTGAAATTCAAGCCCATAACTCTGTTGTGTTCCGTGAGAAATATTGTCCGGATTCATTACTCGTTAATAAGGGTGAAGTACCCTTTCTATTTCAAATTATTACTCCAAAGGTAAATGTGAAAACATTTTTTGATGGAGGAAGTAATATCTACTTTTGTTCCCCAATAAAATATAAAATAAAAATTGTATAACACTCCATTGTTGGTACAAGATTCAAATGCTGAAATTCAACAAAAATAGTTTGAGAAAAACATTTCACTATAAACTTGCTCGTTGCAAACTTTAACATTGTATTGGATTTAGCAAAGAATTGAAGCTTTGCTCTTTTTAAAAGCTCACTTTGGGCAATATAATTAAATTTTTTTTAAAGTTGTTAAGGTCTATTCATGCAAAGATTTGTATGAGATCGTCTCATGTAAATTCTTTCATACGACGAATAAAAAGTGATAATTTTTGTAATAAGAAGTGATACACAATTAATGAAAAGTGATAATGTTAATTTATAGTATAAATAAATGAAAAGTGATATTCCCTCCGTCTCATTTCAAATGGCACACTTTCAATTTTGGATTGTCCCACAAAAGTTTGCGCATTTCTAAAAAAGCAAAAAATCAAACACAATCACCCTTCCCCATACACTTTATTTACAAAAAAAACCACCCTTATCTAACATACCTAACATACTTTATCATTTATTTATTACCAAAAATTACCATAATACCCCTAATAATTACTCCCTCCGTCTCATTTCAATGTTTACATATTTCTATTTTGGGCATCACATTTCAATGTTTACGTTTCCCTTTTTGGAATATGAAATCCACCTAAAATAATTAATATATCACCATGGACCCCACATCCAACACTAATACACCTACCCACTTTACATTAAATATTATATCTTTACACCCACTATCTATTAAAATATTATACTCCTTAATCAACGTGCAAAAAGCAAACATCAATATTGAAACGGGACGGAAGGAGTATCACTTTTCTTAATCTCCATTCCGAAAGAGCATGCACACTTTTGTGGGATGGAGGGAGTAACATTTTATAAGAAAAGTAATAATTAATTTAAAAAGTATAAAATTAATTTCATGTGAGACAATATCACGCAAAACTTAAAACTTATATCCCAACAAATTGTCCTATTACACAAGTGCATTTGACAAAATCAACTATCCTAAGATAGTAAATAAATGGGCAAGGAATATATCTTCTATTTTAGGAGATAACATATACTATGTGGAGAATTCCTGTTAAGCACACATCTTCTTAATTTTCTCCTATCCCTCGCTTCAGAAATTGAATATGCAAGCAATCTCTGTTCTTCAATTTCTACACTTCTCAAAATCCAATTTAAACACAACAATTAAACATAACCTATCTACATGTTTGAACATAAAGTATTATTACACTCATCATATTTTGGTTGCACATCACATTGAGTGTCCAAATTTGAGGTAGTGATTCAACAATGCCCGATCGAAATAGAATATGGGTTCGAGAAAAGTTCTTAACGTATGCCTACATTCTTCTCTACGTTGCACTCTCCAGCGGTCAGATCTTCTTTAACAAGGTATTGTGAACATTACATTACGTACCCCCTATAGTTTTCCATCTCTCATTTTATATATTATTCTTTCCAAAATTGATTTTCGTATTGCATCCTCTTTTATTTTCATTTTGATATACATGATTTGTTTAATATATGATGTGATGGTTGAAAAAATTGCCCTTAACAATGTGTCATCCATGAGGATTGAATGAATAATGATTACTCAAGTTTTAACAACTTATCATTGTGATAATCAATTTATGAGTATGATATTGAAATTTTATGTTTATTCTAAGTAATCAATTTCACTTTTTGCTTAATTCATTATAGACGTGGTTGATGTAGAATTAGTTGATATTGATAAAAGACAATTTTTTCTTGGGTTGGGTCTATAGATATTATTTAAAGTTGGCATTGCTATAGTAAGCAAATTGACCAGACAATTGATTCTTGTTATTAATTT
This sequence comes from Pogostemon cablin, assembly GCA_023678885.1. NCBI lineage: Eukaryota > Viridiplantae > Streptophyta > Magnoliopsida > Lamiales > Lamiaceae > Pogostemon > Pogostemon cablin. The sequence continues at coordinate 30,364,532 of CM042959.1, forward strand.
TTTTTAAGGAAACAGTTTAATAATAGAATCATTTACTTATCACATTATTTAGATATAGGGATTTTATGAAGAAAGATGCTATTGTAAAAAGGCCTTCAATTTATGTATAACTTTTCGCATGAGGGTTAGTCTCCTGTGAACTGGGTTTACAGTATAAACAATGTGGTTCCTTTGTAAACCCTTGTAAATTTTATGGTCTTTTTAATTTAAACATTTTATTTAAACATAAGGTATAATAGGATGGTATTGGGGACCACATGGTTTATACCGTAAACTCGATTCACAGGACTGTACCCTCACATGAATTCACTTACAAGTTAATACTTTTGAAGTATTGTGATAATTATTAAGATTTGGTAATGAGACCCTCTTTGTATACTTTAATACACTACATATAAATTTGCAAGATGTGCTTGGAAAAAAAAGTATTATTATTATTATTAATTTGTTTATTTATTATTTATTTTTTTAAAGAATTGTTTGATGTCTCTTATTTTGAAAATAATGTGTATATATGCAAATTTCTTAATATTATACATGTGAATGGTGTACCCCACCGCCCTGGGAATGGTGGAGGAGGTAAATCGCAGGATGTGCCTCAAGTGGCATATAGAGAGGGCTCACTATTTAACTTGTACTTGCAAGGGGCCAAAGGCAGAATTCGAACCCCCACCCTGCAACTACTAAGCTCAGTTGAAGATATTTTCACCCTCCCTTCTACCACTTGAGCCAAGGACGAAGCCAGCGTGGGGCCGGGGGGCACTGGGCCCCCCTCAACTTTTAATAATTATTAGTATATATTTAATAGTTGGTAATATAATTTATCCTAGCTGAAGTGGCTCATGTGTTTATTCAACCAGCGAGAGGTAAGGAGTTCGAACCACCATAATTTATCCTAACTTTCCATTTCTACTTTTAAATTTCTATCTATATATTTTTAATTTTTCTTTAAAGTTCCATCTATATTCTTAAAGCTGGAAGGTCAGGTTCTTCAACCCATTTTTATTTTTTCCTTTAATAATTTTTTAAAATTCTGTCTAATATTCTTCTTGTTGTTTTACATATTATATATTAGTTGAACTATAAAATAAGGGGAATTCTAATATTTTTAATTTGTATGTCCACCTGTAGCCTGTGGTTTTATTGTTAAACTTACCTTCAAGAGTTATTGAGGTCGAATCGAAAAAAATAATAACATCAATTATAGATTTAAAATATATAAAATTATTTTAAGAAAATAATAATGTGAGAAAATATTTTATTTTATGATGGTATTTTGGACCGGTTCGGATCTCCTGTTACATTTTGGTGTTACATCTCCTGTTACAAATCGTTGGATGATTGACACGTAGGATAAACTATTATATACCCTAACAATCAGCCCTAAGGGGAAATGTTGAGATTATCCTCTCCGCATACGTGTTACTCATGTAACGCATGTAACAGGAGATGTAACACCAAAATGTAACAGTACATCCATGATGATTTTCGGCCCCCCCTGACTTCGAAACCTGGCTCCGTCCCTGACTTGAGCTATGCCCTGTGGCACATGTGAATGATAGAATGTACCTTCTTCTAAGTACACTTTGATCTGTAATTTTTTTCTTTTCTTTTTTAACCTCTTCAAAAATCCATCCCTTCATTATAGCTAATTATATTTTCTTAATGTGAATATCTTGGTAAATCATTTGGAAGTTGGTGAATATTTTTTCCATCACAAAGCTACTCTAGTCTCATCAACCTTTTCCATTTACAGTGGGTTTTATCTTCCAAGGAAATTAACTTCTCATATCCTCTTGGGTTGACATTACTTCACATGGTCTTCTCCTCCATATTGTGTTTTATGCTTATCAAAGTTTTTAAGGTAAATTAAGCTCAAATATGAAGATTCATTTTTAAAATAAAAATATTTCTTTGTCATGGGGTATTCTTGTTTATTTGGAATTTTTTTTGCAGATTATGAAAATTGAGGAAGGAATGACTTTGGACATGTGAATATTATTGTCTTACTTTGTATGAGCTAATTACTAGCTAATAATCAAATTAAACCAATTACATCCTTCTTTCTTTGAAGTTGGATATTGAGTGAATAACAAAATAGATGAGAGATCAGAGAGAGGGTTTCTAAAAGAAATGTAACTTGTAGCTTTAAGTATTAAACATAGAAACGTAAAAAAAGAAAAAAGTTGTATGAGGAACGCTCCCTACGTCCTTCCCACTTATATACATTTGTTTTTTACATGCAGATTAATGGATATGTATAGTGGCTGTTTAATTACTAGTTGTTTTGTGTTGGCCTTTTAGGAATATAAGTTGTTTTTAGGTGGGTCTCATTTATAAAAAAAAAAATTCCTATATTTTATAGAGGGACGAATCAAAATATCAACACGTGTACTTTTTAGTTGCGCAGAGACTATATTTCTTGTATTTTTGTTCTTTATATAATTTGCCACACTTTATTTACAGATATGTATCATCTGTTATCCCAATTGGTGCAATGTTTGCTATGACACTTTGGCTTGGAAACACCGCTTACCTCTACATATCGGTTTCATTCGCACAAATGTTGAAAGCAATCAGTATGTACGAACTACTATCGGTGACATTTGCAAACATTTATTTACATCTTAAATTACTTGTAGAACTACAAAATAACATCATCTTGTTTGTATTCTGTGCATTTTTAGTGCCCGTCGCAGTATTCATCCTTGGCGTATTTGCGGGACTCGAAGCGATGAGTTGCAGTATGCTTCTAATAATGTCAGTGATCAGTTTTGGCCTACTAATTGCTTCCTATGGAGAAATGGAGATCAATTGGATAGGTGTTGTGTATCAAATGGGAGGAGTAGTTGGAGAAGCATTAAGACTAATATTTATGGAGATTTTAGTTAAACGGAAAGGAGTCAAACTAAATCCTATATCGGTCATGTATTACATTAGCCCATGCAGGTATATCGTCCATAATATTTCTTTTTAATACATGAAAATTTACTCTATAATAGACTATTACTCTCCTAAATAAGAAAAAAAATTACAATATATATATCAAAATTTGATTTGGAGTAATATTTTTCATTTAAAAGAATAATTTTTCAATATCGAGTGCAAAGTGAATTCGATCACTAGGAATACTTTGTCTGTTTATTTTTATTACGAATTAGGGTGTTGTTAACACTCAGAATTCAAACGAAAGATTTGTTTGCCCAAATAGCCAAAACGGCTCCCAAATACAATATTTGATCAATGTTAATCCAAGATAGTTCATCACAAGGTTTAAATAGCAAACAACCCTAAGCCCAGAGACACAGGCCCAACTAAGTAATTAAAATAATTAAGCAGAATAGCAAAGTCATTGGACTAAAGGACTTGGGCTAATTCAGGCCCTGGCTCGTCCGCCCGGCCCTGCCGACGCCGATAAACCAGCAGCGGCCCCAGCAGCCCAGGCGCGAATTCCTCCCCTTCCGCACATCGCTCCATATCAATTCCCTCCCCCTTAGAATCAACCTTGTCCTCAAGGTTGAACCAGGGAAACTGACGCTGGAAATCCTCCAAATCCACCCATTTGGCCTCTTCTACAGGTAGCGTCTCCCATTTCACCAACAGCTGATCCACCTCCTCGTCTCATTTCGTTGCTCTACGCCCTGCCAACACCTTATCTGGCTCAAATATCGGCATCTCTGGCAATTCCAAAGTCTCTGGCAATTCCGCTTCCACTAGGTGGTCGCCCACCACTCGCTTAAGTTGGGACACATGAAAACTTGGATATATGCGACTCCCAGATGGAAGCTCAAGTCGATAGGTAGCCGGCCCCACTCTCGCCTCAACCATGAATGGCCCATAGAACTTCGAAGTCAGTTTGTGATGTTTGGTTCCCGCCAAGGATAGTTGCCGATGAGCCCTCACCTTTAAGAACACCCGATCACCAACCTCAAAATTTATATCCCGACGATGTCAATTGGCAAATCGAATCATACGACCCTTGCAACCTCCAAATTCGTTCGCAGTCTCGCCAATATCACCGTTCTACTCTCCAGCACCTCTGCCACCGCCGCTACCTTACACTCTCCAGGAAAATAACACCGTAAGAATGGGGGCAGCCGGCCATACACAACCTCGAATGGGGTAACCTGTGCTGCCGTTTGAAAGGTCGTGTTATACCAATATTCCGCCCAGGGTAACCAACTAACCCATTTGTGAGGCTGCTTGCTCGCGAAGCAACGCAAATACGTCTCCAACACCCGATTTAAAACCTCCATTTGCCCATCAGTTTCTGGATTAAACAACTCTTTCCAGAAGGAACTAACAAACAGGGGGTCGCGATCGCTCACGATGGTCCCCGGAATACCATGTAGCCATATGATTTCCCTCATGAAGGCCTCGGCCACACTCCGAGCCATCATCTTCCCTTTCATAGCTATAAAATGCCCATATTTCGATAGCCGATCAATCACTACCATAACCGTCGAGTACCCCTGAGATTTTGGCAATGCGGTGATGAAGTCCATAGACAGATCTTCCCATATCAACTCCGGAATGGGCAGCGGTTTCAACAACCCCACCAGAGACATTGCCTCATACTTAGCTTTTTGGCAAATTAGGCAGCTTGCGATATACTCCCTCACAGCGCGGAACATGCCACGCCAATAAACACTAGCGGCAAGGCGACGGTATGTCCGCAGGGCCCCGACATGACCCCCGGTAGGAGTGTCGTGGAACTCCTGCAACAACATCGGTATCCACTTCGAACTTGTCGCTAGCACTATCCTCCTCTTATAAAATAACTTCTCTCCAGCCACCCTAAACCCCACTCGACTCGATGGGTCCCTCTGCAGATCCTTCACCACACCCTGGATAAATATATCTGTTGATTGCTCGGATAATATATCCACCATCTCACCCCAATCAGGACCACTGAGTGTTAACAAACTTTCCCCTTCCTAGCGACGTGAAAGTGCATCGGTAGCTGAATTAGCCGCACCCAGATTTGTTGTGAAGGTGTCGCAATTTTTTGAGATAACAAGTATTTCAGACTGCGGTGGTCCGTTCGAATGGTAAACTGGTGTCCCACCAGGTACGGGCGCCAGTGATGGACTGCCAAAACTAACCCCATCATCTCTCTTTCGTATGTCGACTTAGTAATCATTCTATCTGCATACAATTTACTAAAATAGGCAATCGGCCTCCCTTCTTGCATCAACACAGCTCCCAATCTCGACCCGGATGCATCACACTCAATAACAAACTGTTTCTCAAAATCAGGCATTGCGAGAACCGGGGCCATCGTCATTGCTCCTTTCAACGCCTGAAAAGCCTCCTCCGTAGTGGCAGGCCACTCGAACTCCTTGGGCGCCTTCTCCTTAAGCAGGGCCATTAGCGGCCTTACCAACAACCCATAGTTCCTCACAAACCGGCGGTAATAACCGGTCAGCCCAAGGAACCCCCTAACTTCCCGTACACTGCGGGGATGGGGCCAATTTATCATCGCCTGAATTTTCACAGGATCTATCTCCACGCCACCCGCCGAGATGATGTGACCCAGATACTCTGCCCTTAGACAACCAAACGAACACTTCTTATGATTGGCCTTATACTGGTTGTCCTGCAAAATTTGAAGAACCTCCCTCAAGTGCTCTGCATGTGCTGCCAAGAACAACTGTAGATTAGAATATCATCAAAGAAAACCAATACAAATTTTCTCAAATAAGGCCGGAACAAATCATTCATAGCAGATTGAAATGTCGCCGGTGCATTAGTTAGGCCGAACGGCATAACCATGAACTCATAGTGCCCGCTATGAGTTCGGAAGGTTGTCTTGTGAACATCCCCCTCAGCTACCCGAATCTGATGATAGCCAGAGCGCAAATCGATCTTTGAGAACAACAGTGCCCCTGCCAACTCATCCAACAACTCCTAGATTACCAGAATTGGATATTTATTCAACACCATCACCTTATTCAATTCACGGTAGTCAATGCAGAACCTCCAACTACCATCTTTCTTCTTGACGAGTAACATCGGGCTGGAGAAATGACTGGAGCTCATTCTTATTACTTGCGCCAACAACATGTCGGCCACCAGCCGCTCAATCTCGTCCTTCTGTATATGACTATATCGTTAAGGCTGCACAGACACTGACCCGGACCCCGATAGTAACTCAATCGGGTGCTCCATTCTCCTCGACGGCGGCAGCCCCTCAGGCTTACCGAAAACCGTGCTAAATTGCTACAAAATGGTCGCCAATTTGCCGTTCTCACCTTCATTAGGTGTCGGGTTCCCCAATGTTGGCGGCCCCCCCATCACCATAACCTAGAGTTCGGCATCCTAGATTTGTATAAGTTCCCTAATTCCGATTGGACTTCGACACAGTGCTGGATCACCCTTCAAGACCACCCGCTTTCCCTTATAATGAAAAGACATAGTCATGCAGGCCCAATTTGTGCTGACATCTCCTAGAGTAGAAAGCCACGCCACACCTAGAATTACATCCACTCCTCCAAGCGTGAACACGTGAAAATCTGCTTCTATAGACATTCTACCCACATAAATTGCCAGATCACGGCAATACCCCTCAGATTCCTATCGCCGTCCATCACACAATTGAACTCTAAAAATTCGTGACCTGTCAGGCAATAATTCAGTTTAGCAATCAAAGAGCTGGAAATGAAATTGTGACTAGCTCCACTATTCACAAGGATAGTTATATTTTCTCCTTGCAGCTTTCCTCCGAAATGATGGTGCACGGCCCCGTCAACCCTACCATGGAATAGATCGGCAGAGCCCCCTCCTCCTCCTCCTCCTTTTCCTCTAGAGTTGTGGTCGTCTCTCCTTCCTTACCTGCATCAAGACCCTTGGAGAATTCAAAATGGCTCAGGTCAAGCGCTTCTTCTTCCTCAGCCAACAGCACATTAAGCTGTCGCATTGGGCATTGATGCCTTGGCGACCAAGTCTTCTTGCAGCGAAAACATAATCCTTTGGCTCGTAGTTCTAACATCTCTTGAGGAGGCATTCGACCAAATCGAGGGGCACCCGCCTATTGCCCAACCGCGGTTGATCTACCTGGCTGAGCTCAATACTGCGGTCTTATTCCCGACAATGCCAACGACCCTACTGGTGTGTTATAGGGCTGCGGTGTCGAGCCGAACCCCCGATGACACTATCACGTTGGAAAAATGGCTGTAAGATGATGGTCGGCCAGCCGAAACTCCTCCAAACTTCAGGGTCCGATTGCCCCCGGATGCACCGAGGCTAAACTCCATGTCGCGTGCCAATACCATCGCCTTTTCGAGATCGGAGGGTTGCAGAAATCGCAACCAATTGCGAATTTCCTCATTGAGTCCGGTCATAAAGTAACCAAGGTAGTGCTCATCACTGAGCCCCGGTACTTGGCTTGCCAGCTGCACAAATACGGACACCTCTTCCATTGACTCTGTCTGTCTGACTGAAGACAGACGTTCAAATGGACTCCCTCTAAATCGAGAGTCAAAACGGCTTATAAAGGCCTCCACAAATTCGTTCCAGGTCATATTAGGTTTCCTAGTTTGAATCCACGAAAACCAATACAGGGTCGTGTCCTCCATGGCCACCATGGTGACGGATAATTGCTGATTGGCTCTCGCAAGCCAACCGATAGGATCAGTGCCCTCAAATGGCGGAAGAGTCGGCGGGGTCGGTGACTTCGCCTCCACCGCCCCGAAAGTGATCCCCGACTCTTCGACGGCCGCCCTCTTCGTCTCTTTCGCGGGTGGGACTGCCCTCGAGGTGGATCCCCTCTAACTGCGCCCGATGCCGAATGCAAGGCTGAATCCGACAGCACAGACATCGACGTGGCGAGCCCTGACATGATGGTAGCAATCTCTTTCAATTGCCGCGCCATCTCCGCCTGCTCGGTCTTCATCCTCTCCTGTTCCTCCAACATCCTTACCAATGTCTCGACGATCTCCTCTTGCCCCTTCTCCAAGTCCTCAATCTTTTGTTCACTACCCGTAATTGTCATCGCGGGTGAGAGATCCGGCAGGTCGGACCAATTGTTAACACTCAGAATTCAAACGAAAGATTCATTTGCCCAAATAGCCAAAGCGGCTCCCAAATTCAATATTTGATCAATGCTAATCCAAGATAGTTCATCACAAGGTTTAAATAGCAAACAACTCTAAACCCAAAGATACGGGCCCAACTAAGTAATTAAAATAATTAAGCAGAACAACAAAGTCATTGGACTAGAGGACTTGGGCTAATTCAGGCCCTGCTCGTCCGCCCGGCCCTGCCGACGCCGATAAACCAGCAGCGGCCCCTGCAGCCCAGGCGTGAATTCCTCCCCTTCCCACATCGCTCCATATCAGGTGTACAGTAAATTCTTTTTATTTATAAGTTAAAAAGATAATTATATCCTTAAATATTTTGAATCCTAAGAATAAACATTGCACCTTAAACCATAGGTGCAATAAATCCCATTGTAAGATAATATTTTGCCATTTTATTATATTTGTGCACATGTTTATGTTTATTTGGTTCCTCATATTTGACTAGAAATATTACTCATTTCCACTGTATTAGAATTTGAGTAGGAATCAGAATAATGATGATTGATTTCATCACTCTAATTAAGAGTAAATTTTTTTTTACTAAAGAGTAATTTCGATAAAATCAGGGTGCATATGCTTATTTGGATCCGTTAATTTGATGCAGTGCATTTTGCCTGTTAATTCCATGGATCTTTTTGGACAAACCAAAGATGGATGAACAAGGGTGGAGCTTTAATCCAGTTGTGTTAACTCTGAATTCACTCTGTACTTTTGCCCTCAATTTATCAGTTTTCCTTGTTATTACACATACAAGTGCTTTGACAATCCGCGTGGCAGGGGTGGTTAAAGATTGGGTTGTAGTTCTTCTCTCATCACTTATTTTTGCAGACACCAACTTAACACCTATCAACATTTTCGGTTATGCAATTGGTAATCTTCAATTTAATTTTACCGTTACTACCATTGCTATGTTTTAATTGATTTTTTTTTTCTTTTCTAAGTACTAATAATTTAATTTAAACTCATGATATTAGAAAGGAACTTGGTAAGTTTATTCATTTTCAATACATGGACTTTATTTTATTTATTCTTACCAACTTATAGTGCAATATAGTACTTGTGTATCAACATAACTTTTGAAGTTGGATACTATCTTACCCTTGTCCCCACCTACTCTCTATCTCTTGTTAATTATACTTTATCCATCTCGTATCTATCTTCAACGTTATTGTTGATATATCGTTTGAGAAAAGTTATTTATTGATCAATTTTTATTGACTTTTTAGTGGTAGTGTTGTATTTTTAAGTAATAAATAAAGTAGAAAGTATGTTTTATGTATAAGTGAGAGTGATATTGAAAATAAGATAACTTTTGAGGTTATTGGTTGGTGTGATTTTTTTTTTGTGAGATAAGTGTGAAACAGACAAAAACAGAAAATGTGAAGATAACTGTGGAAGAGAGGGAGTATAATATTTGGAATATTTTTTAAGTTTATAAGATTTTCTTAACCAGTATTTATAATGTCATTACTTCTTCCTATTCCAACTTAATGTTTCATCTTGCATTTTACTTTTTAAGTTAATGATTCGTGTTATTATTGCTTTTTAAATTACCGTCACATGCCCCAAGATTAATAATATTTATTTGTAGGATATAATTTTTTTTATATTATTGAATACTAATTGAAATGAATTGGGAATAAGAAATACAATGGTGACAAATATACTATCTATCTATCATTCTACTTAACTATAGAAAACAGATGATGAAAATGTATGTTATTTTAGCTATTGCAGGGGTGGCTGCATACAACAATCACAAATTGAAAAAGGATACTTATCGAGTTAGCTCAGATGATCTTGCTCAAAGGTCCCTGCTAATTTCAGTATCAACATCTAATCAGTGAAACAAGAAAGACAGTAATCTTAGTGATACCTTTTTTTTTTTCTACTTTTAATGATACTAATTGGCTGTTTAAGAAAAACTTTGTTCTCAATTTCTGGATATTCATAGTAAGAGAAAATTTGGATGATAAATCTTTATTCAGACATTGATCTTTATAATTTGTTTAATGTTTTAGATGGAGTACTTCTTGATTTAAGAAAAAAATTATCCAAAGAGATTGACATGTGAAAGTTGTAGCCACTAGCCACTGGCCATGGTTGATAAAAATAACTGAGTTTTTTTTTAATGCAAAAAGTGCCCACCGGATCTTCTGCGCCATTTTCATGCATCATATCTTGTGTCACGCGTTAAGTGATTGATACGTTAGAGGGGAATTAAATCCAACCATTGCCCCTAAGGTTTAAGGATTAGGGTATAGTTTTCTCTCTCCTACGTATGATCCATCCAACGGTTTCACACAGGAGATGATGTACCAAAATAACACAGAGAATCCGAGGCGTTTTGCATACATAATCTTAAATATATACTTGTGAAGTGTAATATTAAATAGTTTTGTGAAAAGATTAAGTGTCAATCTCATAATCACTTTTCAATTTTTTTTAGTTGTGTTGTTTTATGATTGACTCTTGCCGTTTAATTAAAAAAATTTAGTTATCATCATACTCTCTTGTGAGACGGATTATTTGTGAGATGTCATTAAAGCATACTTATTAAAGTATAACTTTAATAATATAATTTGTTATTAACATACTTTAACTACAAATAAACATACTTATCTATACAATAAGTATACTTATTATATAGATAAAATATACTTATTGTATAGATAAAATATGTTTGATGGTTATTAAAATATGTTTTCTAAAATATGATGGATTATTCATTAAAGTATGATTTTAACGTGTTATAATATGATTTATTATTAACATACTTTAACGACAAATAAACATATTTTATCTATACAATAAGCATACTTTAGTAATGGGTCGATCAGTCTTGCAAATAACTTGTTTAATAGTTGTTAAAATATGTTTCTCTAAAATATAATGAGTAATGTATTAAAATATAACAAACACTTGTGTTGTGTGAATCGGATTCACCTTTACAGTTTACACCTTGATTTTATAAAAATTACAATTATCGAAAAAAAAATATTATTCTTTAAAAATATGAATTAGTATTACATTTTTAAATAAAAATATCACTTTTCAAAAACTAATTTATATTTTTGTGAGTAAAAAAATGTAAATAAATATTAATTCATATTCAAAAACTATTTTCAAAAACTAATTCATATTTTTAAAACAAATGTAAATAAATATCTTTTAAAAATTATTCTTATCAATGTGAGCAATATTTTATATTAAAAAAAAACTATAATAGTTAATTTCTAGAAGTATTGAATTTTCAAGTACTCCATAGGTAATTATTTTCTTTTTACACGTGAATTAATTAAGTAGTATAATATGTAGTGGATTAATGTATAATGAGTAGTTATATTGGTGTTGAGTATGAGTCAATTGTGTAATGAATTGGAAATAGTAATTTTTTTTGAGTGAGGTTTGCGTGCGTCCGGGGCACACCGTGAGCCTTTAGAATTTAGTATTATATGTAAGGATATATTATTTTGTTCTAAAGGGTCACTTTAATTAATAAGGGTACACCATTTTGTTCTAAAGGGTATATACTTTTTATTAATAATTTTTATTTTTTTCAGAAAATAAAAGGTACATATCTTTATACTAAAGGGTATACAATTTAATATAAAATTCTAAAGCCGCAAGGCGTGTGCCCCGTGCGCTGGGATGCACATAAATTTTTGCATTTTTTTCACGACAATTAAAAAAAAAACCTAACTGATGAAAATAGCAAAATGAATATATATAGTGAGAGAATATTAATTATTTATAATTTTGTAAAATTAGGCTGTACGATGAATCTTATCTTAATCTTAATCTTAATTTTAATTTTAATTTTAATCTTAATATATATAAAAGTAGAATAAATTCAATCCTAGCCATTTATTTTTAAAATAAATCATAGCCATCCATTAAAATAATTAAATAATTATAATTATGATATTTTCAAATTAGGAAACAAATCTCAACCACCAATTAAAATAATTAAATAATTATAATTATGACTTTTTCAAATTACGAAATAAGATATTATTATAATCCAATCATGACCATCTATTTCTTAAACAAATATCAACCACCATTAAAATAATTAAATAATTATAATGATGACTTTTTCAAATTAAAAAATAAAATATTAGTTATTAAAAAATTAATAATATTAAATATAAATCCAATCCTAACCATCAAAGGGTTTAGAGTTTTGGATTTAGGGTTTCAAATTAGAAAATAAGATATTATTATAAATCAAATCATGACCATCTATTTCTTAAACAAATCTCAGCCACTCATTAAAAAATTAAATAATTATAATTATGACTTTTTCAAATTAGGAAATAAAATATTAGTTATTAAAAAATTAATAATATTAAATATAAATTCAATCCTAACCATCAAAGGGTTTAGAATTTAGGATTTAGGGGTTTAGGGTTTAGGGTTTTAGGGTTTATGGCATAATGTTTTCAAAGGGCGACCATCTACTTCTAAAACAAATATCAGTCACCTATTAAAATAATTAAATAATTATAATTATGATTTTTTCAAATCAGGAAATAATTTAGTAGAAATCCTGACCATCTAATTCTCAAACAAATCTCAGCCACCCATTAAAATAATTAAATAATTATAGTTATGACTTTTTCAAATCAGGAAATAAAATATTATTTATTAAAACTTAAATAATATCAAATATATTATTTGAATATATTTTAAAATTTCAATCAAATATCAGCCACCCATTAAAATAACAAAATAATTATAATTATGGTTTTTTCAAATCAGGAAATAAGATAATATTTATTAAAAATTAAATAATATTAAATATATTATTTGAATATATTAAAATTTTCAAACAAATCTCAGTCACCTATTAAAATAATTAAATAATGACAATAACTTGTATGGAACGTACTTTTTTTTTAAAATTCGTATCTTCGGATTTTAAATTGTGAAATGGGCCTTCTTTATATGAAATGGGTTGAATTTGTGACCCATTAAACTACATGTGCACAACACATTATTCTTCGTCTATTAGCCCCAAATTCAGGCAGAACACGAAATCATCCTCATAATAATCTTTAAAATTGGTTGAGAATTTGAGATCTCCGAGCGCGTCTATTACCCACGAGCCGCCGCCATTCCTAGATGAAGAAGACGATGACATGTAGAAGGAAGAAGAAGTCGGCGAGGGTCTTTCCATGAAAGCAGAATTCTATGGGGTTTTGAATTTCGTCGATGCAGAAATCGATTAATAAATTCTAATTTTGTCGTTATTTTCTGAGTCGGAATTATTTAACTGGTGCAATGAGGTGGGTCAGCCATCGGTTACTGCTGCGGCTGTTGGTGGTTGGTAGATGGCAGTTGGATGTGAGTGAAAGGGTCTATTGCCATTTTTCTTATCTTCTTCATAATATGAGTGTTCCATGGATTCTTGATTTTGTTATTGTATATAAGAAATAATTTTAGACCATCTATAGAAATGAGAGAAATTATAGCTGTCAATTTCATAAATTATCTTCACCGTCAACTATGATGGCCTTCTTTTGTCTGCTTTCTGCATAGCTTTATAAATTAAGAACTGAGCCTTTCTATGTTTTATTTCTTCTGCATCTTCGTTCTCAATCTTTGAGTGTAGCTAGAATGAGAGGCAGGGGGTGATCATAAGAGGGAGGGCATCCCAGGTGATGATTCTTAACCATACAGCCATAAGGGCTTTCGTTGGGTGGAACTCGACTCTGGAAGGAATCTGCACCGGCGTGCCCATGGTTAGGGATGTCAATGGGCCGGGTTTAGGGTGGGTCCGCCCTACCCCAGATCCATACAAGTCTTATTTTTTAGACCCAGACCTAGACCCAAACGGGGCGGGTCCGTCCCGCCCCGTTCTCCTTTTTTTAAAAAAAATTTAAAATTTTTTAAATTTTTTTTATAATTTTATGTACACTCTTAAATTACTACCTCTCTCATTTCATCATTCTCCATAACTACAAATAATAATTATGTTAAAAATAAAAATAAATATAAATAATAAAAATAATCATAAAATTAGTAGTAAATTAATAGAATTTTTTAAATGATTATTAAAATAAAAAATATAATTAATATATTTTGTACGGGTCGGGCCGGGTACCCACGGGTCTGGAGTAATACCCGGACTCGACCCATTTCAAAATGGGTCCGAGGCGGGTCTGGGCCGGCCCATATCATGCGGGCCCGGTGGGTGATTAGCCATAACTTGTAGTCGGGTTGACCAATTCAAGAATTTATCGAACCACAGGGAGGTCGATGCTAGCACTTAAGCGAGATCACGTTTATCACGATTTTATAGAAATGAATTATAGATGGATGGTTGATTAAACAAGTAACTAAATGACAATCAATGCAAGTAGACAAACAATTATCAAATAACAAGATAAAATGATGAAATGAGTGGTTTTCCAAATTGAGTAGAAGTGAGATTAACAACACTAATGAAGTGGTAACTCATGAACTCATGCATTAAACTCATATGTATCAAGGGTTAAGACTAAGGGCCAACACATATACCACCTAAACTTCCTCTCGAAATGATTAGGATGTAGATCATTTGCACAATCTCAAAATAGCACAAAGGTTGGTTCTCAATTAAACTATTCCAACTAGGTACTAAGTTCAATTAAAGAATTCCTTCATATAATCAATTGACTTCTCAATCTAACTAATCACATGTTCCATCAAAGGGTTCTAAATAATAAAGGACTTCTCAATCACTTTACCATTTATAATGCACATGAGGTGTTTGATGAAATGATTCACTTGACTATCCTAAGCACATAATTGATTTCTCAATCTAATCATATAATTAGAACAATCAAACACACAAAACATCATAGATCTCAATATATATAAGCACCAATGATAGAAAATCAAATATCCCCATCAACATATGAATTTAATTACATAGATCCAGAAATTAACCAACAACCTTCATGTTGCTAATCTCACAAGGGAGATTAGCCTACAATCTTCATAAGATCCATAACATAGACATTAGAATTCTTACAAATCATGGTAAACTAACGGATTAACACAAAATTGGAATGAAAACTCCCTTGGAAATGGATCCAATTGAATCTCCTTTCTTCCTTTGGTGATCACCCAATCTTCCTTGCTTCTTCACTTGATTTGGATTGTAGAAATTATGGAGAAATGATGTAGATCTAGAAAATGGATGAATGGGATGAAGAGTATGGTGTAAAATCAAAGGAAATGTGTGTGAGGTGTGTGGGAACAGTAGAAAATCGGATCTCCTCAATAAAATCTGAATGGAGGGGTATTTATACCCCATGGAGATCTTCTAGAAGAATTAGAAAAAATATTTTATTTTGGTGCCGACACGAGTCGTGCTGCGTGGCACGAGTCGTGTCGTGTCAGGGTAAACGGCACACGAGTCGTTCTGCGCCGCACGGCCAAAGAGTGGCCGTGTTGGATGTATAGATGTCGTCGCACGGCCGCCGCTGAGGCCCGTGTCTGGTACACGGGCCGTGTGCTGCAACACGGGTCGAGCTCTGCAATACGACCAAGTGGTGGTCGTGTTGGATAAATAGATGTCGCCACACGGCCATTCTGGACAGGCCCGTGTCTGGTACACGGGCCGTGTACTGCAACACAAGTCGTGTTGCCAGCACGGCCAGTCGTGTTCTTGCACCTTTGCTCCTTCTTCCTTGTTTGATCTCCCGTCTCCATTTTTACTCCATGTTCACCTGTTATACATATGTTTAAGATCATTCTCACACATTCCCATAAAAACACATAACACCACCAAAATACACGAAAATACGGATAAAACAATACGAAAAATACACACAAAAAGGCACTAAAATCTAGGTGAAAATAACGACAATCACACCCCCAAACTTAAAGTATTGTTCGTCCCCGAACAATGAAAATGATAAACCAAGGGAGAAGTTTTCACCTAGTAAAAAGACTAAACGAACACAAGTAATAACACATCATTAGCAACAAGAATTACAAATCATGCTAAGCTAACCTACAACATTAGATTTATGATATGAGAAATTAACAAGTTCAATCGAAAGAGAATAATGAGCAATATAGTCCCTTTTAGTCTAAACCTCACATAAGTTTATCAATGTCATTCGACACTCTTTAAATAAGGTAAATCAACACTCCTCAATCAATTGGTTCGAATCACCATACACTTGCTCGTAGACTCTATTCACAAACCACTAAAATTTTAATCAATGATCAAAAAGGTCTTTACTTAAGGATGTAATGATGGGCTCTTTGGTAGGGTAGGAAGAATATAGGTAAAAGTGACTAAACGAGTGTAAGTAATCGAAGAGGTAGCTACTTTCTTCCATCCCTTCGCATTCTTTTTCTTTCTTTTTTTTCTTTATTGATCACAAGCACTAATCATCACTTCCTTGGATTTCGTGAGCTTCTTATAGATTCATGCCTCTTTTCTTTGATTCTTAAGTACTTGAGCATATTATTGTTGCATTGCTCATTTTCTTGTTTTGAAGTTGCATGTCCATTCTTTCTTGTGCTCTTTTCATCCTTTTTCTTACTTATTTACCATTTCCTCTTTCTCTTTTGTTATCTCATCACACCTTTTTAGCCACCATCTTCTTTATTACTCACACAAAAGGTATATATCTTAGGCTCATGTGGGTAATTAAAGCTTGTAATGTGCTATCTTCACAATAAATAGGCTTATAGGCTCAAAGTGGTTGACTAGGGATGATTTTAAAGGTAAGGAAATATTTGGCAATGGCTATACATGTCAAGGATGGCCTTAGATCATTTCATCGATCTCCACTAATCGGATTCATTCCTAAAGTCTTTGAGCAAGTATTTTGTTTATCAAAACTCAACCGTTCCACTCATGAAAAGATATACCATGTATACATGGTCGAGGCTCAAATTCTCACAAGTTTATGCTCGACTTAAAAGGACTTATTACAACATATTCATCTTTTAATTGAATTAGTTAAATAAAACATATCACAATTCGAAAGTGTAGAGTTCCTTAATCATGATTCGACATCACTTATCACCATAATGCATCATCACTCATATTCAAAAAGACTCACAACCTCCCAAACAAACCACCAAATCAAAACCTAAACACGAATAATAAAAACAACAACACACAAACACAAATAAACCAAAGACAACACAAAGACAAAACTAAAAGAAAAGACACAAAGAAAAATCACCCCATCCATGATCAACACACATCAAAATCATCTCAATCCGTAATTGAAAGAAAAGTACGAAATTAAACATCCCAAAACAAAACAATAAGAAGTCTCAAATCCAACACGAATCAATCCAACTAAAATAGATGAACTAATGAAGTGGCAAGCACTAAAAGTACTCCCTTAGTTATCCGGAGGAGGAGGGGGTTGATTTTGCCATGATCCCCAAGGATTATAAACACGAGGTGTTATAGGGAACTGGAAATTAAACATCCTCGTGATCATATCTTCCATGTTGTTCGAGCGTGATCGCGTATTCTCTTCATAGTACTCCCTACGACGCTGCCCCTCATGGATCTCCCTAATCATCGCACCCTGTCTCTGCTGCTCCTCTCGGAACTCTCTCATCTCATCTCTAAGCGCCTGCTGCGTCTGCCTGATCTCCCTGAGTTCATCTTCTATAAAATTCCATCTTGCATTCCCTTCTCTTGGTTCATCTCCTTCCTCTTGTTCTTCTTCTTCTTGTTCAAATGCTGGAGGCTCTGGTGCATGCTCTTCAAATTCCACCTGATGAGGTTGCTCTTCCTCTCCTACATCCATGTCCACTGGCTCAGCTCTCAAATTCCTTAGCTCAGGATTCTCATCTACTCTCATCTGTTGGAGTACTGCTTCCACTCCATCTCTATTCTCTCTGTAGAAGGCTCTCACAACTGCTGAGTGGTTGGGACTCGCCATTGCTAGATTCTGCTGCTTTCTTTGTCCTCGCAATGTGGTGAGCTCAGGAGTAGGTAAAGGAAATGGAGCTCCCTTATCTTGCTTCAAGCAATACATGTTTCCTATGAATGATAGGAACTCCATCCTTATGAGTTGATTATAAGTGAGCCCTTCACTAACCATCGAGTGTTGCATCCCTCTGAGGTCGATGCCTAACCCTTGAGCAATCATTGTCACCATTCCTCCAATCATAATCCCTCGAGTGTTCTCTCTCTTCGCCACTCTCTCAACATGCTGAATGAAGTGAGCTGCAATGTTCACTTTGAACTCCTTGAACATACTGTACATGATGTACAACTGCTTCTCACCAACAGATCCACTCTCAAACCGACCCAGAATAGTATTGGATATTATCTTCTCAAGGTATCTCATGACTGGGTTCCTTATAGCTGTCCCTTTTGAAGAACTTGGAATGTACTCCGGAAGCTCAGTCCCATCCTCAACCAATTTTCTCCACCAAGTCTGTTGACTGAAACCCCCTTGTGGTAAGAAGTTCTGATGACCTCTCATGATTGGGCATCCAAAGAACCTATTTAGCTCGTTCACAGGAATCTTCTCCCACATCTCATTGTTCAACTGAAATATAATTGTAATAGGAAACTTGTTCCTATCTCTATGAACCTCCAAGGTGCTCATAAACTCGGCTGTAAGATGGAGATAAGTGGGAGGTCTCTTATCGAAAAACTCTTCTATTTCCACTCGACGGAATAGAGTCTTCAGATCACTCTCTATCCCAAGACCTTCCATGGTTGCTTGATCCTGGAATCGAGTTGCCCTAATCTTGGGAATTATGTACTCCCACCTCAATGCATATTTCTCCCATTCCATGAACTCTACTCCGAAATTCTCAGGGTGTTGGTCCTTCATTAGCAGTTTTGCATCAAGGTTGGATAGTTCCATTTCTGACTCAATAAAAATAAAATCCTCATTGCGTTTCCTCACTCTTCTTTCAGCCATCTACAATTTCCAACATAATTCAAATTAGTTTTAATTCAACTCAAAGCAAAATGTCTCATATTAATTAGAATTATCACTAGTTATTCAACTAAGTGTTAATTCTAGCACATATTCAAGCACAACAAACAATGTGTTTCAAAGACTAACATTTTGATCCAACCAACTTATCACAAAGTTATTCAAAAATTTCATTCAATCAATCAATTTCAACATCCTAATCCTTCATTCTTTCATAACATTTCACTTCTTCAATGGGCACAATTCAATTCAATAATGCTTCATGCAAAAGCTTTGAATTCCAATTTGAAATTTCATTTAAGCATTTCATCAAACACTTGGCATGCACATAATTCACACTTCAATTCAACAAGTCTTAACTATGCCTTCATGCTCAAATCCTCAACACCTAAACTAATTCACATCAATACAATCATCATAGAAGCATTATTAATCAATTTGAACATCACATGCCTCAAATTAGTCATCCTAAAACAATTATCCCCAAATTCTTCCTTCATGAACCCTAATTCTTCCCAAAATTCAATCAATCCAACAATTAAACTTGAAAATTCATGTTTCACAATCCTAGATATGCTTCATACATACTATCATTCAAAACCCATACATGAATTTCGAAATTTATACCTTGAAATGAAAATTAGGGCACAAGAGTACATACCTTGAATTTCTTTGAATCAAATGAAGGGGATTGTTGTTTAAACTTTGAAATTCACCTTTTAACCTCACAATCTTACCACTCTTTGATGTTTGGGTGACAATTTGTGGAGTTTGGACGGAAATCTCACGACGGAGACGAAGTTGGGACACGAATGGAGTGAGTGGTCGTGTCCAGAAATCTGATTTTAAAATGTTGCCTCAGACACGACACGAGTCGTGTCATGCAACACGGCCATAAGGTGCCCGTGTTGCATGATCTGATGCTCCCACACGGCCATCCTGGACAGGCCCGTGTTGGCAACACGGCTCGAGTCTCAGACACGACTCGTGTGACGACACACGACCAAAATCTGCCCGTGTTGGGCAAACTGATGTCGTCGCACGGCCACCTGTTACAGGGCCGTGTCGGTGACACGAGTCGTGTATAGCTCCCCTGAATTTTCCAATTTCAACTTCAAATCTTGTCTTTCCCTGTTTCAATGCTTCCAATACTCCCTATTCATGCTCACAACTCATAAACATCATTAGTTCAACCTTAATATCAAAAACAAAAGGATTATCAACTTCAACACCACCAAAACGAACCAAAACTAAACCGAACTCATGAGAAAATTTCAAATTTGGCTCAAAAATACAAAAATGCATGTCAACATAGAATATAACATATCGTACCACATCATATCCCCCCAAACTTGAATTGAAACAAGAGTTTCAAAGTAAGTTTGCAAAAAATGGTACGATATACCGTTCACATCAATGACGCACTCTTTGAATCTTCAATAAATCTTCTCCTCATAAGCACAATCCACCTACAAGACCAAAATAAAGCAAAACAAGAAAAAGAAATATTTACAAACCTAAACTACTAAAAGGATATGAGCCTTCAAGAGCTGTCAACATATACCAACTCTCTTTGAGAGGGAGAATGGTAATGTTTCACCCTATGACCATTAACTACAAAGGCATTCCCATCCGCTCCTTCAAGTTTAATCGAGCCATCATCTCTTACTTCGATCACCAAGTACGGTCCGGTCCATTTCGAACGAAGTTTTCCGGTGAATAATTTAAGCCTTGAATTAAACAATAGAACTTTATCCCCCGGAATAAACTCCTTCGTTTTGATCCTTTCATCATGCCATCTTTTGAGCTTTTCCTTCAAAATTCTTGAGCTTGAGTAAGCTTCATCCCTAAACTCTTCTAATTCAATCAATTGGAGGCACTTTTTCTTCCCGGATTCCTTTTCATCAAAATTCAACTTCCGAAGGGCCCATAATGCTTTGTGTTCCAACTCCACGAGTAAATGGCAAGCCTTTCCATAAATAAGTTTATAAGGAGAAAATCCAAGAGCGGTCTTGTAAGCCGTTCGATAAGCCCATAAAGCATCATCTAACTTAGAAGACCAATCTTTTCGATTCCCATTGACCGTCTTTTGAAGAACAAGCTTCACTTGTCTATTTGACACTTCCGCCAAGCCATTTGTTTGAGGATGGTAAGGTGTTGAAACTTTGTGCTTTACTCCATATCCACTCAAAAGCTTCTCAATAAGCTTATTGATGAAGTGTGATCCCCCATCACTAATTATAGCCCTTGGCACCCCAAATCTAGCAAAGATGTTCTTCTTTAAGAAACCCTTGACCACTAAAGCATCATTTGTCTTTGTCGGAATGGCTTCGACCCATTTAGATACATAATCCACCGCAAGCAATATGTAAAGGTAACCATTGGAAGGATGAAATGGCCCCATGAAATCCATCCCCCATACATCAAACACTTCAACTTCAAAGATGTTCCTCATAGGCATCTCATCACGTTGCCCTATACTTCCAATCCTTTGGCACCTATCACGTCCCTTGATGTACTCCTTACAATCCTTGAACAAAGTTGACCAAAATAACCCCGATTGAAGTATCTTAGCCCCCGTCTTTTGAAATCCGAAATGCCCTCCACAAGGTGAATTATGGCACATTTCCATTACACTTAACTTCTCCTCCTCCGGGATACACCTCCTTATGATTCCATCCGGACAATTCTTAAACAAAATAGGATCATCCCATAGATATTCCTTGACATCATGATAGAACTTCTTCCTTTGAGATTCGGTGAGATGGTCCGGCTTTAGGCCACAAGCTAGATAATTCACAAAATCCGTATACCACGGCCTTCCGGTCTCACACAAAGTGTACATTCTTTGAAAATCAACTAGAAGAATCTCTTCATCCGGGAATGCATCCTTAATGAACTCCATGGTTCCTTCTTCATCAACATTTTCTAAGCGTGACAAGTGGTCGGCTATGACATTTTCGACTCTCTTCTTGTCACGTATCTCCACATCGAACTCCTGCAACAAAAGAACCCAACGAATTAGTCTTGGTTTAGCATCTTTTTTACTCATTAAATACCTAATGGCGGCATGATCCGTATAAACAATGGTTTTCGTGCCAACTAGGTATGGACGGAATTTTTCAAAAGCATAAACCACGGATAAAAACTCTTTTTTCGTTGTAGTGTAATTCTTTTGATTTGCATTGAACGTCTTGGATGCATAGTAGATAGCCCGAAACTTCTTCTCTCTCACTTGTCCTAGCACTACTCCTAAAGCATTGTCGCTTGCATCACAATGGAGCTCAAAAGCCTTGCTCCAATCGGGAGAGACAAGTATTGGTGAAGTAATTAAGGCCTCCTTAAGCACCCTAAAAGCATCAAGACATTCATCATTAAATTCAAATGGAGCATCTTTTTCAAGCAATTTACACAAAGGTTTGGCTATGTTAGAAAAATCCTTTATAAAACGTCGATAGAATCCGGCGTGACCAAGAAATGATCTAACCCCTTTTTCATTTTTAGGAAGGGGAAGATGTTCAATGGCTACAACCTTCGCTCTATCAACTCTCAAACCTTTTTCTGAGATATGATGACCAAGTACGATACCCTCTTGAACCATAAAATGACATTTTTCCCAATTCAAGACTAGGTTCGTATCTTGACATCGCTGCAAAACCATAGAGAGATTAGCCAAGCATTTATCAAATGTAGATCCAAACACGGAAAAATCATCCATAAAAACTTCCATCACATTTTCAATCAATCCTCCAAAAATAGCCATCATACAACGTTGAAAGGTGGCGGGTGCATTGCATAACCCAAAAGGCAATTTATAGAAAGCGAATGTGCCATACGGACAAGTAAAAGTTGTTTTCTCTTGATCCTCGGGGGCTA
This sequence comes from Pogostemon cablin, assembly GCA_023678885.1. Lineage (NCBI taxonomy): Eukaryota > Viridiplantae > Streptophyta > Magnoliopsida > Lamiales > Lamiaceae > Pogostemon > Pogostemon cablin. The sequence goes on from CM042959.1 coordinate 30,387,420, forward strand.
TCATGATTTGGTTGTACCCCGAGTAACCATCTAGAAAACAATAATACTTGTATCCCGCCAACCTATCAAGTATTTGATCAATAAATGGCAAAGGGAAATGATCCTTATGAGTGTTTTCATTAAGTTTTCTATAATCACAACAAACTCTCCACCCCGTTTTCACCCTTGTTGCAAGTTCTTCATCAAATTCCGTTTTAACAATGGTTAACCCTCCTTTCTTAGCCACAACATGCAAAGGACTTACATGAGGACTATCACTAATGGCATAAACAATTTTAGCATCCAACCATTTTAAAACTTCCTTCCTAACAACTTCTTGCATAATAGGATTCAAACGCCTTTGAGATTGCATACATGATTTATTCTCATCAATCAACCTAATGTGATGCATGCAAATGGTAGGACTTATTCCTTTTAAATAATCAAGACTCCACCCTATAGCACTTTTATGACTTCGAAGTACTCTCAACAATTTATCAAGTTCTAGAGGGGAAAGGGATGATGATACAATTACCGGAAATGTCTTCTTGTCCCCCAAATACGCATACCTAAGGTGATCGGGTAGAGGCTTTAATTCTTCCTTTCCCTTATCAACCTTTGACTCTTCATTCTCAACCTCTAATGGAAGATATTCCCTCTTTCCATAGTATGCCAACTTTGCTTCATCCTCTTGCATTTCCCTACAAGCATTCAATTCATGTAAACAATCATTTATATATTCATCTTCAAAACAATGAAAAGAATGGTTAGAGTTTAAAGATAAAGTAAGAGAATGGCTTATGCTCATTTCAAGAGGATCTTTAGCTAAAATGAATGGTAGGTTCTCTTCAACAACTTCATCAATCATGTCGATCCTTCTACATTCTTCTTTCTCATGTGGATACCTCATAGCACTCTTCAGAGAGAACACCACCTCCTCCTCATTTACTCTCAACTTCAACTCCCCTTTTTGTACATCAATTAAAGCTCTTCCTGTAGCTAAAAATGGACGCCCCAAAATCAATGGAACATTTGCATCCTCGTCCATATCAAGCACTACAAAATCAACAGGGAATATAAACTTTCCCACTTTAACTAACACATCCTCCACTATTCCTCTAGGGTAAGTTAAAGACCTATCCGCGAGTTGCAATGTAACGGATGTAGGTTTCACTTCCCCTATACCAAGTTTCTTGAAAATGGACATAGGCATCAAGTTGATACTTGCCCCAAGATCACAAAGAGCTTTATGAACCTCACTCTTACCCATTTCACATGTAATAACAAAACTCCCCGGATCTTTGAGCTTTGGAGGCAACTTCCTTTGAATTATTGCACTACATTCCTCCGTCAAATTGACTGTCTCATTCTCCACCAAGCTCCTTTTTCTTGCCATTATGTCTTTTAAAAACTTCACATAGTGAGGCATTTGTTTCAAGGCATCCGCAAAGGGTATATTAATGTGGATTTTCTTGAAAATTTCCAAAAACTTTGCAAACTTTTCATCCAAGCCATTCTTCAAAAATCGATGTGGAAAAGGAATAGGTACTTATGTTTTTGGAATTCCCCAACTATCCCTTTCCACTTCAATTTCCTCCTCCTTCTTTTTCATTGCCTTGGTTCTTTCCCATTTCTTTTCAACAATCTTGTTATCAATCAATTCCGGTTCCTCATTTTCTTTAACCTCAACTTCACTTTCAACGTCTAATTCTTCTTCAACCAAGGTTTTCTCCACCTCCTTCTCTTCCACCTTATCATCTTCATTGGCATTGACGGTCCATCATAATTGGTTCCACTCCTCAAGGTAATTGCCTTGCATTATTCCTTTGGGTTTACAATGGTGGTGGAAGGAAATTTCCCTTTCTCGTTCGCACTCATTGAGCTAGCAATTTGACCAAACGAATACTCCAAAGCTTTGAGTCTTCTATCACTATTTTCCTCAATAGCTTTGAATCTTCTTTCATTATTTTCCTCTTGAGTTTTGTTGGAAGCAATCAACTTTTCAAGAAGTTCTTCGGTAGTCGCCTTCCCTTCATTATTTGGCGCTTTAGCTCCCGGATGATACCCCGGAGGATAAGCAACCGCATTACTTGGGTTTGCATAAGAGAAATTATCTTGCCTCCTTTGTTGTTGTGGGTAAGAGCTTCCACTTCCTTGGCTAGTGAAACCTCCTTGCCTTTGTTGTTGTTGTGGGTATAAGCTTCCACTACTTTGACCATTGAATCCTCCTTGCCTTTGTGGATAACTTCCTTGATTTTGGTTGAAACTACCTTGGTAATTGTTTTGATAATTACCTTGGTAGTTTCTTCCTTGCATATATTGCATATCCTCCACACGTGGCATTGTTGTAGCCCATTGTTCCCAACTAACACCATTTGGAGGAAGCACACTTTGATCCATTCAGCTATCAACCATATTAACTTCTTGATTAGTCACTCCTTTGTTCAAACTCATTTGCTTCATTACCTCCGCCACTATCATTTCCATGCTTGGCGTTGGTGGCTCAACATTCACACTCTTCACACTAAACTGTTGCCCTTTATCATAGCTCTCAAACCCATAGCATCCACTAACCCTCTCCGATGGCCATTGGTAGACATTTGTAGCAATTTCATCAAAAATTCGAATAGCCCTTTCCGGAGTTACTCCAAGTACGGATCCACCTGCCGAAGCATCAACAAGCACTCTTTGACCATTTACCAAACCTTGGTAGAAAAACCCCACTTGTTGATTTTTCGAAAATCCATGTTGAGGACACTTGCGTAGCATTTCCTTAAATCTTTCCCACGCTTCGTAAAAGCTTTCTTGAGGCAATTGCTTGAATTGAGTAATCAAGCTCTTCATTTGAAGTGTCTTGGAAGGTGGGAAATACTTATTCAAGAACATTTGTGCAAGTTCATCCCATGTGTTGAACGTACCGGGAGTAAGAGTGGAGAGCCATGTTCTTGCTCTATCCCTTAAAGAAAATGGAAATAACCTCATTTTGATGCAATCCTCGCTCACCCCATTCATCTTCACGGTGTTAGCAATCTCAACGAATTGAGCTAGATGAGCATTAGGATCTTCATTCGGAGCTCCACTAAATTGTTGCTCTCTCACCAATGAAATCAAGCCCATTTTAAATTCAAAGTTGTTGGCATGAATTGGTGGTCCCATCATTTGTGGAATTGCCCTTGGCATGAAGAAATCCCGGATTACTCTTTGATCATTGTGAACTCCATGTTGCACCGGAGGTGGTGGTACATATGCTTGTTGTGGAGGAGCATAAGCTTGTTGAAACCCTTGTTGAATCATGGCTTGTTGCACCATTTGTTGAATTAAAGCTTGATTATTAAACTCCCCAAATTGTTGATAAGCTTGTTGAGGAAGATTGACATTGGCTTGATCTTGTAAATTTTGCATTCCGCCTCCATCATTCCTAACATTGCCACGTTCATCTTGATTGTTTTCTATTTGATCACTCTTTTTGGTATTGTTCTCCTTTCTTCTTCTTCGAAAAGTGTGTTCAATTTCTAAGTCAATAGGTTCAACTTGTTCCCCTTTTGATCTTGTTTGCATACACCTTCAAGATAAAAAAAGTTAGAACAAGATTTTCAAAGCAAAGACAAATAATAAATACAAGAAAAAAAAATATCTCTAGTAAGATCGCTCTAAACGTTCCTTCTTTAAGCTACTAGCAACCGTTACCTCCCCGGCAGCGGCGCCATTTGATTAGCCATAACTTGTAGTCGGGTTGACCAATTCAAGAATTTATCGAACCACAGGGAGGTCGATGCTAGCACTTAAGCGAGATCACGTTTATCACGATTTTATAGAAACGAATCATAGATGGATGGTTGATTAAACAAGTAACTAAATGACAATCAATGCAAGTAGACAAATAATTATCAAATAACAAGATAAAATGATGAAATGAGTGGTTTTCCAAATTGAGTAGAAGTGAGATTAACAATACTAATGAAGTGGTAACTCATGAACTCATGCATTAAACTCACATGTATCAAGGGTTAAGACTAAGGGCCAACACATATACCACCTAAACTTCCTCTCGAAATGATTAGGATGTAGATCATTTGCACAATCTCAAAATAGCACAAAGGTTGGTTCTCAATTAAACTATTCCAACTAGGTACTAAGTTCAATTAAAGAATCCCTTCATATAATCAATTGACTTCTCAATTTAACTAATCACATGTTCCATCAAAGGGTTCTAAATAATAAAGGACTTCTCAATCACTTTACCATTTATAATACACATGAGGTGTTTGATGAAATGATTCACTTGACTATCCTAAGCACATAATTGATTTCTCAATCTAATCATATAATTAGAACAATCAAATACACAAAACATCATAGATCTCAAGATATATAAGCACCAATGATAGAAAATCAAATATCCCTATCAACATATGAATTTAATTACATAGATCCACAAATTAACCAACAACCTTCATGTTGCTAATCTCACAAGGGAGATTAGCCTACAATCTTCATAAGATCCATAACATAGACATTATAATTCTTACAAATCATGGTAAACTAAAGGATTAACACAAAATTGGAATGAAAACTCCCTTGGAAATGGATCCAATTGAATCTCCTTTCTTCCTTTGGTGATCACCCAATCTTCCTTGCTTCTTCACTTGATTTGGATTGTAGAAATTATGGAGAAATGATGTAGATCTAGAAAATGGATGAATGGGATGAAGAGTATGGTGTAAAATCAAAGGAAAGGTGTGTGAGGTGTGTGGGAACAGTAGAAAATTGGATCTCCTCAATAAAATCTGAATGGAGGGGTATTTATACCCCATGGAGATCTTCTAGAAGAATTAGAAAAAATATTTTGTTTTGGTGCCGACACGAGTCGTGCTGCGTGGCACGAGTCGTGTCGTGTCAGGGTAAACAGCACACGAGTCGTTCTGCGCCGCACGGCCAAAGAGTGGCCATGTTGGATGTATAGATGTCGTCACACGGCCGCCGCTTACAGGCCCGTGTCTGGTACACGGGTCGTGTGCTGCAACACGGGTCGAGCTCCGCAACACGGCCAAGTGGTGGTCGTGTTGGATAAATAGATGTCGCCACACGGCCATTCTGGATAGGCCCGTGTCTGGTACACGGGCCGTGTGCTGCAACACGAGTCGTGTTGCCAGCACGGCCAGTCGTGTTCTTGCACCTTTGCTCCTTCTTCCTTGTTTGATCTCCCGTCTCCATTTTTACTCCATGTTCACCTGTTATACATATGTTTAAGATCATTCTCACATATTCCCATAAAAACACATAACACCACCAAAATACATGAAAATACGGATAAAATAATACAAAAAATACACACAAAAAGGCACTAAAACCTAGGTGAAAATAACGACAATCAGTGGGTACCCGCGGGCCGGGCCAAAATTGTCACCTCTACCCATGGTGATATTGCCCGTCGCGGCAGAGCAGTTCTTCAATGAGAAGCTGGTGATAGAGGTTTTAGGGATAGGTATTCCTATGGGTAGTAAGACATGGAAGAGGGTGGGGGGTGAGGGAGTGGGTCGGGAGGTGGTGGAGCGGGTGATGGTGGCAGCGGAGATGAGAAGGAAAGCAATACTACATGGAAATGACAGAGAAGGCTGTTAAAGAAGGCGTATCATCTTACAATGCTTTGAATGCTTTAATTCAAGAATTAAGTACCATCATTAATACTTCCAAGAAATAGGATCAAACATGTAGTGATTCCTGCTTATCAAACTGTTGATTTGGTTGCTGATTCATACAAATTTTCAAACCACTTTTTTTGTGATTCCAAATAGTAGTATATTTCTTGTACAAAACTAATTTTGGTGTATAATTTATAGTGAAATAAATGGTTTGAAAATTAATATTGGAGTCATCAAAGAGTGTGGTGTGTGACGAAACGGTGCATGTTCACCATTCTTTCTCTTTCTTTAAAGATAATAATTGATTAATCAGTTGAATTTCATGCAATAAAAAATTTTAATTGCCAACAAAAATAATATTATATAAACATGCAAGAAAAATACTATGCATGACAAAAATGTGTCGTCTAATTAAGCGTTTGATTTAAGACTCCAATTTTCTAAATATAAAGTTATAAATCTATACGTTGGGCTCGTGCACAGATTTACGTTCAATAATTCCAGATTAGATTATTCTATAAAAATAATTAGGTTACTCTTTGAAATTAACTAGGTTACTCTTTACAGTGAATTGTGTTACTCTTTGATTTGAAACTCCGATTTTATAAATATAAAGTCATAAATCTTAGATTACTCTATAAAAATAATTAGGTTACTCTTTGAAATTAATTGGTTACTCTTTACAGTGAAATGGATTACTATTTGATTTGATTTGAGACTCCGATTTTCTAAATATAAAGTTATAAATTTATACGTTGTTAATCTATAAAAATAATTAGGTTACTATTTGAAATTAATTGGGTTTTCTTTGATTTGAGATTTTGATTTTTTAAATATAAAGTCATAAATCTATACGTTGTTAGTTTACTTTATAAAAAAAATTGGCTTAATCTTTGAAATTAATTGGGTTACTCTTTGATTTGAGATTTTGATTTTCTAAATATAAAGTCATATATCTATACGTTATTAGATTACACTTTGAAATTAATTGAGCTACTCTTTGGAATTAATTGGGTTATTCTTTATAGTGAATTAGGTTATTCTTTGATTTGAAACTCCGATTTTTTAAATATAAAGTCATAAATCTATATGTTGTTAGATTACCATATAAAAATAATTAGGTTACTCCTTACAGTGAATTGAGTTACTCTTTAATTTGAGACTCCAATTTTAAAGTTATAAATCTATATGTTGTTAGATTACTCTATAAAAATAATTTGGTTACTCTTTGGAAATTGGAATTAATTGGGTTACTCTTTGATTTATTTTCTAAAAATAAAGTCATAAATCTTAGATTACTCTATAAAAATAATTAGATTACTTTTTAAAATAAATAGATTTTTTTTAATTTTAGACTATAATTTTTGAAAATAAACAATGAAAGAACTAAATTATATCAAAGACTTAGTATTGGAAGAACCATATTGTTTTTAGATAATTTTCACCATGTACCTTTTCGCAAATTATTTATACAAGTACTATTGAGTACATTTTTCAGAATATCACCATCACTTGGTCTTTCTAAGAGAAGTGATATAACCAAAAGAAATTACTAATGAATCTTCTACTAAGTAAACAAGATATCTTCTAGACTAATGCTTCATGCAGGGCATCTGCACACCAACTAAACACACATGTCAAAGTTTATTACTTAAAGTATCATCAGACCTCCCAATAAAAAATACGTTCACTTCCCCATCTTTACAATTCAAAATCCCCCAATTGTCTGATTCCACATTGAATATTGAAGTGCATTGGTGAATGTAATCACTCAGAACGATTCTGTTGTACTGCAGAGAAAAAAATAAGCAAACAGACAAAAGGCTCTTCAAGCGACTGCATATGATAGCTATGTTGGATTGTATACTAAAAGTCTAGCTTTTTGTATGAACAATGTTATAACAATTTATTTGAAATGAGAATCATATGATCAAATGATTGCGTCTTATAATTTATTTATATGTTCGATGCAATAGTCCACTTACTTTATACTGTAGATAATATGTTGTGCGACAACACGTGGAAGATCATATTATCGATTTTCTTATAAAGTATAAATAGATGCTCATAACAGAGATAGACGGGAACTCTCTATCGTCATAGTTGTAGTATGATTTGGTATTAGTTTATCTTAACTAGAGAATCACATTAGTGCACTTCGTGTGTATTGAGCGGGACCACTTGAGATCATTCGATTTATACTGACTTATAGGAAAACTTGATCTCAGTTATTATGGATGTTCGTGCTCTTAATCCCTATATAATAACCTCGATATGTAAGAGGGTATGTATTTATTTGATTCATCAATGGGTGAGATTTACATGTATTAAATCAACAAAATCGGTGAGTTGGGAAATAGTGCTATCTCTATGGTGTGATGTTGATTGTAGAAGGAATCCATGTTCGTTATAGGTTGATAATGTCCCCTTGAGGAGCTCATAAGGACTATCATATAAACCCTGCAGGTGGATTTATTCCGGCATGATAATGAGGTTGAGTGGTACTACTCTCGGATGAGATATTAATTAATGGAGTTGTCAGTAACTTAATTAATTAATGGACATTGTATATCTTAAACATGGGGAGACTAACGGACTTATATAATAAGGAACCCATAACGTAATTATGGGATTAGAACGATTGTGCAGTAATAATATTTTAGTGATATATATTATTACTATTGGACTTAAGTATAAGCTTGGATACTTAAGCCCAATGGAGGCCCAACTCTAATTTCTCCTTCTGGTCCCTATTGTAACCCATATATAAGTCATCTCAACAGTTCTAATCTTAGACAAGACACACCTAACATGTGAAGAGGGTAGACGGAACAGCAGGTTGAGTAGATCTCGAGCCTTGTCTCCCACACGACGTCGAGATTGGACTTTGGAATATAGAAGAAGATCGAAAAGTTATTTGTTGCTGCTGTCTGCCAACTTGTATGATTTTTATAAAATCGTACTGAAGTCATAATTCAATATGTGATATACTGACGAAAAGCCACGGAAGAAAGGATCGTTTTGGTGCATAGATCACACAATTCAGAGATCAAACGAGGGAGTTATACCCAAAATGGTGAGGCTGCATAGGCTGCAGCAAAAATTCACCTTCTTCAAAATACCCTGGTGAAAGGTAATACGTTTCTTTGTTTTCTTTCTTCCGCTGGATTAAAAACGTATGGAACCCTAACGGTTTACGTTAACCAAATGATCGAATGCCAACAATTGGTATTCAGAGTTTCAGTTTCTTGGTGAAGCGTGAAACGTTAGACTAGGATTTATGTGATTATGTGTTTTCCTTTCGGATTAGAATCGCATGAGAATTAGGGTTTTGGTATTATTGTGTAATCCATAAATATACCTATGTAAACCCCGTATCGTCATATGTCGAAACCTATTCGGTGATATTCATGCCACGATGGAGAATTGGACTTGTTCATTGAAAGCTGTGTGAATGAACGAGCGATTTGCACACGAGGACGTGCAGCGTGTCGGGCGTGATGGAGCGATTCCGTACTGTGCTGGCAGGTATAATTTCTTGAGGCTTCCGTGTGATGGCACACGCTAGCAGGCTGATGGCGCTCATTCACCACCGTGTGAAGGATGTTTGGTGCATGGCAAAAGGCGTGCGCGGCAGGCATTGGCGCACGGAAGTAGGCATACGCGACAGATACAGGCCTGCACGGCAGGCGTTGGTGCATGGCAGGAGGCGTGCGCGACATGCATTGGCACGCAGCAGGAGGCGTGCACGGCAGATGCAGGCATGCACGGCAGGCATTGGTGCGCAGTAGGCGTGGCACGCGGCACGAGGCGTGCGCGGCTGCAAGCGTGCATGGTAAGCGTTGGCGCATGGCACAAGTCGTGTAGGCATGGTTTGCTGGGCAGATGCGCGGATTCTTGTGCAATAGGAGGCACGACTCGTGCTGTTACCCTGCACGAGTCGTGCAGGTGCTTTCGATCGGGCAGCCGGGCTCATTCAGACAATTCGTCATTTTCTGCATTTTATTTCATGATATATAACTGTATTAATTGATTTAATTATCTTTTATTGTTATATATGTATATGCATATTCTATTTGATTTACTGCATTAAATAGAAGCATACTAGGTTGCATATTTTATTTGGTACATTATATGGATGTATCGCTGGAGTGTTGGACAAGACATCCCAATTTTGGCGAATTAATTCCTAATATATAACTGCCATTATAGATTGTCTATTATTGTTATATATGGATGTCGAATTAATTCATAATATATAACTGCCATAATTGATTTAATTGTCAATTATTGTTATATATGGTTGCATGTTAATATCAATGATTTTATTTATCTGGACGAATATACCTATGTGAACCCTATATCGTCATATATTGAAACCTGTTCGGTGATATTCATGCCACGATGGAGAATCAGACTTGTTCGTTGAAAGCTGTTTGGATGAACGATCGATTTGCACACGAGGACGTGCAGCGTGTTGGGCGTGATGGAGCGATTCCGTACGGTGCTGGCGGGCATGATTTCTTGAGGCTTCCGTGTGATGGCACACGCTAGCAGGCTGATGGTGCTCGTTCAGCACCGTGTGAAGGATGTTTGGCGTGTGGCAGAAGGCGTGCGCGGTAGGCATTGGCACGCGGAAGTAGTCGTACGCGGCAGATGCAGGCGTGCACGGCAGGCGTTGGTGCGCGGCAGACGTTGGTGCGCGGCAGGTGTTGGCGCGCGGCAGAAGGCGTGTGCGGCAAATGCAGGCGTGCACGACAGGCATTGGTGCAGCAAGCATGGCGCGCGGAACGAGGCGTGCACGGCTGTAAACGTGCACGGTAAGTGTTGGCGCGCGGCACAAGTCGTGTAGGCATGGTTTGCTGGGCAGGCACGCGGATTCTTGTGCAATGGGAGGCACGACTCGTGCTGTTACCCTGCATGAGTTGTGCAGGTGCTTTCGCTCGGGCAGCAGGGCTCATTCAGACGATTCGTCGTGTTCTGCATTTTATTTCGTGATATATAACTGTGTTAATTGATTTAATTATCTTTTATTGTTATATATGTATATGCATATTCTATTTGATTTACCGCATTAAATAGAAGCATGTTAGGTTGCATATTTTATTTGGTACATTATATGCATGTATCATTGGAGTGTTGGACAAGACATCCCAATTTTGGCGAATTAATTCCTAATATATAACTGCCATAATAAATTGTCTATTGTTGTTATATATGGATGTCGAATTAATTCCTAATATATAACTGCTATAATTGATTTAATTGTCAATTATTGTTATCTATGGTTGCATGTCGATATCGATGATTTTAATAATGTGGACGATATCGACAGTCGATATTGATAGTTTCAAAATTTTGATAATTTGAAAATTTTTGAAAATCTAATAATTTGGTTGATATCGATGATTTTAATAATTTGGACGATATCGATGGTCGATATCGATGGCTTCAAAAATTTGATAATCTGAATATTTTCAAATTTTTGATAATGTGGAGGTCTTTGCCGACATTCTTACTTGGAGGTGAACAACCAAATTCGCTTATATATAACTGTTCATAATTTGATTTAATTATCTGATTATTGTTATATATGTTTGCATAATTTTCTGTGATTTACTGCCTTAATTTGCTTAATAGGAGCAAGCTAGGGTTGCGTATTTTATTTTTGAATATTATATGCATGTAAAAACCCTCGGTTTTAAATAACTAAGTGGGAGAGGGGATTGGTAATTAATTCCCGCAGCCTCCATTATTGGTTTGTAAGTGATGTGAGTAAACTTGCGTGTTGGCATAGACCTCCCTTCCCATCGGATGAGTTTATTCACGAATCACTGGTACAGACTTTATTAAATAATTATTATTTCTAATGTGATGCACATGAACTTGCGTGTTGGCATAAACCTTCCTTCCCATCGGATGAGTTTATTTGCGGATCACTGTACAAACTTATAATTGATGACTGTAGGAAGTTATCAGAGTGTGTGTGTACTTCTCCATCTATAAGGTACATAAGCTTGGGCCGTGAACTTGGGGTCAAATAATGGTGTACATTTAGATGTAAATAATAAGTATCCTCCCCATTGGAGTCACTGCTTTTATTTGCATAGCTAAAGCGGAACCGACTATTAATTATTTTGTCATGAGGTTAGGTTGACAAATGAAATTAATTGGTAAAACTTTCTCTTGTAAATATTCGGGTTTGTAAACGTTTACACTATCGTGGCTTGCAGACTCACGGTGCTTGAGATATCAGTGAATTTTATTTTTATATTGTTTTAAGGGAACCAATATAAATGGATAAATTCAAAGATTTGATCGGTGTATTTATTTGTGATTCTCTGTAATTTCAAATGATTTTATCTCGCTTATTGTTTACTAAAAGAAATTATATTTACTGGTCTAAAATTAGATGATTAAAAAAGAATCTTGGCTTTAATTATTACTGCTTAGGAAAATAAATATATGTTCTCACTGAGAATATTCTGTGATGCCTATTAAAGTTTCTAGTGGAAAGGTGAGAGGTTCATAGAAATATGATGGTCTCATGAGACTCTTCGGATACTTGAGTAAGTTAGAAAGCCAAGAGGTCATGGTTAATTTGATGAATGAATTGAAAATACTTGGAGTAGAAATTGAAAGGGAAACCTAGATCAATTTATTCTCCATAATTTGTCTGGATATTTTGAGAAAGTTCTACCTGAAATACGAGAGGTTGTATATGGTGGAGAACTTCTGACAAAACATGTGGCGAAAGAGCAATTTTTCATCAAGATGTGAACAAGGTTAGTATCTCATTCACTAGTCGTTGAAGCATGATTAGTGATGGCATCTACTGACACGTTGTGTGTAGGTACCGGAATCACTAAAAGCCTGCAACTAAGTGATGATGAGATAACTAAGTACATGGGATAGCTACGAAAGTAGTGGTTGTTATAGTGAGAGTTATTTATTTATCTTACGATATGAATAAATATTTGATTTTGAGAAATTGTCTTTACGTACGTTTTCATAGAAAGAATTTCATTCCAGTTTCTATGCACTTACGGATGGATACTCTATTGCATTTAAATGACATTGTCATTATAATGAAGGATAGAGTTGTAATCTGTTATGGTACGTTGGTGGATAATTTGTACACTTTAAGTCATATTTATCCCATGTATGCAACAAATTAAAATTAATAATGCGTCTTCTATTCCTAATGAGAGAGGGACTCTTATGGAAGAGGTTAAATAGATGATGAGTTATTTGGAATTATTAAATTCATTTTATGGATATGCCCTAAGAAATAGTATTTCGTACGAATGTTTGTCTGTTTGTGAGATATCCTAAAAAAATGAAAGGTGATTTATTTAGTCCAAAAGATCGAATCCTAATGAGAGAGGGACTCTTATGGAAGAGGTTAAATAGATGATGAGTTATTTGGAATTATTAAATTCATTTTATGGATATGCCCTAAGAAATAGTATTTCGTACGAATGTTTGTCTGTTTGTGAGATATCCTAAAAAAATGAAAGGTGATTTATTTAGTCCAAAAGATCGAAGGGTGATTGTAACACAAACACTAGATTTTTGGAAAAGGACTATGTAATAAATCACAAACCTATGTGTAAATTGTTCTAAAAGAAATAAGAGGGAAAACACAAAGTATTAATACCAATTGTACAAGAGGATATACCACAAGGTAAACTGCATCGCGTGTCACATCTGATATACAATTGCATGTAGTGCCTTGTCGTAGTGGGAGGGTTGTTTTGCAACCTGATAGATATATGTTTTGGGAGAGTCGTGAGACTTGGTCCCTAGTAAACATGAAATTGACCCACGAATACGATGAAACACTACAAGATATAAATGTGGAATCTTAGCAAAGTGCAATGATTTATGAAATAGAATCTAGAGATATTAAATTAGATTTGGGAGCATGTAGGATCACTAAATGGTGTAAAAGCTATTAGAAGTGATCATGCAAAATAAAAGATGATCATACGGTAAGGTGAAAACCTTGGAAGCATAGCTTGTTGCGAAAAGGTATACTCAAAAAGAAAGGATTCGATTATGAGGGAACCTGTTCGCCGGTAGCTATGCCTAAGTTGATCCGGACTCTTTTATTTGTTGTTGTTCGTATTGAATATGAAGTACAATAAATAGATATCAAGATAGCTCTTCTGATTGAAAGTCTTGAAGAAAACGTCTATGTGAAGCAACCAGAGTGATTCATTGCAAAGAGCTAAGAGCATTTTGATCGTAAGCTTAAAGGTGTCCATCGATGGATTAAAGCAAGCTTCAAGATTATGAAACATCCGTTTTGTTGAGAAAATCCAAAGATATGGATTCATTCAATGCGCGGATGTGTCTTGTGTATTGTAAAGAGTGACGGAAATGTGGTGGTATTACTTGTACAATACGTAGATAGTATCTTGCTCATTGGAGACAATGAAAGAGTATTGTCGGCGTATAGGTATGTTTGATAAAGCTGTATGAGATGAACGACTTAAGAAAAGCAAAATAATATCCTTTTGATCACGGTAATATGGATCACAAGAAAAGATGTTATGCTTGTCTGAAGCTTCATGAATTGATACAATCCTTACTCGTTTTAGCATATGAGTTTATCTAAGGAATTGTGTCTTAAGACACAAAAGAAGATAAAGGATATAAAAGTAGTTCCTTATACTTCGACGAATAAGGAAGCTTAATCTAAGGAATGCTATGCACGAGAATGGATTTCTATTTTGCAAATGGCATGGTCAGTGGGTATCAAGGTAACCCAAAATAAGAATATTGAACTGTGGTAAGACATATATTTATGTACCTGAATAAGGACTAGAAATTATATGTGGACTTACTGGACAGATTCACTGCTTCCTATGGTTACGTAGATTCAGATTTTTCAAATCAGATAGGGACGACAATAATCCATCTCAAAGGTTATGTGTTTAATTTTAGGAAGTAGAGCCATAATGTGGAGGAATGTTATATAGAAATATATTTCAGACTCCGGACTCCATCATGGAAAGATGATAAATTGGAGCCTATGAGGCAGCCAAAGTATTTATATGACTCTAAAAACTTCATGATGGACTTCGAAGTGTTTCTAAGTTTACCCAAGGTTATCACAATTTATTGTGATAATAGTGATGCAGTTGCAAACTTGAAGTAATCACGAGCCCATAAGGCAATTAAACACATGGAGCGCAAGTACCACATGTTATGAGAAATCGTATAATGAGGGGAATGTTGTTGTCGCCTAGATTGCATCGGATGATAACCTTGTAAAACCATTTACAAGACCTTAAGGCGAGAGCTTTTGATTGTCGTGTAGTGGGAGTGGGAATCAGATGTGTGGCAGAAGACATGACAGCATAGTCTTTTAGTATAAGTGGGAGATTGTTGGATTGTATACTAAAAGTCTAGCTTTTTGTATGAACAATGTTATAACAATTTATTTGAAATGAGAATCATATGATCATATGATTGCGTCTTATAATTTATTTATATATTCGATGCAATAGTCCACTTACTTTATACCGTAGATAATATGTTATGCGACAACACGCGGAAGATCATATTATCGGTTTCCTTATAAAGTATAAACAGATGCTCACAACCGAGATAGACGGGGACTCTCTATCGGGATGGTTGTAGTGTGGTTTGGTATTAGTTTGTCTTAACTATAGAATCACATTAGTCCACTTCATGTGTATTGAGTGGGACCGCTTGAGATCGTTCGACTTATACTGACTTATATAAGAACTTGATCTCAGTTATTATGGATGTTCGTACTCTTAATCCCTATACAATAACCTCGACACGTAAGATAATATGTATTTCTTTGATTCATCAATGGGTGAGATTTACATGTATTAAATTAATAAACTCGGTGAGTTAAAAAATAGTGCTGTCTCTATGATGTGCTGTTGATTGTAGAAGGAATTCGTGTCCGTTATAGGTTGATGATGTCCCCTTGAGGAGCTCATAAGGATTATCATATAAATCCTGCAGGTGGATTTATTCCGACATGATAATGAGGTTGAGTGGTACTACTCTCGGATGAGATATTAATTAATGGAGTTGTCAGTAACTTAATTAATTAATGGGCATTGTATATCTTAAACATGTGGAGACTAACGGACTCATAATAAGAAAGAGCCCATAACGTAATTATAGAATTAGAACGGTAGTGCAGTAATAATATTTTAGTGGTATATATTATTATTATTGGACTTAAGTATAAGCTTTGGGCTAAGCTTGGATACTTAAGTCCAATGGAGGCCTAACTCTAATTTCTCCTCCTGGTCCCTGTTGTAGCCCATATATAAGTCATCTCAACTATTCTAACCCTAGATGAGACATGTCTAAGTGAAGAGGGTAGACAGAACAACAGATTGAGAAGATCTCTAGGATCTTCGCCCACACGACGTCGAGATTGAATTTGGGAATACAGCAGAAGACCGGAAGGTTGTTTGCTGATGCTGTCTGCCAATTTGTATGATTTTTATAAAATCGTACAGAAGTCAGAATTCAATGTGTGATATACTGAGGGAAAGACACGGAAGAGAGGATCATTTTGACGCATAGATCACTCAATTCGGAGATCAGACGAGGGAGTTATGCCCAAAATGGTGAGGCTGCACATGCTGCCGACGAGAATTCACCTTCTTCAACATACCCTGGTAAAAAGTAGTACGTTTCTTTGTTTTCTTACTTCCACTGGATTAGAAACGTATGGAACCCTAATAGTTTACATTAACCAAATGATCGAACGCCAATAAGCTAATGTATTGGCAGCTTGTCTCACCAATCTACCACATGTTATTACCACAATGTGTCATCGCAATGGATTGAAGACAGAGAGAAGAGTGTTGGTAATGCATTCTACTTCTTGGCAAAACGAAATGACTTCTTCGAATTCCGCAGCAGAAAGAATTGCCATGATAACCATCAAAACCCACAATATCAGAAACATGTCCACAAATATACAAGATTAGAATGCCGTGTTCGCCTTTTCTCAATTTCTATAAGAAAAAATTTACATCCAATCATAATCTCAAATCTACGAGATATCACTACTCTTGTTAAAAATATACTTCAGCACTATTTATCTAACAAAAAAGAATTTAATACTACTCATTTGGAAAATGAAAAACAAGAAATTTCACAAATAAAAACACACCTAATAAGGTAGCACTCATGGCAGGGTCCCATTCAGAAAATAAACAAGTAACACACATAACCCAAAAATTAAAAAATAGAATAGAATATAAAGACTACAATAGCAAACATCAAGTAAGAAAAACAAAAAGAAAAGCCTGAAGCCAATATAAAGGAAGCCATAGGACCACAATTCAGAATGTGAGGCTGATAACAGGGAGTTTAAACCATGAGTGAAAATAACATCTAAATTTGAAGAAGAAGAAGAAGATGTGGATAGCAGGGTGAGATAAAGTGGTCTTTTTTTTTACCTATGCTTCAATCCCGTTTCCCCATTTTGTGTCCATCAAGCAAATAAAAATTTTCAGTTGAACTCCAACAACGGACACCCACACCGGCTTTCCTACCTATAATCGCCGCCATTGTATGCCGGAAGTCTGCTCCAGCTTGTGAACACATTATTTGAGGCAGACCATTCGAAATATTCAATTCTTCACTCCCTACCACACTTTTAACAACAAATTTATCCATTTAACAAGAACTTATTCTCCATCTTGCAATAGGGAAAGATGCAACCAAATTTGGACAAGCCCCTAAAACCACCAATCTACCAAATATTTCCAGTTTAGATAGAAAGAAAAAGGACAGAGTAACAACTGATTTCAAGAATATGAGGAGCGGAAACATGGGTGGCGGCGGGACCATTGGCGGCGAAGGCGGGGATAAGATGGAGATGGCGGGAACATCGTGTGTTCCGGCAAAGAAGACGAGAGAGATGAAAGTTTGGGGAAACATACAATTTGGGAGGGGCTGTTCTCAATTTTAACCCATTTGAATAATCGATAGAAGAAGAGAATCTGATTCTACCATTTTTTGGTAGGATCGGTCCTACTGTAGTCATACTCTTAAATAATTATTTACACGAAACTTTAGATTAAATTAAATGATTGCTTACATGAAACTTTAGATGAGTCTTTTAAATTATTTACAATGGAAGTTTGATTGAGTTAATTAACAGTAAACATTTCATTAATTGATTGATTGATTGATGTTAATAAATTAGTAATATAGAATCTGATCTTATAATTTTAATAAAAGAAAATTTTATTATTGCATTTTAAATTGTTAAAATTCTGCATTTTAACTTCATTGCAAAAAAATATTAGTAAACTTATATGAATTGATCAACTTAACATGATCGTAAGGTTTTATAAGTGTTTTTCCCATAATAAAATTATACTATATAATATTAAAATATTAGGTTAGATAAAATTCAAATAAAAATTATTCCGTTCAAATATCATATAATTAGGTAAAATTATTGCCTAAAAATGAAAAAATATTAGTAAACTTATATGAATTGATCAACTTAACATGATCGTAAGGTTTTATAAGTGTTTTTCCCATAATAAAATTATACTATATAATATTAAAATATTAGGTTAGATAAAATTCAAATAAAAATTATTCCGTTCAAATATCATAAAATTAGGTAAAATTATTGCCTAAAAATAACATATCCCGTGCCACGGTTCAATTACTAGTTTGATTTAGAGAGACAATCTTTTCATACTTAACATTTGATTTACTATCCTTACAAAATTTAATAAAATTATAAAGGATACTATGTAATGTAAAAGAATAAGACAAAGTCTCTTGTGAGACGCTACTTTCATGAGACGGTTTGTGAGACGTGTTAAAGTATGTCGATTATTTAAATAAAGTATGTTTAATGGTTGTTAATGTATGTTTTTTAAAGTATGTTGGATTATGTATTAAAGTATGATGTTAGTGTGTTATAATTTGATTTATTATCGACATACTTTAACCACAAATAAGCGCACTTTAACCACAAATAAGCATACTTTAGTGACGGATTGACCCGTCTCACATCCGTCTCACCAATAACCCGTCTCACAAGAGACTAACTCAAAGAATAAATGGGCACGTGGATACAGGCAGTAATAATAAATAAATAAAATAAATAGAGAAATAATAAAACAGAAAAACTGAAATACAAATAATTGGAAAACCTCCTAACCCCAGAAACCCATTCTGGCTCCCAATTAATTGTCAGAAATAGAAAAATCCTCCCCAACAAAAACTCCCCCCACACGCACACAGAAACACAAGCATCGGGAAGGTGATGCGATCTCGGCGGTGCTGGCGCGCCAATGGTGCGGCGGAGGCGGCGGCGGTCCGAAGTCGTCGGTGATGGTCGTGCTGCAGATGACGTGGCAGCCGAGCCTTCTCAAGTCGTTGAAGCGGAAGCACGGCTCCCCCCCTCTAGGGCTCCGAAACCTCGGCAACTCATGCTACCTAAACTCCGTTCTCCAGTGCCTCACCTACACTCCTCCCCTTGCTAATTTCTGCCTCCGATATCTCCACTCTTCTGTTTGTGCGTCTTTCTCTTTCCCCTCCATATATCAACTATTTATCTATATCTCTAAGATGGTGTATTCCTTGATATTTTGTGTTGTTCTTGTTGTTCATCTTAATAATTTTAAATTCCCTGTAATTCGGCTTATTGGCTTCCTTCATGATTTGGTGTCCGATTTTTTATTTAATTGCATTTATTCTCCTTTCCATACCCCCGAGAACTCCAGTTTCACTGTACTAAACTATTTAGATTTGAGTTGTTAAATTATAGTATTAATTTTAAAAACTGCAGTATCCATTCTTGTAACCTATAGGCCTTTATTTTTCGATGGGGAGGGGGCGAGATAGGGTGCTATGCTTATTTCCAAATGTTCTTTAAGTGTACTATAATGTTATGGTTTTTGGTAAATAATTGCATCGATAAGATAAGAATTCATGCTTATTTTTCCAAATAATCTAAAATTTGATGTTAATGTAGTCACTGATCTATTAATCTATAAATGCTTACTAAGTAAGTGAGATTTAGAACATGGTTTACCTAATGTAGCTATATGTTTCTATTATCAAAATATTGAAATATCTAATAGATAAGGGTTGTTTATAACTAGAGACAGTTTCAATCATTAAAAGTTTAAAAAATGGAATAAAAAATTCCAATCTATTCTTTCCTTCTTTCTGTAGAAGACAGTCAGTAGTTCGTGTTAAATTAGTGTTGCATATACAAGGCAACTAACACATGCTTTTATTGATGTGTCTAGAGTTCCTTTATTCTGTTGTATGATTATTGAATTTCAAAAAGTTGTGTGTATAGTGAGAAGTATCCTATTTGATATATGGACCTGAATTCTTCAATTTTCTTCCCTATGAATACACTAGAAACCTATATATCAACATGAAAATCCTCTAATAAGAAGATTTTTGTTTTAGGCGACTTTGGAGCAGGAAAGGAAAAGAAGGGGGAGTGTCCTTTCTGCATATTAGAAAAACGAATTCATCGCTCTTTGAGCAGTGAAGCAATCTCAGACGCCCCTTTAAAAATAAACAGCTGTTTGCGGATATACGCTGAGCATTTTCGTGCTGGGAGGCAAGAAGATGCTCATGAGTTTTTGCGTTATGTGATTGATGCGTGCCATAACACATGCTTGAGATTAAAGAAGTTGCAGCAGCAACAGAGGGGAAAGAATGGGATTGTCAATGGAGTAGATGTTGGTGGGAGTGGGGAAACCGTGGTCAAGGAGATATTTGGAGGGGCGTTGCAGAGTCAAGTGAAGTGTTTGTCGTGTGGGGCTGAGTCAAATAAGATTGATGAGATAATGGATATTAGTCTTGATATTTTGCATGGTGGATCACTCAGAGAAGCTTTGCAGAAATTTTTTCAGCCTGAGGTTTTGGATGGAAATAATAAATACAAGTGCGATAAGTAAGTATTGAAATCTTTGTATATTTTATGAGCATGCAGCTTTAGTCCACTTGTCCATATTATGCCGTTATCTACTCATATAATGTTTGTTCATGTTAGAGTAATTGACTAAATATTTGGGTATTCTTGTTTTGGGTTTAAGTGGACTTAATAAATCATGAATAGTGATAGCGTATGTTTGTTTTGTGTTTTGGTAGGATGGATGTCTAATCAATGTGTAAGAGATGGGGGGTAATATGGGTAAGAGGGTATTAATTGATGTGAGAGAAGGGATAAGATGTGATAGAGAAAGGAAGAAAAAATATTAATTGATGAAAGATAATATATGGTAGATGGGTGGGTTGGGGATTTATAAAGTTTGCAGGTTTATATAGATGTGGTTTATAAAATATAAGGGTCCGGCCTCCGGGTGAATTTTGAAAACCTTAACCTGGTTTAATAAACCAAAAACAAACATAGCCTAAATGCCACTTCTCTCTCACAACTTAAGCTTTTAGATGAAGTGGTCATTCAATAGGCTATTGAGGCCATGACTATGTGAAAGGTCATGGATTGAATTTCACCGCCACCCATTTATGGAAAAAATTCCACTAGCAAGGCTTCGTACTTCGTTACAAATTAACTCGCCTGCACTGAGCGTGTTAGAGTAATTGATTAAATATTAAATGCCACTCCTATCTAACAACTTAAGCTTTTATATAAGGTGGTTATTTAACTGTTCAAAATAATTTCATCAACTTATGTTCATTTCTGGTTTAAAATATGGCTTCACCAATTGGAGACTTATGCTTGTTTAGTTGTAAGGAATTGGTAGCTGCGAGGAAGCAGATGTCAGTTCTCGAGGCACCAAATGTTCTTGTAATTCAATTAAAGGTGTGGTAGTTACTGCAAATCTTCAGCCTTTTTTTTTGTTTAAGCTGATTACTTACTATATTTAATGGCTTTAATTTTTACATGTTTTCTTTTAATATCCTGATTTGTAGAGGTTCGAGGGTATTTTCGGTGGGAAAATTGATAAGACCATTGCATTTGATGAGATGTTAGTGCTATCGAGTCACATGTGCAAAGGGAGCAAGGTATGCTATTAAACTTATGCAAGATAGATCTTATTCTTTTCTGCTCCCTCACCTTCCTTAAAATATTAACAGATGAAACTTGCAAATATGCAGACTACCTTCTATTTGTGCCTCTTTTGTTAATCACTACTATGTTCTGAACTCTATCTGTTTCACTCCCATTACTACACCTTTGGATTTTCACAAGGTTATGCGGTACTTAATTCATGTCTGTCACAGATGTATGCACTCCATTCAGACCTGAATGTGAGGAAGAAGAATTTTGGCCAATACTCTGCATTTGTTATAACCATGCTTGCCTTTAACTTCTTAGTTTTAAAACATGTCGAAAATTGTAGAGATTCCTTCTGTAAATTTACAAAGTCATTCACTTTCAAATCCTGGTTGTTTGAGTTGAACATTCTTATCATAGGCATACGTCTAACTGACTTCCGTTTTGTCTCAGTAAACTCTCCACCTCCACTACCCTTTATCAATTTGTTGTCCCCTACCAAATTGAGCTTTAAATAATTGTTCTGCCACCTATTTGATCTTTCAAACCCCTTCTTTTCTTTGCAAATGGGACTTATCCATCCCTTTTCACCACATGCGTTTTCCTGAAATCCGTAGATGAGTATATGCCCCTATTAGTGCATTGGTTTATGAAGTTAAAGGAGGATCTCATTTAATCATGAATGGCAGTAAACGTTTTGTCTTCAAGTTGGCTCTCTGGACTGCATCAGAACTGTTGGGAGAGTCAAGGGTGCCTCAGAAGGGGGTGTTTGCATGTGATTGTGCTTAAGAAGAAGTAATTTAAATTAAATTATGTCACAAGTGTAGTTTATTAAGTACTTTTGGTCAAAATTTGAACATTGGAACCATTTACTAAATATATCAGTTTGTATTTATATACATCTAATATGAGAATGTTCTTGTTTTGTTGGGTAAATATGTGTATGTTTGTTATGTGCCATGAGTAGAAAGGAGGCCTTTCTGGGAGGAATTTTTATTTCAATTAGCTCTGGTAAATTTCCTTTTATGCTCTAATTATAAATGCTATCGTATGTTCTGTTCATTTCAAGCCTTTTAGACTATTTATAGTTACCCCAGAGATGGCTTATCATAATATTGTGTGCTTTACATGTATAGCCATTTGGATGTCTTCTTTTTGCAGAATCAGTGCCCTTAGTACAATATTTTATTTTAAGCTTTTGCAAATTTGATAGTTTCTCTGGACGAGGCATGCAGAGAATTATCATTACAGTGTGCTATATTGTGGCATTTACCCTTTTGCTCAAATTATGTCTTCTTTTTGTGCAGGATGAACACCCTGAGTACAATCTTTTTGGTACAATCGTACATTCAGGTTTCTCTCCTGATTCTGGACACTACTATGCATACATCAAGGTCTTTTCATGGCTGTTTCTCTATATAAAATCAAATGTTTCCTGATGTCACCTGTAACCAGCAATTAATAGTTTTAACTTTTGTGTTTTGGTCTCAGGATGCATTTGGTCGGTGGTACTGCTGCAATGATTCTTATGTATCAGTCTCAACCTTGGAGGAGGTCTTGTCAGAGAAAGCCTATATACTTTTCTTTTCTCGTTCAAAACAGAGGCCTCGAATGAGATTTGATTCAGTGGTTAATGGATCTAAGTCTCATGAGTCCAATGGCAGAAAGGTATCATCTATATTGCAACAAAACGGTTGTCGAGATAGCAAGCAAGTTTCCAATCATCTGCAAGAGTCCAATAAGTTAACCGATGGAACGAGATCATTTTTCCAGAAGTCAGGTTGTCCAGAAAAACCAGTTAACGTAAAATTTTCCGCCCACAATTGTGAGACAAATAAAAAATCGACAAATTACCTTGTGTCTAATGGCACTAAAACCCTTACATCTGAAAGGCCTGATTGTGTGGGAATGCCGACTGTTGCAAAAGATTATTCTGATAACCATTCTGGGTCATATAGTTCTATGTCTTCCCTTGGTTCCAATTGCAACAATTCAAGTAACGTACGCAAGTCTAGTACTTGTGTAGAACCAATCAACATCAAAGTCTCTTCTAACAAACACAGCCAGACAGGTAACTCAATGAAATCTGAGATTGATCAAGGGATGCCTAATCAAAATAGAATGTTTAGTTCTGTGACTACCAGTAAGGACATTGCCTCTGAGAATGGAAATATTAAAGTTTATGAAAAGGAGGTCAGGGAGGAAAATGGCCATGAAGAAGCTTCGTTGACTTCAGGTGAAAAAGATAGATCTGGCTTATTAGTGAATGAAGAGAATGGTGTAAGCCAAAATTTAGCAGATATTCAGATTGTAAAGAGTGGGCCGTCATGTTTGGCACCAAGTAATGGAGAAACTGGGATTATTTCACAGGACTCCTCACAGAGGATTACACATGAAGTAAATGGTTCAGGACTAGTGAAAAGATTTGACTCCCAACAATTACAGAATGGAGACATCAGGGCCTCTGACAACAGTTGTGTGAAAAGGAAGATAAAAGATGACAGTTCATGCATTTTTCTAGCTAGAGACGACCAATCTCTTGCAAAAGTGGAAGCATTCAAGGAATTGTATGTGACTTAGCCAGAAGTATTTTTTTGGATTTTTACTGTTTCTAAAAGCATATCCTTTTTTTTACTATTCATTACAAATTTCCCTGGCCTGAAATATGTCTTTGTGCTATTTTCTTGATTTATCACATTTACTTGGTTTAAGTTGAAAAGTGATTGATTTCTTTTGTCATATAGTGCTAAGTTGCATTGGCTTCTCATTTTGGGCTGCATACCAATAGATGAGGAATGATAACAAGGAAAAGGGACTGAAACAAATAAGATCCTATATTCGACTTCCAAGTTAGGATTAACAAGAAAATGAGAACTCTGTTCTCAATCTTGATTCATACAATATTCATAGACTTCATAATCTGCTCTAACTCTCCAATACATTATTAGGTATTTATAGGAAAAAGAATGGAGAGACTTAATAAAAGAAAACATCTTTCAAACTATTGATCATATGATCAAATGCTAGTCCAATAGATTAGTGGTGGATAAAGTTTGTTCTTAAAATTTTGACTATTTTGTTGTTGTCTGGGATCATGCCTTTGTTATCCCAGTGTTGTTTGGATTGTAGGAATACTTATCGATTAGGTTGTAGACTCTGTGGCTAGGCATGTGTGGTCAAGTTGTATTTGACTGTCTAACCCTGTTTTTCCATCCTCTAGACAGACACTTCCTCAATAGCTTTAGACGTGTTATAGAAATTGTCACATCAGACAAATAGGTCTATGTCCTCCAAATGAACTGATAAATCTTCATATTTTTCTTGGGTTTGATTAATTTTCAATAGCGAGACGGGGAAATCAACATTTGTTTTATTATCTATATTTGGTAGATATTCTCGCTTCATGTATATACAATTTATTGCTGATTCTTTCTGTAATTTAGATGATAAAGTTTTACGTTCATAGAGGAACCATTACTAATTTGTGTTTTCACATTCACCAGGATTGGAAAAGAAGCTTCCATGTTTCTGCGTTCATGTGGTTGGTCTGATGAAGTGCAAAGTTTCATGTATGCAGAGAAAAAGTTGCGTCTAGAAGCAGGCAATACTGTGTCAAATGACCATGAGTGGAAGTAAGCTCTCTTGATACTTATTACTATTTACAATCACTATTTTTTATGAAATTGATCTCATGTGCATATCTACATTTGGTTTTACATTGTTTATGTAACCTGGGCTGTGTGTAATGTGTGGCTGTGAACCTGTGAGAAATGCATTTTATGACATATATACGCCAATTTTGTATTCTGTTGATAATCTTAAGTTGGCGGCCCAGTTTCAAAAGGTGTTTAGGGCTTTGTGCGACTTATCAGGGGCTATGGAATATGACTGCCTACTTTAATTTACGATTTAAGAGGCTGCTATAATGTATTTAAAATATTATTATTTGAAGATTCAAGCACCTATAAAGTATAGTCTACACCTCTTAAAGATAGCCACAGAATTTAATAACTCATTCTTAAGTTGAGACTTGTAAATCCACTGACCATCTCTTTGAAGAAAAATGTCTAGCACGAGGTTCTCTGACCACTCAACATTTATTTTGGTTGTATCCCTCCATCATTGTGTTTGCCAATAGAAATTATATGAGTCTGATCTCTCACAACCACTATGTACGTGAGAATAACCACTTGGAACTTAAGTATTTTGACACTTGAGAATTTAAGATCTAGTATTTCACTGTGTGTATTATATTTTTCTGTTTAATTGTTATGCATCTTGGAACATGTTATTTTCTTGAAGTAGTATTTAAGTTAGTATTATTTTGTTCATTTCTATGTATATCAAGCCAAATGTACTTTTCTTCTGCACCATTTTCTTAATTGCAACCTATACCAACTGACCCTACCCCATCCTTACTGAACACCTGTTGCTTTTTAAATGCCATTCCTCGTACCCATCCCCATGCCATGACATAGTATGATCCAGGTAGAGGATTCTTTCTATGTTCATAGACCAAGTTATTATAGCAATATGTATCCATGACATTATTATGAAATTCTGTGACTTAGTGATTGTTATTTGTTGCAGCCTCTTTAAGCGACAAAACACTCCGTTATCAGATATTCAGTTGCTTTGTTATATTAATTCTACCCCTTAGTTCCTACAGTTTCCTTAATGATTTAATTTATAAGGGGTTAATTTGTCGTTGAGATAAGTGGTTGGTATGCTCATTTGTTTTCAAGTACTGGGAAATTTTTAAAATTTAAAAATTTTGACTTTGCTTTGCATACATTCAAAATAGGAAAACTCGAGATGCAAATAAGGAGTATGTACTTTAGTTGTAGAAGATTGTAATTTTGGTTCTACGTATGATATACTATATCTTTGGAAAATGTTGGATGTTTTATTTGCAAGTTTTGTTTTATATACAAGTATTTTTATTTATAAATTGCCAAACTTTTGCAGGCAATTATATTTGTTGTAGGGAGCCTTGTGTGTTTCACATGGTGTTACTCTTTTTCAGTTAACATGAATATGTAAAGATTTCTGGTATTGTCATGTTTAGAATTTTATTGGGTACTAGTTAGGTCTTTGATGGCTTTGACTGGATGTCTGCCCACATCATGTATACTTTTTGCTTGCCACTGTTTGATATTTTCCACTTAACATCATAGCCAGTAATTCAGTTGCATAGTGCAGGTGGGTTAAAAGTTTATTTTGTTATCTTTCTAATTTATGCGGTAAAGTTCAGGATGTTAATTCATTCACTTTTTTAATGACCATTATTTCATGTCCTTTTTTGTTAACACCAAGATTTCCTTTTTAATTCTAGTCATTATCATGTAGATATTTTCTTATCAGACATTTTGAATAATAAATACTTGTCTGTTACAGTTTTGAAGCAGCCTTTTGTTCCAATTTCTTGTTGACATTGATATTTTTGCAAAATTTGATTAGCGCTGCTAGAGTATGACAGGTCCTTTAAGTTTACTTTTTTATCCCTTGATTCAATGAGATGAAAAAATATTTAAAATATTATAAGAAGTTGACCCGTAAATTGAGAATAATATACTTTCGTTTCACTAAGGTGAGGATATAAAAGTAAAATCTCTTATACGCTCAATGATATATTTTTGCTTCATGTATTTTTTGTGCATCTTCTGGTATGAGCTGTGGAGCAAAACATGCTCACTATATCTTAATTAATGTAAAATGTCCAAGCATGTCCAAGTACCTGAGTTGCAATTTTTAGCATTATAGATGTGTTATCTGTCTTGAAATCACTGCTGTCTGCTCCCTTTTCAAAGAATGCTTAGTTCATGTTGGGTGGGAATGGATGCCTGCCTCTCTTGTTTAATAATATTATAGGGAAATCCATCTCACATATATACATTATATTTAACTGGGCAGGAGTTTACTGATTTCACCAGCAAAGAGATTTTTTTATCCTAAAATCCCCGAATCGTTGAAAGCAAAATTGGTTGAAAGTATCAAATTGTTTAGCCAAGAGAAGCAGTCATCTGGAATTTGACGAAGTCCCATCATGGTACGCATTGCACTTGAATTTTTTAAATTTGTGTTACTTAATAAATTACCCTTGAAATAATGAATATCAGAATCTCAGTAACTAAACCTTCCTAATAATATCATCACAAATTACACTTTCCTTACCTTGAGCTAATGCCTCTGATACATGTTGCTGTTTTTTATGCACTGAAATAATTTTAGGCATAAATGTTGCTTTGATCATGTCTTTTTTTACTCTAGGAATGCGGTAATCACTAACCAACACCGTGGTAGTTTTGCTGAGTGTTTTCTGGCCCCCTATTATTGTGCTTGTAAATAGTTGAGTTGGAAACTCTCATGAGGCGGTGCAGTTGGTGGAGAGAGAGAGAGAGAGAGCATTGAAGAAGGCTATTCAATATGTACAATACTTTTTCCCCTGTAGCAAATCCTCATTTTATGGACCCATTTCAGGTTTTCTCGTTAAAAATGAATGTGGTCCTAAAGAGGAGTTTTTGATACATTTTCCTGTTTATGGGAACTTAATATATTCACAGAATGAGATTTACTAATGTGGTTCATCTGCTCGTTCCATCTAGTTTTGTAACTGTTGTGCAGCTTTGTAAAGATCTTTGCTGAATGTGGCGAGGCGTTGTTTTGTAATCCATCGAATTTTTTGTATGATAGATGCTTCTCTACGATAGTTGTTTTGAGAGGGAGAACTAGCTTTCAGAAATGTACTTTATTCTTTTGTAATGTTGTTGGGAGAATCGACAATCATAATAGCTTACTTACCTTGTTATCTTCATTTACCTAAATCTGCTGTGCACTTGTTGCTTGCTTGGATTGATTCCTTGAACATCAAAATCTGTTTTGCCTTTTGTCTTTTGATTAGGGTATATGTACTCATTTTAACACCTTTAGTTAAGGTCCCTATCATTCCATTTCAACATCCACCAACAGTAATTTGGTTATTTGATGGGTGTGAGTTGCAAAAAAATCTCTTTAAGATGGTGTTTTGTTTCCTTGAATTTCAGTTAAAATAAAGTTGGTGTTTTTCCGCAACCAACCCTTCTTTTAATTTTAATCAACCAACCCTTCTTTTAATTTTAATCAACTAGTAATACACTCGCGCGGAAAATATTATAGTAGACATGTTCACAAACTTCATTGCAATATTAAGATTATGAAAGAAAATCTTACCATTTCTTTAATTTTGGCTCGTCTGATATCACCATCAATCTCTTGCTCGTGGGGTTCCTACTGTAGGTGATTAAAAAAAAAAAGCAGATCATTGAAATGTTCACATTTTTCAGCATTCCCAACCATCTGTTTACATGAGCACAATATGTCACAATACCCAACATCAAATCCACACAATATGTGGTATGTGGCAACCCATACAACAATCCACCTTTACGTTTTATCTACCTCCTTTGGCCCACCATTCTACAGCCTCACAAATCCCCAAGGTTTAAACCAATTCTTTTAGGATTATAAGTTAGGGTGCCATAACTTAACCCAAAACGATGGCCAAAAGTAATGGATTGACACCACTTCTACGCTTCCGTGAATGGAGTCAATATGGATATCATAAAATAGTATAACCTAGCTTTAGCATCTCATTTTTACTATTAATAAATTTCAAAAGCTTTTATTGTTATGAACTATTAAAATGAAGAAGTTATGTCATATAATCACATTCTTTAGAGCTCTATACCCACTCAACATAAAAAGAAATGATTGCATCAATTGCTGCAATTTGAGGTATATGGCACATATAGTATAAACTATATCCAAAACAGAATTTATGGATCCATAAGTGTGTATGTAGAGAACATCAAGAAAGAGGGAAAAAGTTGATAACCTTTTCTATTTATGTATAGTGTATTTTCTTTTCAAAGCCACTTATTTTGCCAGTTCTCATCAGACAACCAACTCAGGCTGCATTTCTCTTGTTGATCCAAGCTTTTCCAATTCAGAATCCAAGTCCAGATCTTCTTTTTATTCTTAAATCCTGCAATTGTTGATGTTTTCAGTAGTGAATCAATCAAATAGAGAAGATAAACAACGAAAGATAACTAAAATATTTCATGTGACCTTCAATTTCCACTTGTCCCTTTCAGTCATTATACCGGATTCCCATTAGTTGTCAACTATAACATAAAAATATGAAATGTATAAATCGCATGAGCTGACATAGCATGAAGTGATAAATGGATTATTATACCTTTGAATCTTTGCCACTCCAGCTGAGATGCTTGGCTTCATCAAGATCCTGGCAATCAACGCTGCAAATACAATCATAAAATTCGAAAGGGAAATCACAAACCCACGTGCGCAAACACAACCACAACACAATGATTAGAACATAGGGATGAAGGAATCAAGGAAAATACCGGCGGCGGAGGAGTCCATCGAGAAGCTGTCGCATTCCGGCGTCATCCATGACATCGAATCAGGAACTCCTCCATCGTCGTCGTCATATTCTATTTGCTCTCCTATTTCTTCATCTCCTCGGCTTATTCGGCTCTAGAAATCGAGTGGGCTAATCAAGGGTTTTACTGGTCGCGAAGTCGGAGATTCAGTGGCGGTTCTAAAGAGGAAGAGGGCCCCAAGATGTATATTCTGGTATTTTCTGTAGAGGAGAAGGAAGCGGCAGAAGGTGCGGCGGCGGAAGGGCGGTGGCGGTGGCGGTGGCGGCGGCGGAAGGAGATGGGTTTTCGGTAGTTGTAAGAGGTGCAGGAGAGAGAGATGGAGGATGATGACTAGGGATGGCAAAGGCAGTAAAACTACCATATCCGTATTCGTCCCGTTTAAAAAATTTATTATGTTACCCGTACTCGTCCCATTACTATTTATCAATACCCGCCGGTATCTATACCCATTTAATATTCATTTATTTTATATATATTTATATTTTTTTTATTATCTAAATAAATATAATAATAAAATTAAGTTATTATTAATTAAATATAAAATAAATATAATATAAATTATATTATTTTAAATAAATGTTTAATAAATATGATTAAATAAAATTTATAACTATTAATTAAATATATAAAATATCTTATCATATATAAATTATATAATATATATTAAATTTTATAAAAAAAATACATATAATCGAGGTACCCGCGCCCGTCCCAAACCCTAATGGTATTTTTTACAACTACCAGTACTCGTCCCAAACCCGTTTACAACTACCCGTACCCTACACATTAGGGTTCGGGTAGACCGGATATCTAGAAATACTCGTCCTATTGCCATCCCTAAGGATGACAGATACGCTGTAGTTAGAGGTGTCAAAATGAGCCGGCGGGGCGGGCCGACCCAAAACCCGCCTCAACCTGCCATTTGGCGGGACGGGCCTAGGCGGGTTGCGGGCCCAAAATATGAAACCCAACCCATTTAGAGGCGGATTGCGGGTTATGGCGGGCCAACCTTTTTTTTTTACGATGCTGATATAATTTTTATTATTTGAAAATGAAATATTAAAATGATGGAAGCTCTTACAAAATACTATAATGTCAATTAGATCATTAAAATATAAATATAGATTTTACAAAATAGCCCCATTGAACAGTTAAACATAAACAAAGATTATTAATCAACTACATAAAGTTTACTAACTATATATAAATAAAACAATGTAAGTCTAATTATCCTCAAATAACACAAATTAAATCACAAAAAGTTTACTAGTTTTAAAGGTCAATCACAAAACTCAAAACATAATTATAAAGTTGTTTTTAAGACTCATCAAATATAACATCATAATATAAACATTTCAATTTTCATGTTGATCAATTATATTCTCGTCAATCTTCAAAGGATTAGATATCTTAAGTATTTATCATTTGCATTTGTTTAATCCATATATACATTTATATTTTAAAATTAATAAATTCAAATAAAAAAATTATGACTTAAATTTATTTACGAATTTTTTGTATACTAATCTACGTTACAAAATAAGAGTAAGTAGTGTATTCATCTTATAATTTAATTTATTATTTCAAAAATAATTAAAAAAAGGAACAATAAATATTTGGAATATACTAGACCAAAAGCAAAAAAAAAAATTATGGCGGGCCCAAATGGGCCAACCCGCCCCCGTTTGGGTTGAGCCCGCTAGGCCCGCCCCCGTTTGGGCTAGCCCGTTTAGGCCCGCCTCCAAACGGACTGCAAATTTTACGGCCCAACTCACATTTTTTAGAGGTGGGGACAGGCCGGCCCGTGGGCCCAACCCGTTTTGACAGCTCTAGTTATAGTGGGTTTTCAAAAAAGGCGTGTAGATAAAAGTAAAACTGAGTAGTCAAACAATTTTTAAAGATTAAATACAGCATTTACTCATTGTATCAGTAAAAAATGAAGAAAAAAAACTATCTGCTAAAATATTTTACATAAAAAAATTAACTTTCTATTTATAACAATGTAAATGGGCGGGAAAATAGCATCTTTTCATTTTTAGCAAACTTTTCTACTTTTATATATATATATATATATTACTTAGATAATTTTATTCTAGGTTTGCAAAAAATGATGATAACTCATGATCTTATATCAAGTGCTCTCGATTTCCATCATTTATATCCATTATGATTGAGATTTGAGAGAAACATGTGAGAACACAAAAACAATCAAGATAGATGTATAAAATCTAACTATGATTGTGATTTCGTATGTGTGCATTGATTGTGTTGATTGTGTAAAGAATGAACAAACTTGACACAAGATCTTCACGTGGTTCGGCGAACGAATTCACCTACATCCAAGGGAGGATGGATTGCTTTTATTGAACGAAAAATACATAGAAGTAATAACATCGGGTGTGTTGAATTAAGGTTTACATGCTATACTTCCATAATAAAAGGAGGTGCTATGGAGAGACACATAGGCAGAAAAAGGTTTGATATAGTATATATAGTATAGGCAGAAAAAGGTTTGATATAGTATAGTTAAAGACAGTGATTAGAAAATCGGATCGGAGGCCAAATCAATGATCCTAACGGTTCAAGGTTGGCCCGGTCGGATCGGTCGGATCGGGCGATTCAATCGGAAAAACAAAAATTATAGTATATTTTTTAGTTTTAATAATATTTTATTATTTTACATATAATTTTTTATTAATATACTTAGTGTAATGAAAAATAATGGATTGAAAGAGTAAAGTTAAATGTGAAAATAAAATAATTTTTGAATTTTAATTTATATTAATATCTTATTTAATTCAAATTTACTTTGAAATTGAAAGAAAATTAATTAAGAATATTAGAATTGGAATAAAAATGAAAAGAAAATTGTTAATTCTTTTTGTTTGTTGACTCTAATTTTAATTAATATTCATTCAAAAAAAATTATAATTATTTAGATACAATTTAGCTAATAAATTTATTTATTTTAAAATTAAATAATTATTGAGTGATAAATTACTTGTAGTTAAAATGTAGGAGTATATGTTTATAGAAAGGGATAAGATCCCACATTGGTTAATTATAAGATAGAGAGATTTTGTCATCTATAAATAAAGACCACATTTTCTCCCTATTTCCCAATAACTTGAAGATCCCACATTGGAAGCTTATTAAAGAGAAGGGATATTGTGATTTTATATAATGATCACTACTCCCTTCTTTGCATCCATCTTATCTTGAGATGTTGGCTCAAAAATTAATCGACGACTCGAATCTCAAAAAAAAAAAATTAAAAAAAAAATCGGCGATTTTCGATTTGACTGGTTCAGCCGGTTATTCCTGTTTGAACCGGTTCAATCCAATTTTTCCCGATTGGACATAGAATCTGGTTTTATGGTGCATTTAGATCGGTTTCTCGACCGTTCCCAGTTGAACCGGTCGGTCCGGTTCGGTTCTCTAATCATTGGTTAAAGATATATTAGACGTGATTTTTTTAATTTAAGTTTTTAATTTTAATTTTATTTTATTTTTATATGGTGTATTGTAGCTATTCAATATTTAATGTAAAAATTAAGTATATTACAATTATGTATTTTTATATTTATATTTTTAATCATAATATATATATATATATATATATATATATATATATATATATATTCCTTTATTTATTTGAATTTATGCATTTTGTAAAAATTACTAATTATTTATGTATAATATATAAATGTATTTTTTAATATAATGTAATTTTATATTTATCAATCAAATCGCATTGTTTATATGCTTATTTTTTATAACATTAAATTTAATTCTTTATTTAAGATAAATAGAGTATATATTAACTTTATATTATATTAACATTATTTTATTTTAATTGAAATTTAAAAAAAGACATAAGTATAAAAAAAGATAAAATATACTAAATTATAAAAATAGAGTTTATAGAATTATCTAAAAAAAATACAAAAATCGAGGAGAAAAAATAAGATAACAAAAAATTAAAAATTATAATAATAATACCTTTAAGGAGAATGGTTGAACCTACATATAAGATCATATATAAAAGTATAAAAGACAAAATTGGACCTACAAATATGATCAAATATGATAATAATTAAATCTAAAAATAATATCAATAAAATAAAAGTATAAAAGAAGATAAAATAAATTAAATTATAAAAATAGAGTTTATAGAATTATTAAAAAAAACACAAAAATCAAAGAGGAAAAAAATAAGATAACAAAAAATTAAAAAGTAAAATGATACATTTAAGGAGAATGGTTGAACCTACATATCAAGTCATATAAAAGTATAAAAGACAAAACAAATTAGAATAGATTAAAACTGGTATGAAAGTAGAATCTATAAAAGAGAAGAAAAGGAAGAAGCATTAGAGAAAAAAATAATAAAAAGATGATTAAAAAAAGAACAAAAGAAAGAATATTAAAATATAAAAATAGGGTTTATAGAATTATTATAAAGCAAACACAAAAATTGAAGAAAAAAAGATAGACAAAAAATAAAAAGAATGATACCTCAAATGAGAATGATTGGACTTACAAAAAGATCAAATATGAGAATGATTAAACCTAAAAATAATATCAAATAAAAGTATAAAAGAAGATAAAATAAATTAAATTATAAAAATAGAGTTTACTATGGTATTATGAAAAACAAAACACACACAAAAAACGAAGAGAAAAAAATAAGATAACAATAAATTACTAAAAATTATAATGATATCTATAAAGAGAATAATTTAACCCGCATATTCCGCATATAAAAGTATAAAAGACAAACAAATAATATCAATCAAATATAAATATGAAAGAAAATAAAATAAACTAAATTATAAAAATAAAGTTTAAAGAATTATTTTAAAAATACAAAAATCGGAGAGAAAAATAAGATAACAAAAAAATAAAAATTATAATGATACCTTTAAGGAGAATGATTGAACCTATATATAAGATCTTATAAAAGTATAAAAGGGAAAACAAATTAGAGTAGATTATAAATAATATGAATGTAGAATCTATAAAAAAGAAGAAAAAGAAGAAGTATTAGAGAAAAAAATAATAAAAAGATAATTAAAAAGAAGAACAAAAGAAATAATATTATAATATAAAAATAGGGTTCATAAAATTTTTATAAAGCAAACACAAAAATTAAAGAGAAAAAAGATAGACAAAAAAAGAATATACCTCAAATAAGAATGATTGGTCCTACAAATAAGATCAAATATGATAATAATTAAACCTAAAAATAATATCAATAAAATAAAAGTGTAAAAGAAGATAAAATAAACTAAATTATAAAAATAGAGTTTATAGAATTATTTAAAAAAAATACAAAAATTGAAGAGAAAAAAATAAGATAACAAAAAATTAAAAATTATAATGATACCTTTAAGGAGAATGGTTGAACCTATATATAAGATCATATATAAAAGTATAAAAGAAAAAATAAATTAGATGATAGTAGAATCAATAAAAGAGAAGAAAAAGAAGAAGCATTAGAGAAAAAATAATAATAAAAAGATAATTAAAAAATAACAAAAGAAAGAATATTAAAATATAAAAATAGGTTTAATAGAATTATTATAAAGCAAACATAAAAATTAAAGAGAAAAAATATAGAAAAAAAGAATATACTTCAAATAAGAATGATTGGACCTACAAATAAGATCAAATATAATAATAATTACACCTAAAAATAATAGCAATCAAATAAAAGTATAAAAGAAGATAAAATTAATTAAATTATAAAAATAGAGTTTACAAAATTATTAAAAAAATACAAAAATCAAAGAGATAAAAAATAAGACAACAAAAAATTTAAAAATATAATGATACCTTTAAGGAGAATGATTGAACCTACATATAAGATCATATAAAAATATAAAAGGCAAAATAAATTATAGTAAATTATAGTAAATATTGGTGAAAATTCAAGCAAATTAAACACCGCATACACGAAGAATTTTAAATTTTCAGGAATTGCATACGAAGAATATAAAATCCAAATATATGAAGAATTGAATGCCGAGCAATTTAACCCTCATAGAACACCAAAATAAAAAATGAAAACCCCAGCAAAATGAATACGAGTCATTGAGTATGCAGAGTCATACATCCCGAAAATTGAAAACGATAAACTGACTACGATTAATTAAACTGAACTAAATAAATCTAACATTGAACTCCAAAATTATTGTGGATGAAATATCCAACAAAATGAACATGAGCCATTGAATATGCAAAATTAAACATCCCACAAATTAAACAAAAGAAAAATTGAATACATTAGCAGATTTAATGTCTCGATGAATCACGAAAATCTTGGTGGTAGGTTTCTTTGCACGTTTACCAGATTCCTCTAGGTGATAATTTGCAGATTCATTTAAGAAACGTTGCCATATAAAATCTTTTCTTCTATAATAGAGATTCCAAATTCCATCAATCTTGATACTTTAGCGATTCCGAATTCGATTACTCATCTATGGCCAGTGACATCCCATTTCTTCACACCAGATATTCTGAATTTTCTATCATCGCTAATTTATTTTCTCACTTTTACGATGGTGGGAATATTATATAGGAATTGTGAAAATAATTAAAGGGATATATAATATTTATTTATAATTAATTTTTATAGGAATAGGGACAAGTGTGACTTTTCATTAAACAATTTTGTAGTGGGTATTAATTAAATATATATTAAGTATCTACTAGTAATATTAATGTATATTTTATAGTAGGAGTAATAAATCCAAAAAAAATAATAGCCTGATCATGTAGGTGTGGTCACAACTCACATGTTTTGCTATACGGATTTCTAGAAGTTAAGGGGTGATTCTTACCACGGGTCACAGGTAAGGGGTTACTCATGACTTGTCGTCACATAAGTGATATGGAGGGTACACCCCCCCCCTCATGTGAGTGGTTACTCATGACCGTCGTCACATAAGTGGTCTCCATAGTATTCTAACGAGTTTTAAAAATATTTCACTTTATAAGGATAAAAAAATTCACATAATTTCTTTTCTCTTTGATTTTTATTAAGGTGGTTATTTTTTTTTCCTTTTATTGAAGTTTAAACTAGATTACACGTAAATGGCTTTTAAAATATAAACAAAAAAATTTTCTTTAACATTTTATTACTTTAATTTAAAAATTAAAACTACAATAAAATTTTGAAATATAATTAGGAGTATAATAAAAATAAAATTGATTTTTAGAAAAATAAATAATAATTTGAAGACTTTCTATTTTTTTTTCTTTCTAAAAAATCACTTTAATATATAAATAAAAAGTAAAATTATTAATAAATAAGTTTCTTAATAAAAAATACTCTCTCTATCTAATAAGGTAAAGACTTGTATGAGACCGTCTCACGTAAGCTATTATGTGAAATGGCCAGAAAGTAATAACTTTTATGAAGGAAAGTGATAATAAATTAATGCAAGTGATAATGTTCTTTCATATACAATTTATAGTATAAATAAAAAGTGATAACATTTTATAGCGAAAGTGATAATGATTTATAGTGAAAGTGACTATTTTAAAAAGTGAAAAATTGTCTTCGTGAGACGGTCTCACGAAAGACATGCTCATTTAATAAATATTTTTTAGATGTTTCTTCGTAAAGAAAAAAAATCATATTTACAGTCATAGTTATAAGAAGGTAAAATTCTCATTGTACAACTTAAATTCTCATTCTACAGCTTAAAAAATGGTAAAACAATTCACACCCTTAGTTAAGGCTATTCGTGTGTTGTCTATGATGAAAGAGGAAAAACATGTACTATTTTATAGTGTTTTCAAATCATTGCACCATTTTAAAATCATGTTGGAGTTTGGTACAATTTTTTCATTATTGGTTCTTGTAAAAAATGCTTCATATTATATTTTTGTCATTTGTACAAAATAAATATATTTATAATCCTTACTTCAAATGAATTATAAAATCATTTATTTTAAAACTGTTATAGGTTGATAATGAGACCTGATCGTAATTGGATGTATTAAAGGTTTACATCTGGTGTTCTTAACCAAGAATTTAAGGGTGGTTTGCAAAAATTTATTGACTTTGCAAGTAGTCAACCGAGATGTATGGATGGAAATAAAATTAGGTGTCCATGTAATGCTCGAAGGTGTCAAAATCGTGTGTATCATGATTTGGATACAGTAAAATTCCATGTGTCTAAATTTGGATTTGTTCCGGAATACTCTCTCTATCCCGGAGAAGTTGGCGCATTTTTTTTTGCACGGAGATTAAGGAGTATAATAATTAATGTAAAGTGAAGTGAGAAAAATAATATTTAATGTGTAGTGGGTAGTTGTATTAGATGTGGTATGTAGGCCCCATGAGAATAAAGTAATTGGT
The DNA here is from genome assembly GCA_023678885.1 of Pogostemon cablin. Lineage (NCBI taxonomy): Eukaryota > Viridiplantae > Streptophyta > Magnoliopsida > Lamiales > Lamiaceae > Pogostemon > Pogostemon cablin. The sequence continues at coordinate 30,425,880 of CM042959.1, forward strand.
TTTGTGTGGGTCCCATGTATTAGAAAGGAAATGTGTCAACTTTAATGGGACAAACCAAAAAGGAAAGTATGTCAACTTCTATGGACGGATGTAGTATTATACTTGGGAATGTCACGGAGAAGCTAATGTAGACCTAATGACTGTGGAACTTCAACGTTCAACCAAGAATCAGACAATATAAATGTATCATCATATCACTCTATGGTGTTTGATGCTAGTCTGTTGATGACTTGGAGGAACCTCCAAACCAAAAAGCTCAAAAATTTTATGACATGCTTAATGCCTCTAATGTAGAGTTATGGCCTGGTTGTAAAAACCATACATTGTTATCACATGTTGCTCGAGTTATGAACATAAAGTCAGAGAACCATATGACTCAGAAAATTTTTGATAAAATGGTTCAATATATGAAAGAAATTCTTCCAGATGATAATGTAGTGCCTGAAAACTTCTACAACACAAAAAAGTTAATACGTGGTTTGGATTTACCAGTGGAAAAGATTGACAATTGCATTAAACGTTGCATGATATATTAGCGTGAGGATAGCCAATTAAACTCTGTGGACATCCTCGTTATAAGAAAGTATGTCAAGATAATGGCAAGAGAAGAAAAACTAGCATACCATATAGTAGAATGTACTACTTTCCTCTGAAAGATAGGCTGCAAAGATTATATGCATCTAATGCAACGGCTAAGGAAATGAGATGGCATGCAGAACATGAGATGAAAGAAAGTTTTATGGATCATTGCTCAGATTCTCCTGCTTGGAAGTATTTTAATAGTAGACATGAAGTTTTTGCTAGAGAAATTCGTAACGTGCGATTAGGGCTGTGTACAGATGGTTTCCAACCATTTGGGCAATCTGGAGCACAATATTCTTCATGGCCAGTAATAATAACACCTTATAACTTGCCTCCATGGTTGTGTATGAAAGAAGAATACATGTTCTTTTCTGGACCTGAAAACCCAAAAGATAAATTGGATGTGTTCTTGCAACCTATTATTGATGAGCTTAAACAATTGTGGGAAGTCGGTGATGAGGCATATGACATTTTCAAGAAGTAAAATTTTCAGTTGAGCGCTGCTCTTATGTGGACAATAAGTGATTTTCCTGCATATTTGATGTTGTCAGGATGGAGTACAGCTGGTCGTTTAGCTTGTCCATATTGCATGGAGGACTCAGATGTATTTACTCTTTCCAAAAGTAAAAAACAATCATGGTTTGATAATAGTCGCAAATTCCTACCTCTGGATCATGCAAATAGAAAAAACAAAACTGCATTCCTAAAAAATAAGGTAGTGACAAAGGTTGCACCACGAGTTAAGACTGGAGTTGAAGTAATGAAAGAAATTGAGAATTTGGGAATATTGAAAGTCACGGAATTAGATGCTGCTAAGACTAATAAAATGGTATGTAAGGGATGTGGTTGGAATAGGGAAAGTATATTTTGGGATTTGCCATATTGGAGTGAAAACATGATTCGACACAATTTGGATGTAATGCATATTGAAAAAAATGTCTTTGATAATATTTTTAACATAGTCATGGATGTCAAAGAAAAAACAAAAGACACTGACAAATCTAGGGAAGAGCTGAATGACTATTGTCGCCGTCCTGAGTTAGCAAAAGATGAAATATCAGGGACATATCCAAAAGCTTGCTATGCTTTGGACAAGAAGGGGAAACAAGCTCTTTGTGAATGGGTAAAGAATCTTAAATTCCCAGATGGATACGCTTCAAATATGGCAAGGTGTTTAGATATGAAGAAACACAGATTGTATGGCATGGAAAGTCATGATTTCCATGTATTCATGCAGAGATTATTGCCTATTGCATTTAGTAAACTACTCCCTTTAAATGTTTTCTTTAAAGATCTGACTTCTACTACCATAAGAAATGAAGATATGGAAGCACTTGATAAAGAAATTCCTGCCATTTTGTGCAAGCTTGAGCAAATATTCCCTCTGAGTTTTTTTAACTCCATGGAGCATCTTTCCATTCATTTAGCTTATGAAGCGAAGATAGCAGGTCCCCTACAATATCAATGGATGTATCGTTTGAAAGGTAATTGTACATTTACTTTAGTTTATATATTTTTCCAAAAACTTAATATGTTGTGATTATAATGTGTTGTAGGTACCTAAGGAAGTTGAAAAATAATGTGACTAACAAAGCAAAGGTGGAAAGATCAATATGCAATGCATATTTGGTTGAAGAAGAAACATCATTTTGTTCATACTATTTTGAAGATCAAGTGAATACAAGGCATCGAAAAGTGCCACGTAATGATGACATTAGTGTACATGAGGAGGATAAAGAACTTGAACAAAATCTATCCATATTCAAATTTTCCAGTCGCTGCACGAAGTTATATTTTATTAAATTGCTCCGAAGTAGAACCATATATCAGGTATGCATGGCTTGTTCAATATTTATATTTACTTGTGGATAATTTTTCTTTACCCTAAACATATGCAACCTTTTAAATAATTATATTCTTCTTCTTCTTCTTTTTTTTGTGTGTATTACGCAGTATTTTCAAGGACTTGTTGAAACATTCACGACTAAGTATAACCGAGATGGAAATTGACAAAAAAAACTAGAGAATGAATTTCCTGATTGGTTCGATACATACGTGAGTTAGTTTACCTTTACTTATTTTGTAACTTTTTTCCTAATGACTATCTAAAATTTGTTTAATATACAGGCGCATGATCCTTCAAGTAATGTTGGTAATAATTTCATAAAAGATCTAGCAAAAGGTCCATTACGAAGTGTGGCTGCATTGTAAATGGTTACCGATTTCATACCAATCAATGCAATTCTTTAAAAGCTACCATGAGCATCAAATGGTCTAATTTAACAGTTAGTGATAGTGATTACTATGGTCAATTGATATAAGTCTTAGAGTTGGAATACCCTGCCTTACCAATCAAGAGAACGGTATTATTCAAATGTGAATGGTTTGATCCGACTCCTAACTTGGGAATGAAGATTCATAAAGCGAACCATGAACCATGAACGCAGATTTAATGGATATGAACCATTCATTTTAGCTGTGCAGGTATATTATTGTGATTATCCAAGCGTAAAGCGTGAAAAGAGCGATTGGTGGGTTGTTATAAAAATGAAGGCTAGAGGTGTGATGGATGTTTCAGAAACAACTACAAATTATCATCCACCACCACTTCAAGAAGATGATGTTGATACCATAATTTTGATCAAATGCTAGATGAAGAGGCAGGTCCATTAGATGATTCAACCGAAGCTATAGAGTCTAATGAGGATGATGATATTAAAAACAGGATGAGCCGATACCTGACTCCGAAGAATTCGAGCCATTATTTGATTTCGAATAGGATGACTGATTTTCTATTGAAGAAGATGATGAGCTACATGAGAATGAAATGTACTGTGATAGTGATTAAATAAATTAGATCCAAACATTTTTTAATATTGTTAATATTTCTTTTATTAATATATGGAATTTTGAAAAATAAATAATTTCACTTGAAATTTTTAGTATTAGTATTCTTTTAACATATTTTTATTTAATTTTCATAATATAAAATTTTTATTTGTTTATTATTTTTTTTGTCAATAAATATTAAATACAAAACATATTTAGATATTACTAATTCATACATTCGCTATAGAAAATTACGCACAGATACAAAATTTAATTTTGTTTTTCCCATATTACCCATACTTACTGAACATCAGTGTGCATCGTGTGAAACAAATTAAAAAAAATACGATTAAGTATTTATATGTATATATACATCACTGTGCACTCATTTGAGATAAATAATTTTTGGGGAGAAAAAATGAATAAACTATTTATATGAATATACATCAGTGTACATTTAGATGAGATAAATAATTGTCGAAGATAGAGTAATTGAATTCAACCTTAATTTGTACACACATGTTCACAATGTACTTAATCAATTTGAACTTCGACTAATTAATTGGAAACTTGTCACAAAATGAAGAATGAAGTCACAATTCGAAGAACGAAGACAAATATGTACATTGAATTGCATTTAGAGAGAGAAATAATAGAAAGTGACCGCAGAGTGAATTAGTAAAATGATTTTTTCCTAAATTATTTCTTTCAAAATCTGTAGAAAGTGACCGCAGAGAGAATTAGTAAAACGATTTTTTCCTAAATTATTTCTTTCAAAATATGTACATCAACGTGCATTTAGAGAGATGAATAAAGAAAGAGACCGAGAGATAATTAGGAAAATGATTTTTCCTAAATTATTTCTTTCAAAATCTGTAAATCAGCGTGCATTTAGAGAGAGGAATAAAAGAAAGTGAATGCAGAGAGAATTAGGAAAATGTTTTTTTCCTAAATTTTCTCTCCTAAAATCTCGAGTGATAAGTATAATAATAGTGTACAGTGTACATTGACAAAAGAAAAGTTAGTTCTGTATAAATGTTGAATATTAAATGTGAATATTAGTGTACATTAGTGTACACTAATATTAAACGTTGAATATTAGTTTTGATGTAGTGTGTATTAGTGTTCAACGAAATTATTATTCTGTATAAACGTTGAATATTAAACATTGTGAACAAGGGTAATGCTGAAAGAAAAAATCATTATGTATCCCGCAATAATTATATTAGATTAATGTATTTATTAATAATTAAGTTGTAAATACACGTACCTATAATTAATAAACCCTATTTTTTTCTTATTAAAAAATGAATTCTACTTCAATAGTTCGTACTTTTATCAATTTTTTAACATTTCACTATATTTATATTTATCCTATATTTAATTATTTTATTATTATTAAGAATACAAAGTCTTTTATTAGCAGTGTTTATATTTGTGAGATAGGTTGATTTATTAAAATATGATAAATAAATTATAAAGTAAATATATTATTAAACTGTTATTTTCTCAACTATTAATTTAAGGGGATCCCTCTTGTGAGATGTATTTTTGTAAGACAGATTAACCTATTGCTAAAGTATGCTTATTATATATGTAAAGACTAATTATACTGTGTACCCAGATACACCCCAGGATACGGTGCACCCACTTTAAAAAACGTATATAATTATGAATAAAAACGTATACAATTATGAATAAAAATGTATACAATTTATTTGTTAGTTTTTTTAATGAAAAATTGAGTGTAAAAAATTTATAACTATTAAAAACACATGTATACACTATTGAATAAAAAGTATACACATATGAATGCTAGTTTTTTTAATGAAAAATTATGTGTGAAAAAAGCATACAATTAATAAGAAACATGTATACAAAATATAATAACATGTATACAAAATAGAATAAAAAGTTATACACATATGGGTGCACCCTTGCACCCGGTGCACCCAATATCAACTCACATGTAAAGATACTTATTTGTAGTTAAACCATTTCAATAATAAATCATATTATAACACCCTAAAATCATATTTTAAAGCATCATTCATCGTACATTAGAAAAACATATTTTAACAATCATTAAATATAATTTATCTATATAATAAAGATATTTTAACATATTTTACAAATCGTTTCACATTAACAACGTATCTTTATCTTAATTTAAATGATCAGTGGGTTAATACCCACACTATTTACGAGCTAATTTAATTATTTAAGTTAGTTTTTGATTTTGCGTTTGTTATTGTATGAAGTGAAGTAGGAGGCTACTATCTTAATTATCCTTATTTTTTTAAAAGGGTAATTTATATATCTAAATTACTACTAGATACACTAAGTAAATTATATTAATTATTAATACAAATTGAATGCATAAAATACAATTTTTATCCCTATTGATGCAAAAAGATAACGTGTCCCACTAATTTCTCCACAAAAATAGGGGAGAGATAATGCATATTATATTAATATGTCATCTGCATCAACATCTGAAAATATCCGAATACATTGCATATAAATATTTTCGAATACAATTCATTCCCTACAATTAATTCTGAATACATTACGTACAACTATTTTTGAATACATTTAGCTATTTTGGATTGTGATTATTAATGGTTAATTATTCACTGTATTAGAAAAAAATCTCCAAGAACAAGTCGCATGGATAGCTCGGATTCGTCCTCTGATCACATTCACATTGTATATTTTTGTATATTTGTATTCAAATTTTATGTATTCAGAAATTTTATATTCAAATTTTATGTATTAATTTTTTTTAATATATTTGTGTTTAGAAATTATATATTTTGTATTCAGAAGTTTACTAAATTTGTTGATATTCATAATTTATGTATTTAAAATATTTATTTTTAATATAATGGTGTTCAGAAATTATATATTTTGTATTCAGAAATTAACTTACACATAATCTGCGGATGTATTAGATAACGTAAATATATACTTATTTTATCTATACGTGATGTAGTTAGGGGTAATTGAGACTTTTTATAGAATAATTTTGTAGTAGCTAGTAATAAAATATATACTATGTATCTACTAGTAATATTATAATATATCTTGTACTATATAGTAATATATCCTTTTTTATTTTATTTTCTTTTAAAATTTTGTAGTACTATATATTTTTTTAAAATTGTAATTATATTTGAAAAAATATTACTCTCCATTTACTATTTTTGTTCATCCTATTATTTATACCTAAAATAAGAAAATAACAGATTAACCATAAATACAATTTATACACTTTAATTTAAAAAATCCACACATTTTTAATTAAAATATAAAATACTTTATAATTACCAATTACATAAACATAGCAAACTACTATTAAATAAAAAAGAATTTTTTTAAAAAAACTTTGTATCTACAATAACTATGAGAGTAAGTTTGGTGTAAACAACATTCACATATATACTCTATTTTTTAACAAATTACTCTTTATTAAATAAAAAAATTATTTTATAAGAGTTATATTTTTTATTCGGAAGACTAATAATTTATCTCTTTAAATAATTTTTCATGTAATAAAATGATTAGGGTGCAATAAATTGAAATGCAATATTTTTATTTAGAAAAATTATAATTTATCTCTCTAAATAGTAATTTTTCATGTACTAGCCAGGTGGGCTAGCCCATCTGGCCACCGGGCTCCTCACACAAGTGAGTGACATGGGTTCTATTCCCATTGAAAAATAAAAGAGGAGGGGAGTTATAAGGAGGCTTAGAGAATAAGGGCGTACGGAGACTTGGTGAACTAACTACTAATAACTAACTTTGTCTAATAAAAAAAGTAATTTTTCATGTACTAAGTGTTTAAAAAATTGTTTTAGACTTAATTTTACAGTTTAATATTGTTGGTAATAAATTATGTTGAAAATGTGTAATAATTTTGAAATTTAAGTGTATAGTTGTATTGTTGGATTATTTTTATTTCCTTATTCTAAGGTAAATTTATTTATGAGATGAATAAAGAGTAAATGTGATTTTTTCTTTTAAGAGGAATGAGTAATATTTTTTAAAAGATGATTACAATTCTAAAAAAAATGACAAAGTCTCTTGTGAGACGTTAATTACATGAGACCATTTGTGAGACGTATTAAAGTATCTCTATTATATAGATAATGTAATAGTTGTTAAAATATATTTTCTAAAGTATGCTGGATTATGTATTAAAATATGCTTTTAGCGTATTATAATATGATTTATTATTGGCATACTCTTACCATAATTAAACATATTTTATGTGTACAATAAGTATACTTTAGTAATGGGTTGACCCGTCTCACAACCGTCTCACCAATAACCAGTCTCACAAGAGAGTGTCTCAAAAAAATATACAAAACGTCTGTGACCAATAAAAATGGCTAAAAGTGCCATAAATAAAATGTTGTACCCCACCATTAGGGGCTCCACCGCCCTGGGGAATTGGTGGAGGAGGTAAATCGCAGGATGTGCCTCAAGTAGCTTATAGAGAGGGCTCACTGTTTAACTTGCTCAAGTGGCTTATAGAGAGGGCTCACTGTTTAACTTGTGCTTGCAAGGGGCCAAATCCATGCCAAAGGCAGGATTCGAACCCCCACCCTACAGCAACCAAGCTCAGTTAGAAAGTCTTTCCACCCTCCCTTTTACCACTTGAGCTATGTCCTTGGGCAAATAGAGGGTGCCTCTTAATAATTCATACAAATGCAAGACCAAAAGATAACTAAACTTAAAAAGTGCCGTCTTGAATGCATGTATAATAAAAGAATTGACTCTTGCTTCGAGCCAAATTATATGACCATCAAACTGCCGTCTTGAATGCATGTATAATAAAAGAATTGACTCTTGCTTCGAGCCAAATTATATGACCATCAAACTGACTCCTACAAGAGATGAGCAAAACAAATCTGCTTAGCAGATGTAACAAAAATAAAAGACTCCTTAACATCCAACATGGACAGAGCCTTTTAATTTGATAAATGAGCATCAAACATTATGTATCATTCATATCCATAGCTTCGTCATCTGAGAAAAGAAAACTGCTAGCGGCAGTGAAAAGGAGCAGGGCTGATGTACCAGCCACAGCAAGACAAAATCATGAAGACGCTCTCCAATAATACTAAGTGCCATCATAAGCATCTTCAAGCTAATCATTCAAGAATTAGGATCAAAGATAATCCCTCAAGATAATCCATCCATTAGCACACGCCGAAAGACATGCAGCCTTGAGAACGGCAGAGGGTACCAGAGGAATATGGGCCCTGAGCAGAGTTGATCAAGATAAATACAGGGCTAAAATTGGACTTACAGGGAGCAGCAACAACTGCCCCTTCCGAGATTGGGATCGAAAACTCGGTCCCTCAAGAAAATCCACCCATCAGCAATCGTCGGAAAGTAAGCAGGGAAAACAGAGGTAGATATACAAAGGCCAGCCAGAATGTACGCAACACTGCACAACCACCGCGGGAGGAAACTGCACAAGGCAGTGGAAGGCAGCCTGTGGACAGCATCTAAAACACACACATCGCCCACAACTCCAAAACCGCGAGAGGAGTAGCCGCCAAATCGGAACAGAGGGAAGCGGACCAACAGCGAAACGAACGGCGGAGATATAAGGCTTGTTGGAAAACTCACGTTCATAAAACACTAACCCTATTCATGCATAGGGAGAAAACTTACCTTTCTCCGTAGGGTTAAGTTGCAGCGGAAGAAAGAACGTACGACGAACCGATTGGTACTCACATGGTAAACTGTGATCTCTGGATCAATCCTTCAACACTGGGTTGAGAGAATGTATTTTCACGAATGTGTGTTAATCTATAGAATATGTGTACTGGGTTTCTCGTTGTGATTTCAGGAGAATAAACTAGAGAAGAAACGCACACTTGCATTCAGCGTTCTGTCGCGCGCTTCAACGTTTTAGCGTTCTTCTTTCAGTAACGCGTATTCACGTTTTAGTGTTCTGTTCTGAATACTCAAACGTATTCTCCTCTCTCCACTGATAACTGCATGACGCAGTCTTTTAATCCCAAAAGATGGGAGTTAAGTAACCAACTCTTAACTCCTGTCTCTCTCTTATCCACAAACTTTCATATGTGGATTTAATAATTAAATATTATTTAATTATTATTTACATCTCCCACTCACATATGAAGTCAAAAAGTCACCTGACTTATTTTCTTCATGAATCATATTCTCGTACAGATTAATACATCGTGTGACCCATGAGATATGAGTTTTACTCGCTATACACTTGTTAGAGATATATAGCAACTAAACCAGTTTATCAATGAAACTCAACAAGCTCGCTATACCCCAGAACTCTTGAACATTTAACATATGTTGACATATCTCCTTTCAATCCCTTAATTGTCAGAGCATATTCAACCTTTTTGCAAATTATTAATATATTCATAATCAAGACCCTGCTTGATTGACTAGTCAATGAATCACAATAGTATATGTTAAATTAAGACGTTCTTCCCATCTCACTAAATATCTACAGTCTCCCACTATAGCTGTTTTTCTAGACATGTACCGCATCGCCGTTATTAACCATAGCTCTTTTGGTAGCATGCTAAAGTAGCAACATCAAAGTGAAGACTTAGAATATAGTAGAAAGTCATAAGGGTAACCAATAAATAAGGACTCATACTATTGAGAAATAGGGATTATTTTCTCAATCCTGTTGGGGTCAACTTAGCACATGTCGTTTTTCTAAAACACATGTCACAATGTCTTTAACTTCCTTCCAAGAAAGCGTATGTCGTATTTCATTTAGTTCAGACATCGTGTAAATCGGAGTTCAAGTGTGTCCCATACACTTAACTCGAATATCCTCCCTCCAAGGTATAGGATCTCCATCGATTTAGCTTTACAACAAGTCGGATTAGATTCGTGGTGAAATCTATCCCGATTACATTAGCTATCGTAATCTCATCTCTGTGCTCCCACTGAGCCAGAGGCGATTGCTCGTATGAGAGAGACAATCATAACTTGCCGACATACTATTATATATGAACCATCACATATAATTTATAAAACATATATGAATAGTTAAGCCATTAACTATTCCATTAACATACATATACATCGTTTTAAATCCTTCGCAGACTTAAACGAGTAGAAATGTAACTAAGAATCACTTTCTTCTTATCTACAATATCTCTAACAAAATTAAACTTAATGTCAATGTGTTTGGTCTTTCCATGATATTTGGGATCTTTTAAGTAAGTAATAACCGCATGATTATCACAATTAAAACAGCTCCCACTGGAGTGTTTGAGACCTCCAAATGTTTCATGAATCTTCTCAACCAGATAGCCTCTTGAACTGCAAACGCACATGTCACAAACTCGGCTTCCACTAGTGGGCAGTGCTATTCAAGTCTGTTTCTTGCTACACCATGAGATTGCTCCATTGTTGAGCAAGAAGACATAATGGGAGTTGATTTACGTTTATCTAAATCACCACTCCAGTCAACGTCTGTATACCCATTCAGTGATAACAGAAAGAATAATCTGCAGTCAATCACATTGGCATATGGTACTCTGGCCATTTTATTCTTCTCATCTAGAGCCTTGGGACACATTTGCTGACTCAATGATTCGTCTTTCACAATAAGAGTATCATTAGGTTTGCAGGTGTCCATCTTGAATCGTTATAAAAGTTTCTTGATGTAAGTCTCTTAAGACAAACTCAATAACTTCTTTGAACTATCCCTATGGATCTTCACACCAAGTATGTACTCTGCCTCACCCATATTTTTCATTTCGAAATTCGAAGGCAACCATCCTTTTATGGTTTCAAGATACTCTTTGCTATTTCAAGCTAGAAATATGTCATCCACATACAAGGATAGAATCACAAAACAATCATTGGACCATTTAAAGTAAACACAGTGGTCTTCGTTTATCATAACAAAGTTATATGAGATGATCGTAGTGAGAAACCTTAAATACCACTGTGTAAAGGATTGTATGAGTCCATAGATCGACTTTTTCAATCTACAAACTTTATCCTCTTGACCTTGAAGAATAAATCCTACACGCTTTTGCATTTAGATATCTTCTTCTAATTCTCCATTGAGAAAAAAAACGGTCTTAACATCCATTTTGTGTAACTCTTAATCCATACTAGCCACTATAGCTAACAGTAGACAAATCAAGGCAAACCTCACTACAGGTGAAAGTGGTTTCTACGTAGTCTATACCCTTGTAGAGTATAACCTTTTATCACCAAGCGAACTTTCTACCTCTCTATTGAGCCATCAGTATTTCTTTAGATTTTGAAAATCCATTTATTCTCAATTTCCTTTCGTCCCTTTGAAAGATCTACAAGTCCCCAGACTTGATTTGACTTCATAGACTCCATCTTCTCTTTCATCCATTTATCCTTTGCCCGACAAGTTAGAGCTTCTGTAACGTTTATAGGCTCTTCCTCGTCAACAGGAGAATCATCTCCATTTTCTGGTGAAGCTAAGAAGGTTTGTCCTTCAATGTCATAATGCCTTTTAGGCATATGTTTCCTAGAACTTTTCGAGATGAGATAACTGATGATGGTCTTCTGTAGACAAAAATGCTCTAATTGGGAATTATTTGATTCTTAATCGGCAAATATCTATCAAGATCCACACCATCAACTATCAAGATCTACACCATCACCATCAGCTTATTACTCCCACTTGGATTTTGTAGATATTGGTTTTCTACTATCTCGAAAAACAGGTTCAGCATCCCTGATGCCATTTTACTAGGAAATTCAGTTTCCAGAAAATGAGCTTATGTTATTCTGTCTCAGTTAAGCTCCCATCGTGATCTCCTATGAAATGTAACCCTTAGAATTCGAAATATCTTATGAAGATACATTATTTTGCCTCTAGGACCCAACTTTCCATACTGACTCGATGAATCATGTACGTAAGCTACTGATCCCCAAGCTCTGAGGTTACTCAAGTCAGGTTTTTTTACCCGTCCAAAGTTCATATGGAGTCGAAGCAACTGACTTAGAAGGCACGTGATTAAGCACATAAGCTTCCGTAAATAACGCATCTCGTTATAATAGCTTGTGCCATCATGGATCTTACCATCTCCAACAAAATCCTATTCCTTTTCCAGCAACACCATTTTGTTGAGGTGTACAAGGAACAGTTGATTTTCGGATTGACCCTTTTCATTACAAAATTCCTTGAATTGTTCTGATAGATATTCACATCTTCAACTTCACTCAAGTATCATCTAAAACAATCCATTGCTTCAGATTTATCAGATATAAAGTAGACTGAATAATTATCAATGAACGTAATGAAATAGTAAGCTCCATTTTGTGCTCTCACATTTACAGAACCACATATATTAGAATGGATTACTACAAATAGAGATAAAGATATAACAGCTTTACCAAAAAGGTTTTCTAGTCAATTGCCAGCAAGATAATGTTCGCACCATTTGGACTACTACTAGCGAACACACCATATGGATAATTCGACTTTAGAAGAAAGATTCAACAATCATTCTTTCACAAGTCTATTCATCCTATCTTGCCCAATATGACTTAATCTAGCATGCCAAACATCATCATTCACGTTTGCATTACTAGAAGAAGCATGATAAGTATCATTAACGCTAATTACCACAGTGCCTTTAGTGAACAGTACATCATAACCCAAATTACATAGAACTGAAACAGAAATCAAATTTTGCGTGATCTCCGGAGCATATAGAACATCATGTAGGATAAAGTCCGGACCATCGTCAAGGTCCAATTTGCAAGTCCAAATTCCTTTGACTTTGACTCATGATTGTTTCCTACATATTTCTACCTAGTCCCCTTTGGAACATGGCAAAAAAATTACAAAAACTCCTATGTCTCTTGCCACATAGTCCGTTGCTCCTGAGTCCATAATCCACAATGGATAAGAATCAAACAGCAGGACAGCACTCGAGACATTAATTTCACACAAAACAGAATAAGATGAATCCACCTTTTCCCTCCCGGGATCAGGGCATTCACGAGCATAATGACCAAACTTACTTTAATTGTAACATGGCATCATGCTTTTATCTTTCTTATTCTTTTTATCACGCTTGTTTTCCTTTTTCTGTTCATTAATTTTGTAGTTGGATTATCGTCAGGCTTACCACCATCACCATCAGATCGTCTTCCCTTCTTTCTCTTCTTCCAATTTCTTTTCCTTTTGAAGCATGAAGCTCCTTTAGAAGTAGAACTGGCATAGAAGGTCCCAGAAGAAGACTTTGAGGCTCCCAGCCTCTCATCTTCAACTCAACATGACAAGAAGCATCATTGAAGGTTTCAATCCTTTTATAATGCGTCAAGTTGACTTTGAGACGTTTCTAATGATCAGGTAAAGAGCGGATAGAGCTTAGATTTACTGTTCATCAGAGAGTATATGACCGGCAGTCTTAAGTTCGATTATCATATTAGACATCTCCCTGAGATTTTGTCTAATGTAATGAACAGGTTTCCTTTTTAAGGTGTCAAACTTAATAGTCTACTGTCTAAGCCTTGTAACCGATGTACCATATCTCACGCAGATACACCCAGATATTACGTGCGGTGGGTTTGTTGCTCACATTCATGATCACTGCATCGATTACTGAGCTTACAAGAATACCTCGTGCAATGGAATTTTATTTTTCCATGCCTGGTACGCTTCTTGGTCATGTCTCCCTTGGTTTCTAAAACCCACGTCTGGATCAACTATCATTTGGTTTATAGCATCCAATGCATCTTGTTCATACAATACATACCAAAATTTATGACGCCTTGTGTCATAATTGTCACCAATGAGTTTATCACCTTTTTTCAACTCAGCGACAATAGATTTTGAAGCTCATTTCTTTGATAGAGATTAAAGTGATTCAGTATGTTAATAATGTTTTATCAAGTTTCACGTTAAGACTAACAGAGACATCTCAATAAATAACACAAGACTTGATCTCGAAAAATAGCTCGGAGACTACTAATCATCAATCTTATCAAGTGTCATAATACTAGATTCTTATTTCAAAACGTAAAACACATTGTTCAAGTAATTAATCAAATAACATTGAACAGCCACTCATAAATTTAACTCTAAACAACCATCCACAATAGCGAAAACACCAAGTCTGACAAGTCATGAACATAAAATTCTAATGAACTCCCTGAGTTTCCAATTAGAAATACAATGGAAAAGAATTAAGGAAATCTATGGATTAATCTCCCTAATTTATCATCACTAGATTTCCATCGATGCTCATAATCAAATTTCTTAGTCCCCACACTATAGATAGCTTGTCCCAAAGGATCTATATGAGGATTCTTTATCCGACGCTTCTCTCGACCACTTAGTCTTAAAGAATCAGAACGTCGAATCCTTCCCATCCTTAAGCAGGCCGATCTTAGTGCCTGTGTCCTATCTCTTGCTACAGAAACATCAACCAAATCTTCCATAATTTGTCGACCATTAGGCTTCACTTCATAAGTCTCCCACTGAACCCAGAAATCCTTTTGTAGGTAAGGAGGTAAAGTGTTCGCCCAGGTCTTAGGACAGGAAACTTCGAAATACTTATCACGTGGAATCGCATTGCTATAAATCAAAAGCAATAATCGGTTGTAAAGTTCAATCAAATCAATTGCGTGGTCCCTTATATTGTGTGTAGGTTTCATTTTATAATTCAAGAATTCATGGAGGATTTTATTTTTAGTGCTAATGTCTTCCTCTGAAATTGTTCCCGGTCCTGACATGCCTCTGAGAAAATGAGCAACCAAAAACAAACATACCAGTGTTAGTCAAACTATATCACATGAATTTCCTCTCCATTTAATGCATATGGAAACAACTTTTCAAGATGCAATAGGTATATTCACAAGTGAATCAGTCCAACTTGGCTCCCACTTTCATAGGCTACAGGAGTTTGAACAATTCAAACATCACCAAAACACCATGAATATAATATTAAATGACATATAAAGGTGCATATTCTTCAAAAATTGCAACCAAATAGCCACCCCGTAGGTTCGTATTCAATAAATATGTCATTAAATGAAGCAAAACCACACATACACACTAAAGATGACGTCAAACATTCTCGAAAACATCACCATCGAACTCAATGCATCGAAAACACGTCGGAAACATCAAACAATGGCTGGAAAATAATTTCACGCGCCCGCACGTGCCCAACGCGCCGGCAGAACACATCCACGCGCCAGCACGTGCTCCCACGCGCCGGCAGCAGCCGCCACTGGTCGCCATGCGCCTGCACGTGCCGCCACGCGCGGCTGGAAGCAGTCTGATTCCGGGCGTGCAACACACGCGCCTCCACCGGAGACGGCATCTGCCGGCGCGTGTAAAACACGCGTTTCTGCTAGCTACCGGCGCGTGGAGTCACGCGCCACCGCCGTTATGCTTTCCGGAGTGTGAAAGCCACGCGCCTCCGCCTGCCGCCGTGTTCTCCGGTGGCTCCGGTAACGGGTTGACCCACTGGACCGACCCGGTTCTGCTGGGTCTGACCCGAATCCATCTGATTGACCCGGTCCGCCTTCAGGTTTTTTGAAATTATGATCAAGTCCCTAAACTTTATCGAATTTTCAAAAATCAACCCCTGAAGTTTCTGAACTTTTGCAGTTTAGCCCCAATTTCAAAAAAAACTTCAAAAATTCATAACTTGAGTTTTACAAGGCCAAAAAATACAAAAAAAATACTGACGGACTCCTCTCGATGAGCCCTATCCAGAGGTATAATCAAAACATGCTTTTGCATGCTCGAAAAAATGACGAAAAATCACACCCACAACCATTCATGGTGATTCACAAGTCATATACACATATACCCACCGGAAACAAAGTAATCTGCCTTAAAAACACATATATGACTCATCAATGTCACATAATACAATTCACATATAACATCAATCTGGAATCGCATGAGAACATTGAAAAAACATAAAGGCAGAAAACTGAAACCATGAAAATATATATAATCCAGAAGACTAACGGAGTACCAACCATTGGCTCTGATACCAATGTTGGAAAACTCACGTTCATAAAACACTAACCCTATTCATGGATAGGGAGAAAACTTACCTTTCTCCGTAGGGTTAAGTTGCAGCGGAAGAAAGAACGTACGACGAACCGATTGGTACTCACATGGTATACTGTGATCTCTGGATCAATCCTTCAACACTGGGTTGAGAGAATGTATTTTCACGAATGTGTGTTAATTTATAGAATATGTGTACTGGGTTTCTCGTTGTGATTTCAGGAGAATAAACTAGAGAAGAAACACACACTTGCATTCAGCGTTCTGTCGCGCGCTTCAACGTTTTAGCGTTCTTCTTTCAGTAACGCGTATTCACGTTTTAACATTCTGTTCTGAATATTCAAACGTATTCTCCTCTCTCCACTGATAACTGCATGACGCAGTCTTTTAATCCCAAAAGATGGGAGTTAAGTAACCAACTCTTAACTCCTGCCTCTCTCTTATCCACAAACTTTCATATGTGGATTTAATAATTAAATATTATTTAATTATTATTTACAAGGCTGTCCAAGGTAGTAATCTAACAGTCTGCATAAGGAAGGAGCCGACACATGGCAAAGTCGTTTTATTTGATTAACAACTCTTACAAAAAAAACATATTTCCAAATTGCATTATTTTTCTCTTTTAGTAAAAAAGTCAATCAATGGCTAGACATGCACCCCGGTTTGGAACCGACGGTTCCGGTTCCAAGGTAGGGAAACCGGAATCGAACCGGGATACGAAGGTTTCAGTTCCGGAACCGACGGTTCCGATTAAATTTTTTTTTTTTGGGTTTTATGCGTAAAAGTAAAAAAAAATTGAAAAACCGCCGGTTCGGAACCGGAACCGCCGGTTTTTTTCCAAATATGAGGAATCGGAACCGAACCTTCCTTAGCCGGTTCCAGTTTTTTTGGCCGGTTCCGAAACCGGCGGTTCCGGTTCCGGTTCCGGTTAAAACTGGCGGTTCCCCGGTTCGAACCGTCGGTTCCGGTTTTTTTGTGCATGTCTACCAATGATCCACCACTACCCATCACTTCTCTCTAATACATATACCATTTTATATAAAATAATAATACCCTCTAATTGCAAAAAGTAAAGGTCACACTTTGACAGGAATAGGAGTATTTGTTAAACAAAATAAAAATATAAAATAATTAAATTAGCCCTATGCCTAGTCCTAACTACCCCATCATCCCTGTTCTCTTCTCCTCATTTCTTTATTCTGCAGCACAGAGTATCCACCACTCCGCACGCCTCCATTTTTGCAGCACTTGTAGTTTGAATAATCAGATCTCTTAACTGCATTTTAGAGAGGGAAAGTGGAAGCGGGAAATTTAGCGCTGGAGATGAAAGACAATTTTACTCTATATATTGGCCTAATTGAAGCAAAGAAGAGATTCATCTTCTCATCTTTCCACACAAAAATCAATAGAGGCAAGTGTTTTTCATATGTGTTAGTATGTATCCATTATTCTTGTTCCTCCATTAGAAAATTCTCTTATTTGTTTAGAAATTAGATATTCTTGATGATTTATTTCATTTCATAATTGTTGGATAACTTACTAACTTTGTTATTTATATAATATATGGTGACAGTGATATGGCTGGAAGGTCTTCTCATAGAGGAAATGAGCGTGAAGGATTATTTGGTCGCGAGTCTCAAGTTGGGAATGAGGATCATTCAACTGGCTTAAGTGTTAGACATGCTGGAAGGGAAGATGAGAATGGACAGAATCGACTTGGTTTAGGTCCTGCAAACAGGCAAGGTATGGGAGGTGGGCATGGAGGACGTCCTCTTGAACTTGGTTCTAGAAGTGGTGGTCTAGGACTTGCACGTTACTCCAGTTCTGCAGATAACTTGGACAGGGGAAATGAACAAAACAGACGCTCAGTTAGAGAAAGCCGCGAAAGAGAACTTACATACTCATCCTCAATCCCTCCTCCAGTTTTGTCACCTGCACCAACTATAAATGCATCAGCACCTTCTGCACCAGTGGATGACATACCAAGATCACCTAATGTTCCTGCTGCTGGAGAAATTCTTGGAGAACAAGTGGAAACTTCAATTGAAAATGCTCCCTCGAACAACTCTAAGCCACTGCTGAAAGTAATTTACAACGTGTAAGTGTGAAATAATTTGAAACTTGCGATCAAGGTATTCATGTTATTCGATAAATTTGATTACATTTCTGTCATATTAATTTTTATTTGTTATTCATGTTTATGTTGCAACTAGCTTTAGTCCCTCACATGTTGCTTCTGCAAAAATCACTAAATGCATAAAGCAACGCTTAGATAAAGAAGGGCACACTTGGTCAAAATTGACTCAACAAACAAAGGAGTACTACTGGAATGAGTTTCAGGTATAGTTATTTTTATTATACCTCCTTATTTAAACTCAAATGATTTATTAACATTGATCATTAACTAGTTTATGTCTTATAACTTATTTATGCTTTGTATCTACTCATGTATAAGCTAAGTTAATGTAATGGCAAATGATTCTAAGTTACTTCATTAAATCTATCATTGCAGAAACATTTTACCTTTGATAAGGACTTATCCATAGTCAGAGGTATTTGGGAGCGTCAGGCTGCACGACGTTATTCTGGCACACTTTGTGAATGGAGGAAATTAAGAGAACAACCCGTTAATGTTCCAGAGGATGTTTGGGATAGTTGGAAGAAAAAATGGTGTACTCCAGAATTTCAAAGCAAATGTGATAAAGCATCAAAAAATCGTAAGAGAGGTTGCAGGACCTGGCCAAGGGCCATCTAGGCACACTGGGGGCTCTAGATATGCTATAGATCATAGCATAGCACTTGTAAGCAAAATATTTTGAATTTTCTTTATTGTTAATATTATTTTATATTAGAAATTTTGTGATGATGTTTTGATATAAGATTATAATCAAGGCCTTTATAATCATATTTCAGGCTAAGGAGCTTGATCGTCCTGTAACTAACTATGACGTTTTTGAAAAGATCCATAAGAAAAAAGATGGAGAATTCGTTGATGAGCGCTCAAAAGCTGTTGCTGTAAGTAACTTATATACGTTCAGTTTCAAACTTATTTTTTTGACCAAATGATGTAAATGTTTATCTAGTTATGAAGTTTTATATTTAGTGGCTACATGTTCAAATTTTATGGTAAATTAGATTGGGAAAACATAGAATGTGATTTCAGATGCTAGGATTTGGCGATATTCTTATTTGTTGTTCTATAAGTTCATAAGTTTTGAAATAGATATGGTCAGGTTGATTATGGATAGTTTGAGATGCATGTAGAAAATACAATGTTTGTGCAATTGCATATTAATAATTCATCATGGTCATATTTTGAAGTTTATTTCTCTGCAGAATCAAGTTATGGCATGCAAAAATGCTGCCCTACAATCTGATAATGAGGAGCATTCTTCTGATGCGATAGACTTGTCCTCCATATTTTATGGAGTTGTTGGACCATTGAAGAAACAACGAATTTATGGACTTGGATGCAAACCTGCTGCTGCTGCACTATCAGCAAGTTGTTCCTCAAAATCTGCAGCATCTGATCGTGAACAAGTGCGTTCTGAGCTTTACAAAGAGGTACAGGAGGAAATGAGGCAAAAACAAGAGGAAATGGAGCAGCACATGAAGGAAAAACAAGAGCAGATGGAGTCTGAATGGAAGAAAAAACAGCAGGAGATGGAGGATTTCATGGAGAGGTTTATGAGGAATGCTGGATATTCAACTACACCTACTAATTCAAACCTAAACAATGATGATTACCTAGATGATCACGTGGAAGATCAAGAACTTGATTAGTGAAAGTATATGTTTTTATCCTTGTTTATTTAGCACTTATTTACTTTATAACAAAGACTAGGTATTTCTCTACGCATCCTTATTTGGTTGTTAGATTTTATAAGGTTTGAATTTAAAGTTAGAATTTGCTCCAGATTTTTATGAAATGTTCTACTAGGGTTAAGTCTTGCTATAATATATTACCTTTAGCATTTATATATTATAAATGTGTTCATTATATTATTTTTCTATATCATTTTTCTACTGCAGCCTTTTGTGTGCTCGTTCATCCTTGTGCTTTCCACTCTTGGTGGAGAGTACTGAGTTGTTCGTGGGTTGATTTTGCTTTCTAGAGATGAGTTTTGTGCAGCTGTTTATCCCTATTTATTTTCGGTCTGGTTTTGTATTTCCTAGCTATAGGGTAGGTGTTTTTCTACAAAGTTGTTTTGTCTTGCTGTTGGTTTACTGTGATTGCTTGTTAGTTGCTGGTACTTTGACCCTTGGAAATGTTATTCTGGTTCACTAGCATATATGTTTTGCTGTTTACAGTTTGGTTGCTGGAATAATTGCATATTTTTAGTTTTTTTCTCTAGCTCTTTTCCTGGTAGTTTTGTTGGAGCTAGTTAGAGGGATAGAGTTAGTGCTGTTGGAGTTTCAGGTTTCCTCACTACTATTCCTTCTTGTTGTTATTTCTTCTGCATCTCTGAGATTATTCGTTGATGCTGGCTGGTTCTAGGGCATATGTTCGTTGTTGTAGGCCTTTAACACTATTGTTATGATTGCTGGGATGGGTTGATATGTTCTATATGCTACTGTTGCTCCACTTTTCTCATCCATTGTTGTTGTATCTATTATCTTGTTGGGTTAGATTTTTTGTGTTTTTGCTGCTTTTCCCAGGGTTGTTGTTGGTGGTTCTTCTAGTCACTGATTAGTTCGCTGGTTTGCTGTCCGCTAGGCACCAGATTCAGCTCTTCGAATGCAGGGGATCGCTGTCAATTTGGGTTTTTGCATTGATAATGTTGCTGAAAATTTATTTTTTGGTTACTCCCTGGTCCTTCAGGCCTTCTTTTTGAATTTGCTCATTTATGCTGTCTTTTCAAGTTTTATGTTGGTTTTAAATTGAGCTTTAGAACTGGTATTCTGCTCTTGATGTCTATTCTCACATTCCAGTTGCTAGTTTTTTCTAAAGCCGCTGGGAGTCCTTATTGGGTTTTGGTCTTCTGCTGCTTTCTACTAGGGACGACGTTCGACTGTTGGGTTTCCATTTATCATACGCTTTACCATTTAACTGGTTTGCTCATGATCCTTTTTATAAGATTTTGACAATTGAAAATTATCCTCAAGGTTTTCTAGAAAATTTTAACATTATTAGCTTTGATTTTATTTTATTGATTTTGTTAATCGAATGTGTAGAATAACTATGATGGAATGCATGGAGGTGCAGTTGCGTCTGTGGCTGAGATGGTTACAATTGCTTTGCTAGAACTATGGTTGGAAAAGACAAGCATATTTTCCTTGCAGAACTTAGTAAATCCTAATCTCATCTGCTCCATGGAATGTAAGTCACTGTTCTTCTCCAATAGACTTTTTTGCATTTTATTTGCAATAGCAAACTAGCTTACACTTGAAACATGCATATCAATCGACATTCAAGCATTCCACTGTGGTCTGTGAATGCTAAGTGAATTTATACTATGTGATTGATCAATTTACCAAGGGGTATTACCTTATTAGCCATTTGTTAAATATGCAAATATTACCCGATTTCTTGTTTGTTTTTTTATTGGAGAGCAAAACAGATCTCTAGAAAAGCCAACACTAATATGGTATCTTGTTTCCGAATCTAATGACAAGTAAAAAAACTATGAATTTATTTAGTTTTCTCTTCTTTGGTTGGACAATAATTAGATGTGGATTCAATAAACAAACTATAATTTAGGTTCTTGTGGATTCAATTGGATGTTTGAAACTTTGCCATATGATGCTGATTGAACTTGGATTGTGAGAAGGCACTCCAGTGATCACCACTTAGAACTCTGCCATTCAATTCTCTAATTCTCATTGTCAGTACTTCTAAGAAATCTTGTTATAATACTCTTACCTTGATTATCGAGTTTATATTGTGATCTGCATGTATCATTGTATCAAAGGCATGTTTCAAAGCAAATCATATACTTTGGCAAATGGTTCTAAGGGGACCTATTACACTATATGATGGAATATAATTCAAGGCTTTGTTGGACAAGAAAATATTAGAGGGTTTCTAGATATTAAATTTCATATTACTTGGTAATGATGTAATTTCTATAATTAGATCCAATTTTTTTGGTTATATGAATCGTTATATTCATCATTGAGGGGAAATAACAATTGGGATAGGCATGGTCTATTCATAAGAATCCTCGGTGGCGAATAAAGTTGCATTATATCTCTACTTTTGGAATGAGATATAAATTCTATGAGGTGTTATTTGATTTTTTCAATTAATTACTTATGCTAGAATTGATTTATATCTCTTTGAGTGGTGCTTATGCTATAGGAATCATTGAGTTTGCTGCACCTTACTTTCTCGCCCAAAAGTTAAGCCCATAGATGGATGGGTTTGGACCATTTGGTTACATAGATTGTATTTCAATTCTAGAGTTTCTTACACATTTCTCTTTTCTATGGGTGATGGCTATATTTGCAGGTCAATCCCCCGTTTTATGCATTCAAGTGGATAACTCTCCTCTTAACCCAAGAGTTCAATTTCCTGAAAGTCTCCTAGTATGGGACACTCTGTTGAGAGACCCTGATGGTCCTCAAGTAACTCACTTTTTCAATCTAGCTAATTGAATTTCTAGGCACTGAAATTGTCTTCAAATGAGTACACAGGTAACTCAGTCATGATGCGATTGAATTCTTATGATACAATGGTGATCATATCAAAGTTCAAACTGATGCTCATTTTTTAAACAATATAAAAGTTGCACGAAACACTACTCCCAAGTTCATGCCCATGCCTTTTCATCTAATGAATGCACTCACACGTCGTATTTAAGTTCCATCTATCCATGCTTGATGCAAAAAAATGGTGAATTTCAGGAAACTCTGTTCTGAGTTTGTTGTGCGATGCTGATTATCGTGCGGAAGCGTTTACTTGCTGGTGACTTTACATCCAATCTACCACCTGAATGCATAAAATTGGGGATTACCTCAACACTCTCCTGCCACAAACATCAGCCACCTCTTCTATGTTGCCAACAAGTTGCGAGCTCACTGAGTTTTCCAAATATCTATAACTATATATAAAGAAGTGTCATTCCAAAATGGGCATGTTTTGAGGAATATATTATTTTAATGTGTAGTGAATTGAAAGATACAAATAACAATGGATAATAACATAGTTAATGTGTACCAACAAATTTAAAATTTGTATCTGCTAACTACAAACTATTTAGTTGATAATTATCAACAAACACAATCCATTAATAATTAACAACAAATTAAAGAATAATCAATATTTACCATCACTTTTGTATTCATTGCTAAATGGCAACAAAAAAATTATTAAGTAAATTGCTGACACCTTTTATACTTATCGGTAATTACTATGAGAATGTAAATCCATTAACAAATACCTACATACTTCAAATATGTTATTAATCACTAATATAAAATATTTGTTGTTGATGTCACATATTTTTTCCAACATAATTGCTAACAAACTACATCAGTCAATAATTTTTGTAAGTAATTTGTTTGTAAATTGTTGTAATAAATGGCGCAAAAAAATGGCGCAAAATTTACCAACAAAATTTGTCCATTAATAAAATTTCGTTGTTAATCGATTGTTGAATCCGTTGCGCACCCTTAAATATAATTTTTGTTATTAATCCATAACTATTATTATGTAATTACCTACATATATCATCAGTTAATAAAATCTATTAATAATATGGTGTTTTCTTGTAGTGGTAGCTAAGAAAGAAAAAGATGAACCTAACGGCCGTTATTCTAGTTTTTCTTTAAACCGTCAAACCCTCCATTGATGAACAACTCATCAAAAGATGGGATCTTCCACATGGGTTTCTCTCTGGAGCTTCCACTTCTGCCTATCACGTCTGTATGTTTCTATTTGATTTTCCATCTATCTTAAAATCATAAAAAAGTTGCCAAAGCAGCATTACAAGTAGTATATGTGTTTGGGGTAATTTATCGAACACCTGGTGGGCAGTAATTAGAAAAGGATGAAAATTCACATTTCGCAGGAACCAATTCAAGATTGGAAATCGTATCGGATGTACCTGCTGCTGTACGAAGAAATTAATCTAGAGCCGAAGAATATTTGGAGGTGAAAAATCTGAATCTGGTAATTCCTGAGTGGAAAGATTAGGCAGCGAGAGTAAGAATTTTACACCTTAATAAATGAATTGAATCTGCTCTTCACATATATCTATACTAATACTATATATATAAAGAAATTTTCACTTGTTTTAATTTCGGGTGGCTATTTGACCGAAACTACTAAACAAACCTCATTTATATTAAAGACTAAGATACTCTTTTAGCATAAATACCCCCAAAATTATATCATTAAAATTAACTACTAAATTAATTATTTGCCTCATCTTACATGTTCATCGGGTGCTGTAACCTGTAACCAATTCAGATTCATTATCTCCTTATCTATTCTCCGCTACCCAATCCTCATCATAGTTGTAATTCTACATTTCTGTTGTTAATTGAGTTTTCAATATGCTGTTGTTTACCACGAGCCTTTTTTTGTCCAGATGAATACTCATACGACGGCGCTGTGGAAAGGGTGAAACCGGCGGCCTAAAGCGTCGTCGGTGATTTAATGAGATTTAAGCTTCCTTCACTTCTTGGTCTCCATCTCTTCGATCTTCTTCCCCATCAAATACCCATTTTCGACACCACGAGTCCAAGACTACCGCCGCTCAAGCCACCACCCATCACTCCGCCGCCAACCACTTCCACGGCGGGCGGGTGTATCGCTGTCGTACTCTTCTCCATATTCACGCTCATACCTGAAAGTTGAAACCACGCCACGGGCTCCGGGTCCAGTATAATCACCGTCGCTCAATGGTCAGCGATTCGAAATTCTTGCTCTCTCTATCTTCAACCTTCATTTTATATCTCAGTTTTAGACCTCCATTTCTATCTCAATTTAATGAGCTCTGTTGATATTTATTTTAGATGATTGTAGGTGAAACAAATTAGGTCTAAAAGAATTCAAGAATTTTAGTGAAATCAGAGTTATAGCTTTCAAAATTTCAACTTTTTTGGTAGAGAAAGTTCGTACAGTTAAGTTTCCTCCATTAATGGGGTTGGAAAGAGGAAAGAAGAAAATAAATATCTATAAAAAAATTTCATCATTGTCGTTTCTTGTTAGTTCGATAAACCCAGGTTTCAATTATCCATCATCGTCGTTGTTTTATGATTGCGAGACTGGAGAGGGAATGAATTATAATACAGTGTTTTATTTAATTAATAAAAAACTAAATAATTTTTTGATGGAAAGGGTAAAATAGTAAAAAATAGGGTATTTAGTAATTTATGTATATATTTTTTTATTTTAATGGGGTACATTTATTAAAATTGGGGGTGCCCATTAATTTCCTCTGACCCAAATTCTTCTACTGTAAAAATTACCCAATGGATCAGATTCTCCTTATAAACGGATGCATCTTCCCTCGACATTTAATCTTCTTTCTCTCTCTTTTCACCTCTTCCCTCTTCTATCCATATCTATGGTTTTGGAAATCTTCAACCCCTCACATCTGATTCTGTTTGTGATGATATAAAAACTTGTGCTTATTTGTTTTGTTTTGGATTGGGGATTGAATTAGAAACCTCCAAACTTAGGATAAAAGTGTTTGACCAATGTCATTTATTGAGGTTTGCGTTCTTTGTTTCATGTACTTTGATTTCCACTGCCATTTATAAAGAGGGCTCACTGTTAAACTTGTGCTTGCAAGGGGCCAAATTCATGCCAAAGGCAGGATTCGATCCCCCACCCTACAGCAACCAAGCTCAGTTGGAATGTCTTTTCACCCTCCACTCTACCACTTGAGCTATGCCCTGGGGCATGGATCCATGCTTTTTTTGTAGTATCTTGATGATGTCTTACTTCTGCTACTTGAAAAGTTCCCATCCAAATTTAACTTAACATGATTTATTGTAATTGAAGTTTGTTTGCAATTCTTCGTGCACTGAGTTTCTGCTATTTACAAATTGCTTATGATTAAAGATAATTGTTGTTGGGCTGCGCTGGGATTTGACATCTAACAAGTTGTATAATGGGCCTCAAAATTTTGATGGGTCTCATGTGGGCCAAATTAATAGGATAATTGGATTGGGTTGTATCAGTAGAGCTAACTCATTGCACACATATCCCGCCTAAAAAGGAAACAAAGCAGAAAATGACTCTGTTCGGAATCTCTTTTCTCATTTTATCTCCTTAATATCTTCTTTTTTTTTGCAATATCATCTCAGAAAAATAAATACATCAAAACCATAGAGGAGTTTTCAGGGTATCAAATTCATGAACCCAACTTCCACCATTCGTTATCTTCTCTTTGAACTCTTTCAATAGACATTGAAACTTAGCAGAAAAAAGTAATTTCATATTTTGCTTCTAATGATTCCATCTTTTACCATTGGACCTGAAATCTGAAATGGGGTATTGTCTAATCGCATGGATTTGATGGTTTTAGTATTATTATGATGGATAATACCTGAGATAGAAAAAATTTAAATTATACCTTTTCTTTAAAAGTATAATAATTCTAGGGGCAATAATTAGATTTTAATTACAATGAAAGTTCAAACAGCATATATGAATTAGTTATCACAAAATGTTCCATAATACTATATTTCATTGATTTTTTTTTACAACACAAGAAACTAATAAACCACATAAAATTACCTCTAAACAATTCCAAGCTCCATTAATCAGATTTTTTAAAACCAAAAAAGAAAGGAATTAGAAATCTTTTGATCATCATTTTCCAATTTTAGGAACAAGTCCTTGAAGAATGAAAAGGCTGAGAAGAAGAACATAGAGTGTCAACATCCCCTGTCCGAACATCTCCATCGCCGCGGACCCTCCCGTGGAAAAGAGGCCTTTAGCGCCGCGGATGAAGCAAGACAAGTTTAGCAAAACCATCATTGTCAATGGAATCATGAACATCCTAGCTCCCTGGAAGTTAAAAATTCCTTTCTCGTACTTGTCGAGCTTTTCTTGATCAATGGCCTTGTTGGTAAGCTTGAAACTGGCCTTAGCAACACCTAGTACTTCATCAACACATCCATGCATCCAAACAGACATGCTGTCACTGATCTTATCAGCCAGATTCTCTGCTCGTTCCACACCGTTCTCACGTCCCCCACTCAAAACCACTTCGTATATGTGTTGCAACGTTGACGAAGCGAATGTGGTTGCAAATGCTGCAAACTATGGACTTGTCACCTGCATTTGATATTGCAATTCGTGTTATGGGGCGTGTTGTGTTTGAACTATGCATGCATGTATACGAAGCCTAGTATGGAAGCCCGTTGCACAAGATTTCCTATATATATTCCACAGTGAAAGTTTATTATGAGAATAGTGATCATTACTAGAACACTACAAGAATTTCGATGGTTGTAGCAATGTCAATTCTTGAAAACTCTTGTTTATTATAAAAATGGTGTGATCCACTGATGAGTGTGTAAATTCACAAGTTTGACATCATGTTTTGTACTAGTTTTGGAGAGTTTTGAGGTGGAAATAGGTGAAAAACCTATATATATTGTGAATTAGCATGAATCAGGTGTTAGTGGAGCTATTTAAGTGTTTTCATAGCAAAATCGGAGTGGAAGTGCCAAGAATCGAAGAGACGAAGTCGAGACCACGCGAACCGCCAAGGAGAGAGGTGGGTTTGACCTGTTGGAGGAGGGTTCGACCTCTCTAGCAGGTCGAACCAGCGTTGAAAGAGTGCATGAGAGGGGTTCGACCACGACTCGAGGGGTTCGACCTGTCTATCAGGTCGAACCATGGTCGAACCAGTTCGCAAGAAAGTTGATTCGACCACGACGTTTGTGGTTTGACCAAGACTCGAGGGGTTCGACCTGTACAAGAAGTCGAACCAAGTGCAGAAATTGTCCAGTAAGTGGGTTCAACCTGTGGTTCGACCTGCGGCCAGTGGTTCGACCTGTTTGCTGAGGTCGAACCGTCGTGCGGAAACTTACCTTATCCGGATTTTCGAGGCCAAAACGCGTGAGATCACTTGAAAAACTCATTCCAAGCCCTAGAGATGTGATTACAAGTATAAAAGGAGGCTCATGCAGTCAAGGAAGACAACACACAAAAACACAATATACAACAACACAATACAAGAGAGTTTTAGAGAGCGTAAGATCGTGAAGCACAAGAGGAGACTAGGAGGAGCTGTGACAGAGGTTCCGCTGGAGATTCAAGTAAGATTGGTCCATCTAACCATGATTGTTCCTAGATCAATCATGGGCTAGAGACACTTCGGTAGTTCTAGGGTTATGAAGGTTTCATGAGTTGATTTGTATTTCGTGTGTATACTCCGTACAACACTACTCGTGGTTTAGTTTATATAAGATTGTACATTTTTAATCCATACTCATAGTTGTTTTGTGCATCAATAATCGTTGTGTAGAGTCTGAATGCATATCATGGTTATTGATTGAGTGCGTTCACTAATGAGCAGGGTTTATTGTTATAATTCTAAGTGAAGGGATTCTGAGGTTTTATTAGAACCGTCTTATATGAATGTTTGTTAATTGAATTGAATTCGGGTTAACAAGTAGGATTAAGAGTATAACTTTATAGTACCTAAAAAGGGAGATCAAATCGGGTTAGAGTACTAAGTGCACGGGAAATAATTAATTATGATAGTACCTAGAAAGGGAGGTAAAGTATACGTCTTGCTCTGAGGATACTCACACGTGTTAAAAGCTTATCTATTTGTGTCTATACAATAGATTTGCATGGTCTAGCGACGTGTCCATAAACCACAAGACAGAGTCGGATATCGACACACGAAAGTATGAATTAACGAATGAAACTGGATGGCCTGACGAACTACCTAACATCTTATTTGATCACAACAACTCTTCTCTTGTTCTTGTTATTTATTTGCTATTTTAATTGTTACTTAGTTTACAAACCAACAATTACAATTCTCAACATAGTCATAATTGCTAGAAAATAACTAAAGTAATATTTATCCGTCCCGTGGATTCGATATTTAACTTGGTCACCTTCGAAACTACAATTGATATCCTTCATACTTGGGGATTAAAATTGTGTGTTGAGAAAACACCCATCAAGTTTTTGGTGCCGTTGCCGGGGATGGCTTAAAATATCTTTTTGTTATTTCTAGTTTATTAGGGCTATTTATTTTGTCTTGCTGTTTTAATTCTAGTTCTTTTTAGGTGTATGCTCACGAGATCAAAGAAAGGTGAACTTGAACCCTATAATCCTGAGATCGGAGCATCGTCAAGAAAGAAGAAGAAGAAGAGCAAGGCAAAGACTATTGATCCAACTGAAGCTTTGAATTTTGGAGTTGAAGTTGACGAGCAGATTTCGCAGACGATTGAAGCTACAACTTAAGTTAATTCGGGAGTAGAGACAGTCAACATGGCAGCGAATCCGGATAATGTAGCCATCCGAGAGGTTTTCAGAAATAATGGGGCTGGAAATTTTGGGCTTCTAGGAGCGAGGGGAACTAATTCAGCTTTCGATCTTCATCCCGCTCTTATTAGCATGATAGAAAGGAACTCCTTTTTAGGAGGGTCTTTCGAGGATCCGCAGCAGCATCTGAACAAGTTCTTGGGCTATGCAAGTACTCAAAAAGACGCATGAGAACATGAAGATGCTAGGAAGATCCTCTTGTTCAAATTCTCGCTTACTGAAAAGACGAGAGATTGGTACGACACTATCAACGCAGCTGAGTGCACCACTTGGGAGCAACTGCAGTTAAGGTTCTTGGAGAGGTACATGCCACCTTCAAAGGTGTTTAAGATGAAGCAAGACATTAACCAATTTGCTATCGGTGGAGGTGAGAAATTTCATGAAGCATGGGATAGATTCAAGGACATGCTTAGAAAGTGTCCTCAACATGGGCTATCTAAAGCTCAATATATCAGTATATTCTACAATGGATTGGACTGTGATTCACGAGTGTTATTGGATGCTTCTTCTAATCGAGCATTGCTTACAAAGTCATCCGTAGAGGCCGAGAAGTTGTTTGAAGATATTTCGATGAATTCGAGGGATTGGCCAACTGATAGAGTTAGAGGTACTTATGTCCTTGGGAAGGTAGCTCAGGTTGAACAAGCAATGGTGAAAACAAGTAGAGAGGATGAGATCGTCTCTAGCTTATCCAATATCAACAAGCTACTTGAATCCCAACAGAAGCAAATCAGCGAATTATCTCAGCGCGTACCGATCATGCAGCAGGAACTAATGAAAGATGGACCAATCCAAGAGGAGTTGGAAGAGGCACACTATGCCATGGGTCAAAGTATTCAAGGGACTAGGTATCCAGATCAAGGAAACCGGAACTACCAAGGGAACTATCGAGGAAACTTTAATAATCGTGGTCCCCCAGGTGGTTATCAACAGCCTAGGAGGCCGAAGTTCTCATGGAGCAATCCGAATAATGTGATTCAACCTCCGATGGGTGTTGATCCGGGTGCTAAGGTGGAAGAAGGGAAACCGGGTTTTGAGGATACTGTGAACAGGTATATGGCCAAGAACGATGAAAGAGTGAATCGCCTTGAGGCCAAACTTGAAAAAAAATCGATGCAAACCATGAGGTTATATCTAAACAGGTGAAGGACCTTACATTGCTGATGGAGGAGATGGCAGGAAGTGTTAACAAGCTTACTCAAACTCTTGAAAAGGAAAAGTTCCCGTCTCAAAGTATTGAGAATCCAAGGTCCTGCAACGGCATCACATTGAGGTCGGGAACACAGTACGAGGGACCTATGAGGCCGGAATCAAATTTGGACATGTCTAGGGCAAGATTCGACTATGGTTCGACCAACATTGAAGGTCGAACCATACAGGGGAAGTCGAACCAACGCACTGGACACGATCAGGAAGAATCGCAGCATCGGTTCGACCAAAATTCAAATGGTTCGACCAGGCATACAGGTCGAACCATGGTCGAACCTGACAATTCGGAGCACTCTATTTTTCCAGAACACCAGTTCGACCAAATCAATGATGGTTCGACCTATCCAACAGGTCGAACCGCACAACTTGGAGCACTCTGTTTTGTCGCAGGAACGGTTCGACCATGACGGACATGGTTCGACCTATCAAACAGGTCGAACCTTGGTCAAACCGGAGGGCAAAAGGAGTACAGTAGGTCGGTTCGACCTAGGTGGCCGTGGTTCGACCTACTCAACAGGTCGAACCCAGGTCGAACCTCAAATTTAAAAAGAGAGCAGTTGTCCAGAAGAGCGGTTTGACCATTACGTGCCTGGTTCGACTTGTTCCACAGGTCGAACCCTGGTAGAACCCATCCAGAAGTTGCCTGTTGCTACTCCGAACACTCTCGATGATGTTGATGCTACTCCAGTGGTTCGGAAAGAGCAAAGTACAGAGATAATAGCTAAGAAAAAGTGGAAGAGAGCAAAGCGATTGAGAGCCGAAAAGGAGAAAGTGGAGAAGGTTGATCGTGATGAATGGGGGATACCCAAAACGAAGATACCTCCACCGTTTCATTACAAGCTTGTGAAGAAGGGATTGGAAGAGAAGTTCAAGAAGTTTTCAGAGATAATGAACAAGATAAGCTTGAGCATTGCTTTCTCAGAGGCAATTATGGAGATGCCGTACTATGCCCGATTTCTTAAAGATATATTGTTGAAGAAGCGGAGCTTAACCGAAATTGAAACGGTGAATTTATCTGAGAATTGTAGCTCAATCATTCAAAGGAAGCTGCTGCAAAAGATGAAGGATCCGGGGAGCTTCACTATTCTATGTGAGATCGGAAAGGGGCCGGCACGACGAGCTTTGTGCGATCTAGGGGCAAGCATCAATTTGATGTCGTTGTCCATCTTTCAGAGGCTTGGTTTGGGGGAGTTGACCCCTACAACAGTGGTTCTCCAATTGGCGGACATGTCGATGATGTTTCCAAAAGGTATAATTGAAGACGTTCTCGTCAAAGTGGAGAAGCTAGTCTTTCCTGTGGACTTTCTTATGCTAGAGATGGAAGAAGACAAGGATAATATCCCTTTAATCTTAGGGAGACCTTTCCTTGCTACTGCTGGAGCTATGATTGATGTTCAAAAAGGAGAGCTTAGATTGCGGATGGACAATGAAGAAGTTATTTTCAACTTGGATAAAGCAATGAAGATGCCCATGGAGTCGCAGTGTTATAGTATTGACGTGGTGGAGGAGATTGTGAAGGAGGATATGTCTCTGATCCTGTCAAAGGATCCTCTTGAGACATGTTTGATGGAGTCTCTTACTTATCCCACTACGGAGCTTGACGGACTCTCCAACGAGGTATGTATTGAGTTTCTTGAAAACTTACTTGCTTTGGGTGATGACAGGTTTGAATCGGAAAGAACTAAGGTGGAAGAGTCAAGTGGACTAGGAAGTACTTGCCTTTGGATAACGAGAGCTCTCCGATGGAAGTGAGGAAAGAGGAGTTGAAACTTTTGCCGGAACACTTGAAGTACGTCTTTCTTGGCGACAATGAAAAATATCCGGTAATTGTATCTTCTTCTCTTGATGAAGATCAACTTGAGGAGTTATTGAATGTTCTTAGGAAGCATAAGTCTGCGATTGGTTGGTCTCTTGAGGATTTGAAAGGAATTAGTCCTTCGTATTGCATGCATAGGATAAGATTGTTAGATGAGGCCAAGGCAAGTATTCAGAATCAGCGGAGGATTAATCCCGCGATTCAAGAGGTGATTAGGAAGCAAATCCTTACGTGGTTGGATACTGGAATCATATATCCTATTAGTGATAGTCCCCATGTGAGTCCATTGCATGTAGTTGCTAAAAAGGGGAGAATGACTGTAGTAAAAGCCGAGGATGGAGAAGCGATAGCCACAAGGATTCCTACGGGATGGCGTACATGTGTAGATTATAGGAAGTTGAATGAGAACATGTGTAAGGATCATTTTTCTCTTCCTTTCATAGACCAAATGTTAGATCGTCTTGCAGGGTATGAATTTTATTATTTCTTGGATGGATACTCGGGGTACAACCAAATCATGATTGCCCCCGAGGATCAAGAAAAGACCACTTTTACTTGCCCCTACGGGACCTTTGCTTTTCAGAAAATGCCATTTGAGTTATGTAATGCGCCTGCTACTTTTCAGAGATGCATGATGGCAATATTCGATGGGTTGATAGAGAAGATCATGGAGGTGTTCATGGATGATTTTTCTGTTTTTGGTTCCTCCTTTGATATTTGTTTGTCTAACCTAGCTACTGTTTTGAAGAGATGTCAAGTGACTAATCTTGTCTTGAATTGGGAGAAGTGCCACTTCATGGTGAAGGATGAGATTGTTCTTGGGCATCATGTTTCAGCCAAGGGATTCCAGGTCGATCGTGCTAAAGTGGTGGCAATTGAAAAGCTTCCACCACCGACCAATGAAAGAGGAGTGCGGTCTTTCCTTGGACACACCGGTTTTTACAGGAGATTCATACAAGACTTCTCAAAATACTCCAAGCCCTTATCTTATTTACTTGAAAAGGATATTCCTTTTGTGTTTGATGATGAATGTCTAATAGCTTTTCAAGTTTTGAAGGAGGCGCTTATCACTGCACCTATCTTGATCACACCGGATTGGACTCAACCGTTTGTACTAATATGTGATGCAAGTGATGTAGCACTTGGGGTGGTGCTTGGGCAGCTGAAGGAGAAGAAGTTCTGCGCCATTTACTACGCGAGTAAGACTTTCGATGCGACACAAAAGAATTACACGGTGACTGAAAAGAAGTTTTTGGCTGTTGTGTACGCATTCGATATTTTTCGTCAGTATTTGGTTGGCATGAAGACTATTGTGTACACGGATCATTCAGCGATTCGGTACTTGATGGAGAAGAAGGAGACAAAGCCTAAGATTATAAGGTGGATTCTTCTACTTCAAGAGTTTGACATGGAGATCCGGGATAAGAAAGGTTCTGATAATGTGTTGGCGGATCACCTTTCGAGGTTGGAGACTAGGGAGCATTGTGATAATTCTTTCGAGTATATTGAGAAAATGTTCCCTGATGACATGGTCGTGTTTGTTGAAGGGGCTGAGCGAGCGTGTGTGGTTGTTGCACAGGGAGTTGATACATGGTATGCGGATTATGTGAACTATATTGCTGTGGGAGAAATTCCAAGGGATCTCAACCGATATCAACTTGCTATCAAGAGGGATGTTAAGACTTTCATATGGTATGATCCGTTTGTGTACAAGATTTGCACGGATTCTATCATCCATAGGTGTGTGCCCGAGATGGAGATGGAGAGTGTTCTCGAGTTTTACCATGCACAACCTAACGGGGGGCACTTCGGCGCTCAAAAGACAGCAGCCAAGGTACTTCAGTCCGCTCTTTATTGGCCTACATTGTTCAAGGATTGTGAGACCTATGTGGCATCTTGCGATAGATGTCAACGCATGAGGAACATCGGTAGGAGAGACGAGATGCCGCTTCAGCCGAGCATAGTGGTCGAGATTTTTGATGTGTGGGGTATCGATTTTATGGGGCCTTTTCCCCCATCTAATGGATTTCTCTACATTCTACTTGCGGTGGATTATGTTTCTAAGTGGGTGGAAGCGATTCCTACTCGCTTGAATGATTCGAAAACTATTATGTCTTTCTTGAAGAAGCATATCTTTGCCCGTTTTGGAGTCCCTAGAGCACTTGTTAGTGATGGAGGTACGCACTTCATTAATAAATTTCTTGAGAAGGTGCTTAAAGGGTATGGTGTTAAGCATAGGGTTACTACACCCTATCATCCTCAAGCGAATGGGCAAGCGGAGGTCTCTAACCGTCAAGTCAAACAGATTCTGGAGAAGGTGGTCGGAACCAATAGAAAGGATTGGGCTTTGAAGCTCGATGATGTCGTATAGGGATTCCGGACCGCGTACAAGACGGTGTTAGATATGTCTCCGTATCAGATTGTCTATGGTAAGCCGTGCCACTTACCTGTAGAGATTCAACACAAAGCGTTTTGGGCTTTGCGAAGCTTGAACTTGACTCTCAAGGATGTGAGGGAGTTGAGGATTACTCACATCAATCTTTTGGATGAGTTTCGGAGTCGTGCGTACAAGAATTCAGAGATCTACAAGGAAAGGATTAAGAGGTGGCATGATTCGAAGATCTCGTACAAGGAGTTCAAGCAAGGAGACGAGGGTATTACTCTTTAACTCTCGTTTAAAGCTTTTTACAGGCAAGTTAAAGTCGAAGTGGACGGGACCGTTCATGATTCATCGAGCCTTAGGAGGGGGGAGTTTTGAGCTCATTGACAAGAATGGAGATATTTTTACGGCGAATGGACATCATTTGAAGCATTATAGGTCGCCGGATGATGTTTATGTCATCTTTTTGGATACCTTGATCTGAGTTGGTGTTGGATTGTATACTAAAAGTCTAGCTTTAGTATGAACAATGTCATAACAATATTTGAAATGAGAATTATTGATCAAATGATTGCATCTTATAATTTATTTTATATGCATGATGCAATAGTCCATTTACTTTATACTGTAGATAATATGTTGTGCGACAACACGCGGAAGATCATATTATCGGTTTCCTTATAAAGTATAAACAGATGCTCACAACCGAGATAGACGGGGACTCTCTATCGGTATGGTTGTAGTGTGGTTTGGTATTAGCTTGTCTTGGCTATAGAATCACATTAGTGCACTTGTGTGTATTGAGTAGGACCGCTTGAGATCGTTCGTCTTATACTGACTATATAGTAGAACTTGATCTCTGTTATTATGGAAGTTCGTGCTCTTAATCCCTATACAATAACCTCGACACGTAGGACATTATGTATTTCTTTGATTCATCAATGGGTGAGATTTATAAGTATTAAATCAACAAACTCGGTGAGTTGGGAAGTAGTGCTGTATCTATGGTGTGCTGTTGATTGTAGAAGGAATCCATGTCCGTCATAGGTTGATGATGTCCCCTTGAGGAGCTCATAAGGTTTATCATGTAAATCTTGCAAGTGGATTAATTTCCGGCATGATAAAAAGGTTGAGTGGTACTACTCTCGGACGAGATATTAATTAATTAGAGTTGTCAGTAACTTAATTAATTAATGGACATTGAATATCTTAAACATGGGGAGACTATCGGGCTTATAATAAGAAGGAGCCCAGAACATAATTTTGGGATTGGACGGGTAGTGCAGTAATAATATTTTAGTGGACTATATTTGTTGGCAATTGGATCATGTGGTTCAAACGTGATCGTTAGTAAACAGGCAAACAATAAACAGCGAAAGCAATTAAATCTTGTTTACCGTACTTCTGGATTGATGTAGAGGATGAACCGTTGCAGAGAACCACCTCTAAATCTTCTGCAGTATGTCCCAAGTTGAATCCTGCTGTTGTGTGGGCAACAATCCGCAGGATTCTCTCAATCTGCTCCTGTTCTTTCTAACTGTCAAATGAGGCACTGACTTCGGGTTAACAGGAACTGAGATAACTTAGTTATAAGGGCTACTGCAGGGACCAGGAGGAGAAATTGGGCTGGGCCTCAATTGAATTTAATTAACCAAGCTTAGCCCAAAGCTTTTAATTAAATCCAATAATAATAATATAGTCCACTAAAATATTATTATTGCACTACCCATCCAATCCCAAATTATGTTCTGGGCTCCTTCTTATTATAAGCCCGATAGTCTCCCCATGTTTAAGATATTCAATGTCCATTAATTAATTAAGTTACTGACAACTCAAATTAATTAATATCTCATCCAAGAGTAGTACCACTCAACCTTTTTATCATGCCGGAAATTAATCCACTTGCAAGATTTACATGATAAACCTTATGAGCTCCTCAAGGGGACATCATCAACCTATGACGGACATGGATTCCTTCTACAATCAACAGCACACCATAGATACAGCACTACTTCCCAACTCACCGAGTTTGTTGATTTAATACTTATAAATCTCACCCATTGATGAATCAAAGAAATACATACTGCCCTACGTGTCGAGGTTATTGTATAGGGATTAAGAGCACGAACTTCCATAATAACAGAGATCAAGTTCTACTATATAGTCAGTATAAGAAGAACGATCTCAGGCGGTCCTGCTCAATACACCCAAGTGCACTAATGTGATTCTATAGCCAAGACAAGCTAATACCAAACCACACTACAACCATACCGATAGAGAGTCCCCGTCTATCTCGGTTGTGAGCATCTGTTTATACTTTATAAGGAAACCAATAATATGATCTTCCGCGTGTTGTCGCACAACATATTATCTACAGAATAAAGTAAATGGACTATCGCATCATTCATATAATTAAATTACAAGATGCAATCATTTGATCAATGATTCTCATTTCAAAAAATGTTATGACATTGTTCATACTAAAGCTAGACTTTTAGTATACAATCTAACAATCTCCCACTTATACTAAAAGACTATGCTGTCATGTATTCTGCCATACATCTGATTCCTACTACCACTACACGACCATTAAAAGCTCTCGCCTTAAGGTCCTTGTAAATAGTTTACTAGGTCATCATCCGATGCAATCTAGGCGACAACAACCTTCCCCTCATCATACGATTTCTCGTAACAGGTGGTACTCGCGCTCCATGTGTTTAATTGCCTTATGGACTTGTGATTTCTTCAAGTTTGCAACTGCACCAATATCATCAATGTAAATTGTGATTACCTTGGGCAAACTTAGAAACACTTCAAAGTCCATCATGAAGTCTCTAGAGTCATATAGATTCTTTGGCTGCCTCATAGGCTCCAATTTATCATCTTTCCATGATGGAGTCCGGAGTCTGAAATATATTTCTATATAACACTCCTCCACATTATGACTCTACTTCCTAAAATTAAACACATAACCTTTTGAGGAGAATTTACTACCGTCCAATCTGACTAAAAAATCTGAATCTACGTAATCCACAAGAAGCAGTGAATCTGTTTAGTAAAACCACATATAATTTCCAGTCCTTCTCAGGCACTTTATACATGTCTTACTACAGTTCATCATTCTTGTTCCGGGTTACGTTGATACATTCTGTTCATGCGTTCAGCAACACAGATATCCAACTTCGTTCATAGCATTCTTTAGATTAAGCTTCCTTATTCGCCGAAGCATA
Source organism: Pogostemon cablin (assembly GCA_023678885.1). Classification (NCBI taxonomy): domain Eukaryota; kingdom Viridiplantae; phylum Streptophyta; class Magnoliopsida; order Lamiales; family Lamiaceae; genus Pogostemon; species Pogostemon cablin. The sequence goes on from CM042959.1 coordinate 30,464,454, forward strand.
AGGAACCGCTTTCATCTACTTTATCTTCTTCTTGTGTCTCAAAGACACATTCACTTAGATAAATTTACATGCTAAACGAGTATGGACTGTATCATTTTATGAAACTTGAGATAAGCATAATATCCTTTCTTGTGATCCGTATTACCGTGATCAAAATGATGTATTTTGCCTTTCTTAAGTCCTTCATCTTTACCGCTTTATTAACCGCACCCATACGCCGGATAATACTCTTTCATTGTCTCCAATGAGCAAGATACTATCTACGTATAGTACAAGAAAAACACCACCACGTTTTCGTCACTCTTTACAACACACAAGACTTATCCGCTCATTGATTTAAATCCATGCCACTGGATTATCTAATCAAAACAGATGCTTCACGAGCTTAAAACTTGCTTTAGTCCAGCGCTGGACAATTTTAAGCTTATTATCAAAATGCTATTAGTACTTTGCAATGAATTACTCTGGTTGCTTCACATAGATGTTTTTCCTCAAGACTTCCAATCAGGAAAGCTGTCTTGACATCTATTTGTTGTTTTTCATAATTCAATATGAGCAGCAATAAATAAAAGAATCCGGATCAATTTAAGCATAGCTACCAGCGAATATGTTCCCTAATAATCGAACCATTTCTTTCTGAGTACACCTTTTCGCAACAAGCTTTGCTTCCAAGGTTTTCACCTTTCTGTATGATCCTCTTTTATTTCCTATGATCACTTGCAATGGCTTTTACACCATTTTAGTGATCGTTCAAGCTCCAGACTTAATTTAGAATCCATTGATTCTATTTCATCATTCATTGCATCTTGCTAAGATTCCGCATTTTCATCTTGTAGTGCTATGTCGTATCCTTGGGATAATACCATGTTTACTAGGGATCAATTCTCACGACTCTCCCAAACATATATTTATGAGTTGTCACACAACCCTCCCACTACGACAAGGCACTACATGTAATTGTGTATCAGACGTGACACGCGTTGCAGTTTACTTTGTGGTATATCCTCTTGTACACTTGGTACTTATACTTAGTTTTTTCCTCTCACTTCCTTTAGAACAACTTATACATGGGCTTGTGATTTATTACATAGTCCTTTTCCAAAAATCTGGTTATTGTGTTAACAATTACCCTTCGATCTTTTTGGACTAAATAAATCACTATCCATTTTTCTAGAATATCCCATATACAGACAAACGTTTCACGAATTACTGTATCTAGGGCATATCCATAAAATGAATTTAATTATTCCAAATAATTCATCATCTATCTAATCATAACCATAAGAGCCTAATACCTTCTACCCACCACACCATTCAGCTGGGGAATACCCGGTGTAGTCAACTTGAGATTTAATCTCAACTTCTGATCAATAGCTCCTAACTATCCCAAGAGGTATTCGGCCATCATGATTGAATCGTAATGACTTAATATATTTTTCATGACGCTTCACTGTACCAGCCTTACAATTCTTGAATTAATCAAAGAACTTAGACATGCAGTGCATCATATAAATATATTGCTTTCCAGAATAATTTTCGAATATTCATAACCACCTCTCGCCTGGATAATATTAGGTTCGCTTGAATCAGAATGAACTAATTCCAACATATATATCTTTGGCTCTACACCCCACAGCCTTGAAAAGGCAGTTAATTATTTTTACTTCCAAGCAGGACTCGCAAGTCTGATAGTTTCCACTTCAGATAAACCTTACGGTCTATCGGCTATCAACTTTTGAATCCTACTCAAGTAAAATGAATTAGTCTTAGACGCCAAATGTATGTTTAGTTCATCTCCGAAGGTTCCTTTCTCTTACTAATTTTAGAAGATACATTATTAATTATTATTTATTGCATCTGTGGGATGAACATGATTTAAGAGTATACTTATTATCCACCAACGTACTTTAACGGATTAAAGCCTCATTCCTCATTACTATGACCATGTCATTTAAATGAAATGAAGTGTCCATCCGTTAATGCATAGAAACTGAAATCAAATTCTTTCTATGAAACGTACGTAAAGACAATTTCTCATAATCAATCGTTTTATTCTTATCATGAGATAAATAAACAACTCCCACTGCAATAGTCACTACCTTTGTAGTTTTACCCATGTTATTAACAATCTTATCCTTACTGAGTGAAAAACATTTAGTGATTCCAGTATCTACACAGTTCGTGCCAGTAGATGCCATCACTAATCATGTTTAAACTATTAGTAAATAAGATATTAAACTAGTTCACATCATGATGAAAATGGCTTTCTTTTGTCATATGTTTTGTCAGAAGTTTCCCACCATATACAACCTCTCGTATTTCAGGTAGAACTTGCTCAAAACATCCCGGCAAATTATGAAGAATAAATTGATCTAGGTTTCCCTTTCAATTTCTATTCCAAGCTTTTCAAATTCATTCATCAATTCAACCATGATCTTCTGCCTTTTAATTTACTCAAGTATCCGAAGAGTTACATGAGACCATCATATTTCTATGAACCTCTCATCTCTTCACTAGAGACTTTAATAGGCATCATGAGACATCCTTTGTGAGAACACACATGTATTTTCTTAAGCAGTAATTTTCAAAACCACGATTCTTTTCTAATCATCTAATTTGGACAAGTAAATATAATGTCTTTTAGTTAACAATTAGTGAGACTAAAACTATTCGAAATACAGAGAATCACGATTAAATTTACTGATCAAAACTTCGAATTTTATCCTTTTATATTGTTTCCCTCAAAACAATATAAAATAAAATTCACTGACATCTCAAGCACCGTGAGTCTGCAAGCCACGTTAGTGTGGACGTTTACAAACCCGAACATTTACAAGAGAAGGTTTTACCCATTAATTTCATTTGTCAACCTAACTTTATGACAAAATAATTAATAGTCGGTTACTCTTTAGCCATGCAAATAATAGCAGTGACTCCGTTGGGGAGGATACTAATTGTTTACACCTAAGTGTACACCATTATTTGATCCCAAGTCCACTGCGCGAGCTTATGTGCCTTACAGTTGGAGAAGTACACACGCGCTCGGGTAGCTTCCTACAATCATCAATTATAAGTTTGTACCAGTGTACCGCACACAAACTCATCCGTTAGGGAGGAAGGCCTATGCCAACACGCAAGTTTATGTGCCACATTACAAACAATAATTATTTATGAAGTCTGTACCAGTGATCCGTGAATAAACTCATCCGTTAGGGAGGAAGGCCTATGCCAACACGCAAGTTTACTCACATCACTTACAAACCAATAATGGAGGCCGCGGGAATTTATTACCAATCCCCTCTCCCACTTAGTTATTTAATACCGAGGGTTTTAACATGCATATAATATTCCAGAATAAAATATACAACTAAGACATGCTTCTATTAACAGCAATTTAAATAAATAAATCACATAGAACATGTCTTTCATATATAACAATTAATTGTCAAGTTAAAGCAATTAAATCAGTTATATATTATAATTAATTGCATAATGTGTTGGATCAATTAAATAGGTCCAGCTGACCCAAACTTCATTAGCATAAAATGAGCAGCCCATTATTAAAATAATTAAGCCCATTTATTTTGCCAATTTCAGCATAAAGGTCCAGCCCAATATTTAACCTTGGCCCAACATCAAAATACCCACAATTAATTAAAATTAATTAGTCCAGCAGCCCATTGCCATTTAATTAAAATTTGGGCCCAAAAGCCCAAAACCAAATTAAAATAGAGCAGCATCTAATAAAAATACTGAATTGGGCCCTTTAATAATCAGCCCAAATTCGCCTTAATTAAAATAGGGCCCTACAGCCCAATATCCTATTAATTAAAAAATTTGGGCCCAAATAATTAAACTAGGCCCAATAAACAATAATAGCAGCCCAACAGCCCATCAACAATCCAAATGCTGCCCTAATCCACAGCCGCTCCCACACTGACTGCCAGCAACCGCCGCCAATGGCGCCGCCGAGAAGCACCCAGCCGCGACCGTTCATCACATACGGAGATGACACCGGCAGCCACCAGCAGAACCACCGGCGCGACCATGGCCCAGCTTCTCCGGCAGCCATCCCCGGCGCGACCAGGCAGCCGCTACAAGTCGACAATAGCCGCCTCTAGCAGCACGCCCGACGTAGCTTCGATGCAAATCGATCAGCGCCGCCGCATCGCTGCCTGCAGCCATCCCGTCAGCCACCGTCCGGGAACAACCCACATCGCGGCAATCTCCATCGGGAGTGGATTGACCCGCGAGGTCACGATGTGCGTCGCCAAGACCCGCCTTCAGCCTCACCGGATCTATGACGATCTTCTCCGATCCGACTGGATCTGCGTCTTGTACTGTTGGAGATGCCCGCTGCTCTTGGTGTGGTGCCGACACCCCATCGGAAGGGATCCGACACGGATCGCGCCACCCAAGGCCACCATTGCCCAGAATGTCATCGATCGGAATCCGTCGTCGACAGCTTGGTTAGCTCCGCCAGAGCCGCTGCCTGCACACGACGATCCAGACACTACGCGCCGTCGCGATCTTCCATCATCACCCGAATGACCGCCTTGAGGCTCGCCCGGTCACCACGGCAGTCGCAATCGAGGCTGAGACATGCTCTGATGGAAGCAGATTCAGAAATCCACCGCCTGCACACATCGCCAGCGTCGACTATAACGATGTTCAAGATGCAGCTTTCAACAATCGTTCAGCCCATACTCGCCCTGAATCTACCGCTGCCGTTTCGTCTTCCAGCCTTCACGCGCCGTCGGCTGACTCCTGCTTCCAATCGTCACGCGCCGTTGGCTTTTTGGGTTCCAGCCATCACTCGCCGTCAGCTTCACACCCATTGAGCAGGGTGTGTGTGTGATAGGATGATAACAGTTGATCCATTGACGTGTGTGTTTATGTGACCATAAAAGAATGTGTACCATGTATTCAATCAAAGAAAAATACACTACAACACATAACATCAGAAGATCACAAACACACTGACGTATAAAACATGCGATTAATCCAGATTATCATATAATCAAATAATCACAACCCACCTAACGACTCACGTTTCACCACGAAACCAACGCTCTGATACCAATTGTTGGCAATTGGATCGTGTGGTTCAAACGTGATCGTTAGTAAACAGGCAAACAATAAATAGCGGAAGCAATTAAATCTTGTTTACCGTACTTCAGGATTGATGTAGAGGATGAACCGTTGCAGAGAACCACCTCTAAATCTTCTGCAGTATGCCCCAAGTTGAATCCTGCTGTTGTGTGGGCAACAATCCGCAGGATTCTCTCAATCTGCTCATGTTCTTTCTAACTGTCAAATGAGGCACTGACTTCGGGTTAACAGGAACTGAGATAACTTATTTATAAGGGCTACTGCAGGGACCAGGAGGAGAAATTGGGCTGGGCCTCAATTGAATTTAATTAACCAAGCTTAGCCCAAAGCTTTTAATTAAATCCAATAATAATAATATACTCCCTCCGTCCCCCAAAGTATTTCACACTTTCCTTTTTCATCCGTCCCTCAAAGTATTTCACACTTTACTTTTACTAAATTTGGTAAAAAATACATTATACTAATACTCACTTTTTACACATATCCCAATATAATACTTACTTTTTCACATCTCCCAAAAACTTTACACACTTTTTCCACATCTCTCAATAACTTTACACACTTTTTTCATTAAATTAACTAAAATATATATTCTCTTTCTTACTTTATACATAAAAATACAAAATTTTCTTAAACTCCGCGCACACCAATACGCGAAATACTTCCCGGGACGGAGGGAGTAGTCCACTAAAATATTATTATTGCACTACCCATCCAATCCCAAATTATGTTCTGGGCTCCTTCTTATTATAAGCCCGATAGTCTCCCCATGTTTAAGATATTCAATGTCCATTAATTAATTAAGTTACTGACAACTCAAATTAATTAATATCTCATCCAAGAGTAGTACCACTCAACCTTTTTATCATGCCGGAAATTAATCCACTTGCAAGATTTACATGATAAACCTTATGAGCTCCTCAAGGGGACATCATCAACCTATGACGGACATGGATTCCTTCTACAATCAACAGCACACCATAGATACAACACTACTTCCCAACTCACCGAGTTTGTTGATTTAATACTTATAAATCTCACCCATTGATGAATCAAAGAAATACATACTGCCCTACGTGTCGAGGTTATTGTATAGGGATTAAGAGCACGAACTTCCATAATAACAGAGATCAAGTTCTACTATATAGTCAGTATAAGAAGAACGATCTCAGGCGGTCCTGCTCAATACACCCAAGTGCACTAATGTGATTCTATAGCCAAGACAAGCTAATACCAAACCACACTACAACCATACCGATAGAGAGTCCCCGTCTATCTCGGTTGTGAGCATCTGTTTATACTTTATAAGAAAACCGATAATATGATCTTCCGCGTGTTGTCGCACAACATATTATCTACAGAATAAAGTAAATGGACTATCGCATCATTCATATAATTAAATTACAAGATGCAATCATTTGATCAATGATTCTCATTTCAAAAAATGTTATGACATTGTTCATACTAAAGCTAGACTTTTAGTATACAATCCAATAATATTATTATTATTGGATTTAATTAAAAGCTTTGGGCTAAGCTTGGTTAATTAAATTCAATTGAGGCCCAGCCCAATTTCTCCTCCTGGTCCCTGCAGTAGCCCTTATAAATAAGTTATCTCAGTTCCTGTTAACCCTAAGTCAGTGCCTCATTTGACAGTTAGAAAGAACAGGAGCAGATTGAGAGAATCCTGCGGATTGTTGCCCACACAACAGCAGGATTCAACTTGGGACATACTGCAGAAGATTGAGAGGTGGTTCTCTGCAACGGTTCATCCTCTACATCAACCCAGAAGTACGGTAAACAAGATTTAATTGCTTCCGCTGTTTATTGTTTGCCTGTTTACTAACGATCACGTTTGAGCCACAAGATCCAATTGCCCAACAATTGGTATCAGAGCGTTGGTTTCGTGGTGAAACGTGAGACGTAAGGTTTGGGTTTTTGTGATTATTTGATTATATGGTATAATCTGGATTTAATCACATGTTTTTGAGCCTTTTATGTGTCTTTTGTCAACTGAAGCATGTTTGATAGGGCTTATGTGATTATATGTTTAATCTGGTTATTATCGTATGACAAAAAGAAAAGGGTTGAGTATCTTTTTTTGTCCTGTATCCCTATCTGCTATGTTTTATTGATGTTGATCGGACAAAGTACGCATCATACATACACACTCGAAAAAGTAAATCAACCCAGAAAAATTGCACACGCTCACAACCCGGTGGGCTGTCGAGAAGTACGAACCCAACGGCAGCGGAACGAGGCAGATTGGTCGACCCAAAACGACGCGAGACTGGGGCGGGGCGAGACTGTTATCGGCGTCGGACCGACCAGGCAGCGGCGATGCTCCCAAGGGCCGCGTCCTTGGAATTGGGCAAAATATACGGCTGCAATCGAAAGGCAGAAGGAGGAGTGGCGATGCTGCAGAACCAGACGGCGGCGTCAACTGGTCACTTGGGCCACGATCGTCGACTGCGGATTTTGGGTGACATCGGACATGAGCGGCGGTGCTCCCTGACGAGTACGGATGGGCGGCGTCAGATATGAACTGAGCGACCGGGCGAATCCAACCGGTTTCAGATCGGATCGGAACAGATCCACCCAGAAGATCGGCGACGGCAAGGCTTGATGGTTGCAGCGACCGCGACTCTTACCGACTGGGAGCTGCACGGCGGTGATCAGATCGGCGTGGATCTGGTGGCTGGTGATAGCTGGGCGGTGGAAACGAGGCGGCGGCGCTGAAGAGATGCATGGCGGCTGGTGGCGCTCGTAACCTGCTGTCGGTGGGAACACGGTTGATGCGCGACCGGCGGCTGGCCATGGTAGACTGGCGGCAGCTGTCTCCAGCAGCTTCCAGTCGAGCGCGGGCGAGCGCGGGCGGCAGCTGTCTCCGGCAACAGAGGCGGCAGCTATCTCCGGCAGCTGTCTCTGGCGGTGTGGCTACGGCTGGCAAGATGACAGGTGTCGGGCGTCGGCTGGATGCTCGATTCCGATGGCTGTCAGAATGGCCGTCGAGAGCAGCGACAACCTCCGACGAAGCATGGTGATGGGTGATGGTTGGAGCAGGCCTTCTGCGGCTGAAGGGTTTAGGGCAGCAGGCTTTAGTTTGGGCTGCAAAACCTGTTGGGACCATTTTTATTAAAATGGATGTTGGGCCCAATTCAGTAATGGATTCAAGGTTGCTCATTTATTTAATTTTGGTTTTGGGCTGTGAGGCCCAATTTTAATTAAAATGGATATGGGCTGATGGACCTTAATTGCTGGATTTAATTAATTGTGGGATTGATGTTGGGCCAAGGTTAAATATTGGGCTAGACCTTAATGAAGAAATTGGCAGGGTAAATGGGCTTAATTATTTTATTAATGGGTTGCTCATTTTATGCTAATAAAGTTTGGGTCAGCTGGGCATATTTAAATGATCCAACATTTTATGCAATTAATTAATGTTATATAACTGATTAACTGATTTAATTGTCAATTATTGTTGTATATGTGACAGGCATGTTCTATGTGATTTATTTATTTAAATTGCTGTTAATAGAAGCATGTCTAAGATGTATATTTTATTTATGAAATATTATATGCATGTTTAAAACCCTCGGTGTTAAATAACTAAGTGGGAGAGGGGATTGGTAATAAATTCCCGCGGCCTCCATTATTGGTTTGTAAGTGATGTGAGTAAACTTGCGTGTTGGCATAGGCCTTCCTCCCTAACGGATGAGTTTATTCACGGATCACTGGTACAGACTTCATAAATAATTATTGTTTGTAATGTGGCACATAAACTTGCGTGTTGGCATAGGCCTTCCTCCCTAACGGATGAGTTTGTGTGCCGTACACTGGTACAAACTTATAATTGATGATTGTAGGAAGCTACACGAGCGCGTGTGTACTTCTCCAACTGTAAGGCACATAAGCTCGCGCAGTGGACTTGGGATCAAATAATGGTGTACACTTAGGTGTAAATAATTAGTATCCTCCCCAACGGAGTCACTGCTATTATTTGTATGGCTAAAGAGTAACCGACTATTAATTATTTTGTCATAAAGTTAGGTTGACAAATGAAATTAATGGGTAAAACCTTCTCTTGTAAATGTTCGGGTTTGTAAACGTCCACACTAACGTGGCTTGCAGACTCACGGTGCTTGAGATGTCGGTGAATTTTATTTTATATTGTTTTGAGGGAAACAATATAAAAGGATAAAATTCGAAGTTTTGATCTGAATATTTATTTGTGATTCTCTGAATTTCGAATGGTATTATCTCACTAATTGTTAACTAAAAGACATTATATTTACTTGTCCAAATTAGTTGATTAGAAAAGAATCTTGGTTTTGAAAATTTACTGCTTAAGAAAATACATGTGTTCTCTCAAAGGACGGCTCATGATGCCTGTTAATGTCTCTAGTGAAGAGATGAGAGGTTCATAGAAATATGATGGTCTCATGTAACTCTTTGGATACTTGAGTAATTTAAAAGGCGCAAGATCATGATAGAATTTGATGAATGAATTGGAAATATATATGGAATAGAATTTGAAAGGGAAACCTAAGTCAATTTTATTCTACATAATTGCTTAAATGTTTTGAGTAAGTTCCACCTGAATTACAAAAGGATGTAAATGGTGGGAAACTTCTGACAAAACATGTGGCAAAGGGAAAGCCATTTTCATCATGATGTGAACAAGTTTAATATCTTATTTACTAATGATTTAAACATGATTAGTGATGGCATCTACTGACTCGAACTGTGTAGATACTGGAATCACTAAATGTTTTTCACTTAGTAAGGATAAGATTGTAATGACATGGGTAAAACTACAAAGGTAGTGGCTATTGCAGTGGGAGTTGTTTATTTATCTCATGATAAGAATAAACGATTGATTATGAGAAATTGCCTTTACGTACATTTCATAGAAAGAATTTGATTTCGGTTTCTATGCATTAACGGATGGACACTTCATTTCATTTAAATGACATGGTCATAGTAATGAGGAATGAAGCTTTAATCCGTTAAAGTACGTTGGTGGATAATAAGTATACTCTTAAATCATGTTCATCCCACAGATGCAATAAATAATAATTAATAATGTATCTTCTAAAATTAGTAAGAGAAAGGAACCTTCGGAGATGAACTAAACATACATTTGGCGTCTAAGACTAATTCATTTTACTTGAGTAGGATTCAAAAGTTGATAGCCGATAGACCGTAAGGTTTATCTGAAGTGGAAACTATCAGACTTGCGAGTCCTGCTTGGAAGTAAAAATAATTAACTGCCTTTTCAAGGCTGTGGGGTGTAGAGCCAAAGATATATATGTTGGAATTAGTTCATTCTGATTCAAGCGAACCTAATATTATCCAGGCGAGAGGTGGTTATGAATATTCGAAAATTATTCTGGAAACCAATATATTTATATGATGCACTGCATGTCTAAGTTCTTTGATTAATTCAAGAATTGTAAGGCTGGTACAGTGAAGCGTCATGAAAAATATATTAAGTCATTACGATTCAATCATGATGGCGAATACCTCTTGGGATAGTTAGGAGCTATTGATCAGAAGTTGAGATTAAATCTCAAGTTGACTACATCGGGTATTCCCCAGCTGAATGGTGTGGTGGGTAGAAGGTATTAGGCTCTTATGGTTATGATTAGATAGATGATGAATTATTTGAAATAATTAAATTCATTTTATGGATATGCCCTAGATACAGTAATTCGTGAAACGTTTGTCTGTATATGGGATATCCTAGAAAAATGAAGGGTGATTTATTTAGTCCAAAAGATCGAAGGATAATTGTTAACTCAATAACTAGATTTTTGGAAAAGGACTATGTAATAAATCACAAACCCATGTATAAGTTGTTCTAAAGGAAGTGAGAGGAAAACACTAAGTATAAGTACCAAGTGTACAAGAGGATATACCACAAGGTAAACTGCAACGCGTGTCACGTCTGATACACAATTACATGTAGTGCCTTGTCGTAGTGGGAGGGTTGTGTGACAACTCATAAATATATGTTTGGGAGAGTTGTGAGACTTGATCCCTAGTGAACATAGTATTATCCCACGGATACGACATAGCACTACAAGATTAAAATGCGGAATCTTAGTAAGTTGCAATGTACGTTGAAATAGAATCTACGGATTCTATATTAAGTCTGGGAACTTGTATGACCACTAAATGGTGTAAAAACCATTGCAAGTGATCATAGGAAATAAAAGTGGATCATACGGAAAGGTGAAAATCTTGGAAGCAAAGCTTGTTGCGAAAAGATGTACTCAGAAAGAAATGGTTCGATTATGAGGGAACATATTCGCTGGTAGCTATGCTTAAATTGATCCGGATTCTTTTATTTATTGCTGCTCATATTAAATTATGAGGGACAGCAAATAGATGTCAAGACAGCTTTCCTGATTGGAAGTCTTGAGGAAAACATCTATGTGAAGCAACCAGAGTAATTCATTGCAAAGTACTAATAGCATTTTGATAGTAAGCTTAAAAGTGTCCAGCGATGGACTAAAGCAAGTTTTAAGATCGTGAAGCATCTGTTTTGATTAGATAATCCAGTGGCATGGATTTAAATCAATGAGCGGATGAGTCTTGTGTGTTGTAAAGAGTGACGGAAACGTGGTGGTGTTTCTTGTACTATACGTAGATAGTATCTTGCTCATTGGAGACAATGAAAGAGTATTATCGGGCGTATGGGTACGGTTAATAAAGCGGTAGTGATGAAGGACTTAAGAAAGGCAAAATACATCCTTTTGATCACGGTAATACGGATCACAAGAAAGGATGTTATGCTTATCTCAAGTTTCATAAAATGATACAGTCCATACTCGTTTAGCATGTAAATTTATCTAAGTGAATGTGTCTTTGAGACACAAGAAGAAGATATAGTAGATGAAAGCGGTTCCTTATGCTTCGGCGAATAAGGAAGCTTAATCTAAAGAATGCTATGAACGAAGTTGGATATCTGTGTTGCTGAACGCATGAACAGAAGGTATCAACGTAACCCGGAACAAGAATGATGAACTGTAGTAAGACATATATAAAGTGCCTGAGAAGGACTGGAAATTATATGTGGATTTAATAAACAGATTCACTGCTTCTTGTGGATTACGTAGATTCGGATTTTTAGTCAGATTGGACGGCAGTAAATTCTCCTCAAAGGTTATGTGTTTAATTTTAGGAAGTAGAGTCATAATGTGGAGGAGTGTTATATAGAAATATATTTCAGACTCCGGACTCCATCATGGAAAGATGATAAATTGGAGCCTATGAGGCAGCCAAAGTATCTATATGACTCTAGAGACTTCATGATGGACTTTGAAGTGTTTCTAAGTTTGCCCAAGGTAATCACAATTTACATTGATGATATTAGTGCAGTTGCAAACTTGAAGAAATCACAAGTCCATAAGGCAATTAAACACATGGAGCGCGAGTACCACCTGCTACGAGAAATCGTATGATGAGGCGAAGGTTGTTGTCGCCTAGATTGCATCGGATGATGACCTAGTAAACCATTTACAAGGATCTTAAGGCGAGAGCTTTTAATGGTCGTGTAGTGGGAGTAGGAATCAGATGTATGGCAGAAGACATGACAACATAGTCTTTTAGTATAAGTGGGAGATGAATTGTTGGGCAATTGGATCTTGTGGCTCAAACGTGATCGTTAGTAAACAGGCAAACAATAAACAGCGGAAGCAATTAAATCTTGTTTACCGTACTTCTGGGTTGATGTAGAGGATGAACCGTTGCAGAGAACCACCTCTCAATCTTCTGCAGTATGTCCCAAGTTGAATCCTGCTGTTGTGTGGGCAACAATCCGCAGGATTCTCTCAATCTGCTCCTGTTCTTTCTAACTGTCAAATGAGGCACTGACTTAGGGTTAATAGGAACTGAGATAACTTATTTATAAGGGCTACTGCAGGGACCAGGAGGAGAAATTGGGCTGGGCCTCAATTGAATTTAATTAACCAAGCTTAGCCCAAAGCTTTTAATTAAATCCAATAATAATAATATAGTCCACTAAAATATTATTACTGCACTACCCGTCCAATCCCAAAATTATGTTCTGGGCTCCTTCTTATTATAAGCCCGATAGTCTCCCCATGTTTAAGATATTCAATGTCCATTAATTAATTAAGTTACTGACAACTCTAATTAATTAATATCTCGTCCGAGAGTAGTACCACTCAACCTTTTTATCATGCCGGAAATTAATCCACTTGCAAGATTTACATGATAAACCTTATGAGCTCCTCAAGGGGACATCATCAACCTATGACGGACATGGATTCCTTCTACAATCAACAGCACACCATAGATACAGCACTACTTCCCAACTCACCGAGTTTGTTGATTTAATACTTATAAATCTCACCCATTGATGAATCAAAGAAATACATACTGTCCTACGTGTCGAGGTTATTGTATAGGGATTAAGAGCACGAACTTCCATAATAACAGAGATCAAGTTCTACTATATAGTCAGTATAAGACGAACGATCTCAAGCGGTCCTACTCAATACACACAAGTGCACTAATGTGATTCTATAGCCAAGACAAGCTAATACCAAACCACACTACAACCATACCGATAGAGAGTCCCCGTCTATCTCGGTTGTGAGCATCTGTTTATACTTTATAAGAAAACCGATAATATGATCTTCCACGTGTTGTCGCACAACATATTATCTACAGTATAAAGTAAATGGACTATTGCATCATGCATATAAAATAAATTATAAGATGCAATCATTTGATCAATAATTCTCATTTCAAATATTGTTATGACATTGTTCATACTAAAGCTAGACTTTTAGTATACAATCCAACAGTTGGTACCATCGTGACTCTCCGACGTTAAACATGAGCGCCTGTTGGGGGCTTTCCCTCCTATTTTAATGTTTTATTTCTTTCGTGTGAGTAAGAAATTTTAATATTTGATGTGCTTACTTATCGGTAATTACATCTCTTTGCAAACTTAGTTTCGACTATAGTTTCTACTAAGTTTGGGGGGGTGTGATGTACTTACCTTGATAAGTACCGATAGTATAATCTTTTCTTTGTGACGTTTGTTAGGGGAGTTAATTTTTTGCGGCATATTTAAAACTTTAACCGGTTTGTATGTGTCAATTTTTTGTAATTGCCTAATGTTCCGTGGTGTTTTGTTGTTTCGTATTTTGAGTGATTGCGGAGTTACTCATGATTGATAAGTTTTTAAAGAACCAATTCTTGACGAAGTTGTGCTCTAGTTGGTACTTAATGATTCATTTTGAAGTTTGAAGTGTATAGGGATTGAAGAACACGCATTTTGGAGCTTCCAGGGGGTAGGTTCGACCAGTGCCAGGAGGTCGAACCCAACATAGGAGGTCGAACCGTGGTGATAAATCGTCCGGTGAGGTGGTTCGACCACGACGTTCTTGGTTCGACCTGTTTAACAGGTCGAACCTAGGTCGAACCGGTGATCTAAAATATACAGAAGGGTGGTTCGACCTGATGCGTTTTGGTTCGACCAGTTCCAGTAGGTCGAACCCAGGTCGAACCTGAAGAAAAATTCGTCCAGAAGGGTGGTTCGACCTCGTCAGTCGTGGTTCGACCTATTCAACAGGTCGAACCCAAGGTCGAACCAAGCCAGGTATGCGTTTTAAGTTCGATTTTTGAAAGGGTTCGATCACTTTTCACTTCACCCTTCCTCGAACCTTCACGAAATCACTACACTCTTGCACCAATTCTTCAATTACACTTGATTTCGCACCGATTACACATCATCACACCTTTAATTCACGACTTGGACGCGAATTTGGGCTAATTTCGCTGCAAGCTAGGGCTCAGTCGCGAATTCTTGGTGGTTTTGAGTGTTTGATTGTTCTTTTGCCATGGGAAAAGCTAAATGTATGTTTTCTCAACTCAATTACTCTAGGATTGAAGCTTAGTGTATGCAATTCGTTGTGGGTAAGAGGATTGATGTTGATGTTGGTTGAATTTCATGGTGAATGTTGAAACTTTGATTTGATTCATATGAATTCTTGTTCATTGGTTTGAGAATGCTTGATTATTGATTGAACTTGAGTGTTTATGTGAATTGATCAAAGATATTGTGAGTTTATGAGTATAAGCATGTTGGTTTGGATTGAATCGTTCAAAAGTTGAGGAGTTCATGTTTTGACTTGTTGAAACTCAAGTGAATTGCTTTGATAAGTTGAAGGCATGCTTGTATGGCTGTGTTTGAATGTCGAGGAAGATGTGATTGAAGTAGTTTTGAGCATGTTGAACAAGCAAGTAGTGTTTGATGATGGTTGTTGAGGTGATATGTTGTTGATGAAGCATGGATGCTTGAAGTCTTAAGTAGAGTATATGATATGCTAGTCGAATACTTGCTTTCTTGTCTTGTTGGTTGTACTGAGTAGTTGTTTTCAGGTACAGGACAAGGATCCGAACAAGGATCCGGGCAAGGCAAGGGGAAGGGAAAGGAAGCCGAAGTAAGATCGAAAAAAAGACAAGATAGGCCTTCAAACGTAGATAAGGTGACGAAGACGCTGAGATTGCAAGAACGCCTTCCCGAAAACTTCAAGATTCAAATGCCTGATTGGGATGAGATCAAAGAGAAGTGGGCAGAGGTCTCAGAAAAGATAGCTCGGACAAGATACCAAGACGATGAGACCATGAGACTCATGAGCATCCGGGATGATATGACGATGTTGTTTGATCGAGTGGGGATTCGCAAATTTATGGAGTTGAAGAGGCCGACTTACTTCCATGTTACAGCGGAGGTAGTTTGCTCCTTTGAGATGGATAAGGACCCACTTGGCTACTCGTATCAGTGCTCATTTCAGTTAGGAGGAGTCCGAAGGAGATGGACGGCTGAGGATTTTAATCAGCTTTTTTAGACGCCTCTAGAGATTTCTCGAGTGGAGAATGGACACTTCAACGCTAATAGGTTTTGGAGGGAGATAACCGGGGAGATCAGAGACTATAAGATTAGGCAGGCTCGTGCGACCTCGATCAAGAATCCAGTATTGAAATATATGGATCGAGTGCTCGGAAACACACTGTTTGCTCGTTCGGAGGGTGGCTGTGTGTCTAGAGGAGAGCTTTACGCCCTATGGTGTATGATGAATGGGGTGAAGTTCAATGTGGGAGCATATTTCATCGCGCAGCTGCATCGATTCAGGATCATTGGATTTCAGAAGGTGAACATTGGAGGGTTGCTGACGATTGTAGCTGAGCACTACAACATGGACTTCACCGGCATTACACCTGTTAGAGGAGAGCCCGACTTGGTGATGCTCACATGTGTAAAGGAAAGATTTGCACATTTTAGAGATGGTGATTGGTTCTTCACGAGAGGACCAAAGCCATTCGACTTTATGTTTCCCTTTGACGTGAACAACATGACCACTGTTCGGGAGGCGATGAACTTGTTGATGAACTCCCTAGGACACACTGCTCTGTCCGTGACTGTGAAGACCAATGGGGATTGGAGAGTAGTGGCTAGGTTGTGTGTGGAAGGTAGGTTGGCGGAGCTACAACAAATTGTGGAACATGGAGAGTACCATCTGCCACCGCACCAGCCATTACAGTGGCCACAGCAGCCCGAGGTCGAGCATCGGGTAGATGAGCAGCCAGAGATGGAGATTCCGGAAGAGGAGCAGCACGACGTGCCTCAGCATGCGCTAGTACCGCAGCAGTAGCGGGCTGTTCGGGATGATACCCGGGAGCAGCTTCGCTTGATTCATGAGCAGCTGGTCGCGGTCGTAGCTGCACAGCAGGAGACGAACAGGCAGCTCGCACTCGCTAACACCAACTACGCCATGTTGAACGAGAGGTTCACTGCCTTGAATGAGCGGGTTGGTAGGGTGAGTAGTCGGGTGGATCTGATTGATATGAACATCAGCAGTCTGTCTTGAGCTGTGGAGCAGAGATTGGATGACGAGGATGATGATGAGGATGATGATGCTCCGGAGGAGTAGATTTTCAGATCTTCTTTTGATTTTCTCCGATTCATCTCACCTCCATTCTTCTTTTTCTCTTTACAGATTGGGCTGTGTTTATTGAGTGAGTGGCATGTATATTCTTGGATATCGTTGTTAGGATAGAGGGATTCATGAGTGTTGAATACTTGTATGGGCTATTGATTTTGTGCATTCATATGTTCATGTGTTAATTTCTATTGATGAAAAGCATGTATAATTTGATAAGTATGTAGAGTTCTTGTGGAATTGATCTTAATTATGTGCTATGAGGAGTACTTAGGATTCTATTTTCCTATATGAGGATTTGAGCCTTGTTAATCATGCTTGATCATGATTGTTTTATTCTTGAGAGGATCATTCATATGAACGTATTCTAGAACTTGGCTTGGAGTCTTGTGTGAGACTTATGATTGATAAATTGCTAGGACATGATCTTAGGCCATTATTTTGTGATTAAGTTACTTAGCCAAATTTTGTCCTTCCTAATGATCTTATTAACCTTTGGATGCCCGGATGAGCCATTAAAAAACCTTTTCTTTGGTAGCCGAAGTAAATAACCTTATAAACCTTTACTTGAGCCTTGATTAACCTATTCATTGGTAGAGAGAGTTGAGGTGAGTAAGTGTTGCAAGAAGAAAAATGAAGATAGAATATGGTTGGATGAAAAGAATATGATTAAATCTTGTTTAGTGATAGTGCCTGAAACTGGTACCTCGTTTGATTATAACATGAAGTTTTAAGCTTAAGAGCAGCTGATTGATAAAGTGAAGAAGGGTAGTGCCTAAAACTGGTACCCGAATTGTCTAAAGAGATGATGTTGATGCACGAAAAAAGAAGAAAAATCCATGAAAAGAAAAGGAGAAGTTGGAGGAGATATTGCAGCAAGAAGAAGAAATCGAGAACCTCCAAGGTAACTTTCTACTAGTGTCTTAAGTCACTTTACCTAAATTTTCCTACCTTTTTCCAAAGAGCCAACATTACAACCCAAAAACAAGTCATTTGTGATCCTAGTGAAGAGTTGATTATAAGTTGATTTTTGAGACCTTTGCCAAGCTTATGATTACGCGTGAATATGGATTGATATGAGTGTTTATATTAGCCTATATAGTGCCTCACGCACTTGAGTGAAAGAGAGTAAATACTTATCTTGTGAGCTAGATTACTTAGTACTCCGAATGGTGTGTGATTGGATTGGTTTTGCATGAGTGATATATATGAAGCAACTAATACTTGTTTGATTTAATGAAGTTGCATGTGTGATATGTGTTGTACTTGATCTTGGTGAATTATACACGACTCCTGTGGTTTGATTTGGTTGCCTCGGGACGAGCAACATGTAAGTTTGGGGGTTTGATGAGTGTGTAAATTCACAAGTTTGGCAACATGTTTTGTGCTAGTTTTGTAGAGTATTGAGGTGGAAATAGGTGGAAAACCTATATATATTGTGAATTAGCATGAATCAGGTGTTAGTGGAGCTATTTAAGTGGTTTTCATAGCAAAATTGGAGTGAAAGTGCCAAGAATCGAAGAGACGAAGTCGAGACCAAGCGAACCGCCAAGGAGAGAGGTGGGTTCGACCTGTTGGAGGAGGGTTCGACCTCTCTAGCAGGTCGAACCAGCGATGAAAGAGTGCAGGAGAGGGGTTCGACCACGACTCGAGGGGTTTGACCTGTCTATCAGGTCGAACCATGGTCGAACCAGTTCGCGAGAAAGTTGATTCGACCACGACATTTGTGGTTCGACCAAGACTCGAGGGATTCAACCTGTACAAGAAGTCGAACCAAGTGCAGAAATTGTCCAGTAAGTGGGTTCGACCTGTGGTTCGACCTGCGGCCAGTGGTTCAACCTGTTTGTTGAGGTCGAACCGTCGTGCAGAAACTTACCTTATCCGGATTTTCGAGGCCAAAACGCGTGGGACCACTTGAAAAGTCCATTCCAAGCCCTAGAGACGTGATTACAAGTATAAAAGGAGGCTCATACAGTCAAGGAAGACAACACACAAAAACACAATATACAACAACACAATACAAGAGAGTTTTAGGGAGCGTAAGATCGTGAAGCACAAGAGGAGACTAGGAGGAGCTGTGACAGAGGTTCCGCTGGAGATTCAAGTAAGATTGGTCCATCTAACCATGATTGTTCCTAGATCAATCATGGGCTAGAGCCACTTCGCTAGTTCTAGGGTTATGAAGGTTTCATGAGTAGATTTGTATTTCGTATGTATACTCCGTACAACACTACTTGTGGTTTAGTTTATATAAGATTGTACGTTTTTAATCCATACTCATAGTTGTTTTGTGCATCAATAATCGTTGTGTAGAGTCTGAATGCATAACATGGTTATTGATTGAGTGCGTTCACTAATGAGCAGGGTTTATTGTTATAATTCTAAGTGAAGGGATTCCGAGGTTTTATTAGAACCGTCTTATATGAATGTTTGTTAATTGAATTGAATTCGGGTTAACAAGTAGGATTAAGAGTATAACTTTATAGTACCTAAAAAGGGAGATCAAATCGGGTTAGAGTACTAAGTGCACGGGAAATAATTGATTATGATAGTACCTAGAAAGGAAGGTAAAGTATACGTCTTACTCTGAGGATACTTACACGTGTCAAAAGCTTATCTATTTGTGTCTATAGAATAGATTTGCATGGTCTAGCAATGCGTCCATAAATCACAAGGCAGAGTCGGACATCGACACACAAAAGTATGAATTAAAGAATGAAACTGGATGACCTGACGAACTACCTAACATCTTATTTGATCACAACAACTCTTCTCTTGTTCTTGTTATTTATTTGCTATTTTAATTGTTACTTAGTTTACAAACCAACAATTACAATTCTCAACATAGTCATAATTGCTAGAAAATAACTAAAGTAATATTTATCCGTCCCGTGGATTTGATATTTAACTTGGTCACCTTCGAAACTACAATTGATATCCTTCATACTTGGGGATTAAAATTGTGTGTTGAGAAAACACCCATCATCCACTCATATAGACAAATTTTTTTCTATAAGACTACCCTATGAATGATGGGTGGCAATTGAAAGAGATATATTCCAGTTAAAAAAATACATCAAATACATAAATATAAATATATTCTCTTAAAATCATTCATAATTAGGTCTTCCAACATCTTGCACATATTCCAGTTCCCACCAGGAAGAATCATACTTATTTCCTAAAATAGAACCACATTCATCAGAACTAATGCATCCAATATCCGAATCATCACTCTCAATTTCATCAAAATACATTTTCTTGTCTTTCTCAGGATCATATGACCATTCCAATCTTTGCAGCACATTTTGGTCTTTCCACTTCTTAACAACACTCACAGCCTCTGTCTTAGCCTTCCCAATCATGATCTCCTGCCACGAGAAAGCCGCGTCGGCAGTCCTTTTGAGAGCACACTCATTGACATCGCCAACGACCACCGTCTTCAAACACATTAATTTTCCTTCCTTTAAGATCCCCACGAAATCCGAATCATCCGACATAAGAAACAAGCATTCGACCATTCTAGGGTCCATCATGTCCACCATATGATTCCTCAATGCAACATCAGCTGCTTGGGGCTTGTCTGAAACCATCCTCACCCAAAATCCGGCTCGTTTCAGCTCATTCCCTAAACCATACCCGATTTTAGGGTTCAAAATTTCCCTAGCAGCTTTTCTGTACTTGTCCATCTTCACTGAATATCTTTCCACCAAGTTCAACCTCCTCTTCCCTCGAGCAGACTCAATCTGATTCAATCGTTTCATCTGCTCGCGTTCGTGAATTTGTTTAAAGTGATTCATGAACTTCTCATTGTTGTAAAACCTCCTCCCACATACTCCACATACATATGGTTTATCTGGCTTAACAACACCCATGGATTCAAGCTCATTCAGTGCTTTCCTCTCTCTTCATTGCACCCTAACCGAAGGAGGAACATATCTAAACGCGTGTAGATTAGCATAAGCAATCATGTGCTTAACAAATCCAAATTGTTGAGCAGCTTTCTTTAACTTAAGTGCTATATCATAAGGAGAAAATGACTTTGGTGGCTTGTTATCCAAATCCCAAAAGATTGCAACATTTTTCTCAGAAACTCTCGAATTTGGAGAATCAATAATCTGATTTGATATCGAAGAAAAATTACTCCATTCATACATGGAAAGAGATGAGCCTAGCTCTCTAATCTTTTTAAAGAACTGTACTTTGTGCAACTCACTATGAAATTTAGCCAAATTCTGTATATTTTGCTGTGTAACTCTGATATAATTTGAAAGCATACGTCAGGCACAAACTAATTCACAGAGAGAATGCACAAAAAATGAGAAAATGTTTGCATAATTTACAGCAAAGAGATAGGTAGAACAGAGAGTGGATCCTCTGCAAAAAAAAATAAATTATAAACAAGCACACTCGAAGCTTCTTATTCTAGTATTTTGGTAAAATAGTACTCATTTAAATATCCTTTACTAGGTTAACTTGTGTTAGTATGAAATCAATCAATCAATCAATCAATCAATCAATCAATCATCTTCCATGGATGAAGTAAATCACTCCCTATTTTGCATGCCATACACAATTGAAATTAATAATACAGGTATGTTCGGAAAGAGATTCAAAGACACATTCAGATATCAGCTCTGGAACGTCGACGGCACCCGATCGACTAGCAGCTCTCGAAAGTAATTTCTCACTCTCTCATGAATCATCTTAGTTTCTCTCTCTCACAGGCATAATGACACATATGCATGCAATTTTCAGTGCAGTATATAGGGATAGAGAGAGAAGCGTTGCGAGATACAACGAATTCTGACAGATTTAGTAAAGGTTATTTAAATGAGTACTATTTTACCAAAATAGAATAAGAAGCTTGTGTCTTACTATTTCTAATATGTATGGGGCAATTTATCAAACACCTTGTGGGCAATAGTTTGCAAAAGATGAATTGCAACTCCCATCTCGCAGAAACAAATTCAAGATTGGAAGACGTATATACCTGCTGCCCTACAATCTGATGAACAAATTAATCTTGAGCTGAAGAGTTTTTGGAGCTGAAAAATCTGAATCTGGTAATTCCTGGGTGGAAATAATACACCACTTCATTTAGGAGTAATTACAAAAGAATTAAAAAGTTTATGGCACCACCCGATATAAGTAGACATGCCGATTCTGAACCGGGAACTGGCAGTTCCAACCGCAACCGGAACTAACGGTTCCGGAACCTGCCAAAACGGAACCAAAACTGGATATATTCCAGTTCGATTCCGGTTCCTCATTTTATGAAATCGGAACCGGCGGTTCCGGTTCCAAACTGGCAGTTTTTTCAATTTTTTCTTTTTTTTACGTTTAAAGGCTAAAATTAAAAAAAAAAGAGAAAATCGGAACTGGCGGTTTCAAACCGAAACCGAAACTGGCCTACCCTCGGTTCGGTTCCGGTTCCATATTTCCTAAAACTGGAACAGGCGGTTCGGAACCGAAACTGGCGGTTTCGAACCGCCGTGCATGTCTAGATATAAGTACCCAAATTTAAAATAAATAAATAAATAAAATTAAAAATACTATCCACCCAATCTATTTTCATTTATTATAATTATTTTTTTAAAAGTAATTTTTAACATACTAAACAGTAATTTATCTATTAGAAAAAAAATTACACTTATGAATTGAATTTAGGAGACTCAACTAATAAAAAATACTCCCCCGTCTCGGACTTATGTTCGGCGACACCGTAGATACGAAATTTAAGAAAAATTGCTTTTTCACTAACTTTATTGACTTTTTAGGGGTACTGTGGTATTTTTAGATAATAAATAAATTATAAAGTATGTCATGTGTGTTAGGTGGGGTGGTATTTGTGAAATTAAGATTACTTTGAGGTTGTTGATTAATATTAAGTTTTTTTTGGATGGTGAACATAAGTGTGGGATGAATGAAAATGAAAAGTGTGAACATACATATGGGAGGAGTAATAATAACGGATGAAAAAAGAATTAGATAACTATCACAAAAGATTTAATCATCAAACTAATAGCCCTTTAAAATTGACCATTAAATAACTGGTTTAATTAATTTACTTACTTCCTAAATCAAATTTAGAACACTATGAACGATACAATTTTATGAACAGGAGTAAAATAAGTGATGGAGCGCAATAATATATTAATAAAAAATAAATAAATTATAACTTATAGTATATCAAAAGAATTAGTGTGAAAAATCTTAAGAATACACATTAAATCTAATGGATAAAAAAATAATTAGTACATCAAGATTCCACTTGGTTCGGTTGTATACAATTAACCACGACATAATCCAACGATAATTATTGATTAGTGATGCCATTTGTCAGAAGATTGATTAGTGAGGGAGATTACGTTAGCAATATAGGACGAAAATTTTCATTACCAAAGTTTTTGTAACATCTTTTATATTTATATGCCATCGTTTGATGAGTGATATAGGAAGAGAGAAAAAACTATACCCTAAAATGGAAAGTATGTACAATAATTTTATGGTATTGATTAAATTTTTTTTTCTATTACATATCAATCATATAAATAGTGTCACGAGAAACAATACACGTACGAGAATTACAAGAGGATCCATGTGAAAGTTAATTAACTCTTGGAATTTATCATGAAAGTTCAAACAGAATACTATGAATTAGTTATCGTAAATTGTTCCATAATAAGTATATTTCACTGATTTTTTCTATTTTACAACAACACAAGAAGCTAATAAAACACATAAAATTACCTCTCAACAATTCCAAGCTCCATTAGTCAGATTTTTTAAAAACAAAAAAGAAAAGAATTAAAAATCTCTTGATCATCATTTTCCAATTTTGGGAACAAGTCCTTGAAGAATGGGAAGGCTGAGAGTGTCAACACTCCCTGTCCAAACATCTCCATCGCCGCAGCACCTCCCGCGGCAACGAGGCCTTTAGCACCACCAATGAAGCAAGCCAAGTTTAGCAAAACCATCATTTTTAATGGAATCATGAACATCCTAGCTCCCTGGAAGTCGAAAATTCCTTTCTCGTACTTGTCGAGCTTTTCTAGATCGATGGCCTTGTTGGTAAGCCTGAATCTGGCCTTAGCAATGCCTACGTACTTCATCAACACATCCATGCATCCGAAAGACATGCTGTCACTGATTTTATCAACCAGATTCTCTGCTCGTTCCACACCGTCCTCATCGGCCCCCCACTCGAAACCACTTCATACACGTTTTGCAACGTTGACCAAGAGAATGTAGCTGCAAATGCTGCAAACCATGGACTTGTCACCTGCATTTGATATTGCAATTCGTGTTATTGGGGCATGTTGTGTTTGAACTATGCTTATATATGATGCCTATTTTGAAATTAAGCCATTGCACTAAATTGACAGTACCTCCAAGCCCATCCATGCCTTGGTACTTAATCTGTCAAACAAAATCAAGAAGGAGAGAGAGGGAGAGGTAGTTTTTTTTTTTTAATTAATTATTAATTTGAGTTATACCTTATAAGCAGCTCTTGCTTGGCCATCATTAATGTCATTTTTGGTGACATTATAGAAGATCTGAGGGAACTGAACATATAGCAGAGAATCCCACAAGGAGGAATCAAGATGGAAACACATGTCTTGCTTGGCTTACGCAGGGTCATTACAGTACATGTCACAGTCCAACGCAAGTGCATAAGGACTATAGCTCATCATCCCTGATACTCGAAGCTGCACTCATAATAAAATACGGGATAAAAACCTTTTTAGTCCTATAACTTTCCACATGGCCTTTTTTTAGTCCCAAAAAAGATAAGTTTGTCAAATTAGTCCAACCGACGAAGAAATAGGGCAAAAAACGTCCCATTTTCACCGAAAAAAGCTGACATCACCTGGAAACAGCCACGTCACAGCCGAAATTGTCGATTTCCGGCCGGTATGATGATGTGGCGCCCTGATGGCAGGTGAGTCAGCGGGATAAAAACCTATTTAGTCCCATAACTTTCTTCATGTTCTATTTTAGTCCCAATAAAGATAAGTTTGTCAATTTAGTCCTACCCGTGTAGAAATAGGCCAAAACACGTCCTATTTTCGCCGAAAAATACGGACATTATCGGAATCACCGATTTTCAACCTGGATGATGACATAGCGCCCTGATGGCAGGTGAGTCAACAAATTAAGTGTTATTATACTGCCAATAAGACATTTTTATTTAAACAATTCCGACCGGTGTCATGGCCGACGGCGAAATCGTGGTCAGTGGCGAAGTTCTGGTGTTTTTGATGTGGGCAGTGGTGGCGGCGATTCCGTGCCAGAAGAGAAATGGGCTGATGACCCTTATTAATTTTTTTCTAATTATTTAAAATTTTAAAAAATTAAAATGCCTTGTTGGTATTAAAATAAAATTAGTTTCGACTGAAAATTGGCGATTCCGATTGTCACTTGATAATCACGTGCCATTTTTCGGTGATGTCCGTATTTTTTGGCGAAAATAGAACGTGTTTGTCTTATTTCTACATGGGTGGGACTAAATTGACAAACTTATCTTTATTGGGACTAAAATAAAACATAAGGAAAGTTATGTGACTGAATAAGTTTTTATCCCGCTGACTCACCAGCCATCAGGGCGCCACGTCATCATACCGGCCTGAAATCGACGATTCCGGCTGTGACGTGGCTGTTTCCAGTTGATGTCAGCTTTTTCGGCGAAAATGGGACGTTTTTTGCCCTATTTCTTCGCTGATGGGACTAATTTGACAAACTTATCTTTTTTGGGACTAAAAGAGACCATGAGCAAAGTTATGGGACTAAAAAGGTTTTTATCCCCATAAAATACACTACTTGATTACTATTGTATGATATGAAATCCCTGTTTCACAATCGTGTTTCAATCATAGTTTCACGCTAAGCAAAATGGAACAGTGGACGTATAACATTCTAAGAGATCACTTAGAGTACAAGTATTTTACATTAAAATACTGCAATTTTGATTCACTGTGTCATTTTGGTATAATGTTGCATGGATGACACATAACAGAAAAGTGGAAACTATATCCTATAAAAAAGAAAGTATTAACCCTAGATTTCTAGGAAAAGTATAAACCTAGGATAATGGTTAGATTTCATCCCCTCTTACATGTAATCGATTAATGAGTGACACAGAAGATAATGCACAAAAATGACACAGGAGATCGGTGTGGAAATACTAGTATGTTTTTTTGCAAATTTTTTTCTCCCTAATTAGCAATTAAGAAATTAAGATTGCAGCAGTTGGGTAGAGTGGATTGGACTAGAAATTGTAAAAATGCAAAAGACGTACGAACCAAAACATTGAGAGCTCCAGCTTTGAAGCGATGAGGGTAGGATGGTCTTTTCTCGCGAGATACATAAACGAGAAGTGGGAGGTTTGATTGCTCATCCACACTTCCTTTATTCTTCTTAATTCTTATTATCATATATCACCTGGAACCACCACCTACCTACTTAATTACCAAAAACCAGAATTTTATTGTAAGAAAATAAGACCAAAAAATATAAATATAAATTTAACTAAATCAAAATTTGCGGTATTATTATTTGAAATTTTATAAAAATAGATAAGAATATTTATTAACTTTCAAGATATCCTATTACATATCTTGGGTCACTCCGAGTAAAATGTTCATTAATTCCTTAAAACCCTTATTAATTTTCTTCGAGTGTTGAGTTTGCTTCATTTCAAAATAGTAAAACTTGTGCCGTTAATTTGTTAGATATTTTTTTTCACTTTAAAAGAAAAAAAAATCAGTTTACTAAGAGGTAAAAAATGTATTTTTAAATTGGTGTTTCATATGAATATTACGTGTTACCATTGTTTCTTAAATTAATGCTCTAAAAGTTTAATAATCGGATATAAAATTTTTATTTCAGGATAATTACTACTAGATATATTGGAATCTTCTTAATTACTATGAGATACAAACATACAAAAATATTATTACTAATTACATAAATATATAGTGATATTCCAATATTACCCTCACAATGTGCTGCACATAAATGTTTGTGTGTAACATAAAAGTTCGTGTGCAGTAAAAAAAGTGTGTGCAGCAAATGTTATGTGCAGAAAAAAAGTGTGTGCAGCAAAAATAGTGGGTTTGGCGGAGGCCGGCCGGCGGGGGTCCGGTGGTGGTCTGGTTGTCGGCCGGCGGCGGTCCGACGGCCGCAGTGGGTGGGTGAGGGGTTTAGGCTTTGTGGTTTAAAAGTGTATGAGATTATAATGAATTAAGATTATATTTGATATTTTACTTTAATATTTTGTAGGTGAGAGTAATTTTTTTAAATCAATATATCTCACAATATTTATAGGTATAAAGTGTGTATCTATGAGTAATTTTTTCTTTAATTAAAGATAAAATTTGATAAGCCATTTCACGCATGGATTATTTTATTTTTTTACTTTATTTCAGTATTTGATTTCTTTTTTATTTTTCAATAATATTAAAAATTAAAAAGATTTTTTAATAATTATTTAGTATGAAATTAGTAAATAATTAAATTTAATGAATATCACTTTTTATTGATCAGAAATTATTTTTTATTAAAAATATCATCACTTTTTATTCTTTTCACAAATTATTTATAAAATAGTTAATTGAATAAGTATCACTTTTCCATAATTAAGTATCACTTTTTATTTGTCCTACAATTTATTTATAAGATAATTAATTAATTGGACAATTATTATAAAAAAATGTTCATGCATCACTTATTTTAATTAGATATCAATTTTATTAAAAATGTTATTACTTTTTATCCCTCTCATCAAATTCTTTTATGAGATTGCTTATCACTTTTTCTTGATTAAATATAAATTTTTATTAAAAATATTATCACTTTTTTTCCATTATTTGCGAGATTGATTATCACTTTTTTTTTTTTTTTTTGTAATCAAGTATTACTTTTTATAAAAAATATTATCACTTTTATCGTCTTAAAAATTATTTTTGTGAGATAATTTAAGAAAAAAAAAACAAGTAGGTCAAGTATTAAAAAAAATACAAATATTTTTTAATTAACGTGGTTTTTTTTTTAAAAAAAAATTTAAAATACTATACTAAAATAAAATGAAGTAATGACAGAAAAGAGAAAAAAAAAAGACGCATGAAGTGATGAAACATCAAACATGTACTCCACCCGTCCCACACTAAGGGTAGTTTTTGCTTTTTGGCACGTGGATTAAGGAGTATTATTATTTAATGTGTAGTGAATAGTTGTATTAGTTGGAGTGTAGGCTCTATATTTTAATTGTATTAGAGGGTGTGTGTGAGTCTCATGTGTATAAAAAAGGAAATAGGACCATTTGGGTGAGACGCCCAAAATGACAAAAAAAGACTCTTTGAGTGGGACGGAGGGAGTATTAATTAAACTGTTTAATGGTAGTTCCTTGTAATTTATATTAAAATAATTAGCGAAATTCAGTCGAGTAAGATACCTCAATTTTCGCGGGTTGGCATTTATGGGTTTGGTGAGATTCGTCTCACATAATAAGATTAATGAGAAGATATTACATAAGTATTTGTCAAATTAAAATAGGTGATCCACATTTCATATATACCTTAAACTGATTATTTTTTCTTTTAAAGTGAAAAAAATATATCTAACAAATTAATGATACGTGGCACAAGTTTTACTATTTTGAAATGAAATGAAATAAACTCAACACTTGTAATAAGAAAATTAATAATATGCGTTTTATGGAATTTATTATGAACATTTTACTCGAAGTGGCACAAGGTAATAGGATATCTTGAAAGTTAATAAAAAATCTTATCTATTTTTATGAATTTCCAATATAATAATACTGCAAATTTTTTATTTAGTTACATTCATATTTATTTTTTCGGTCTTATTTCCTTAAAGAGAAATAAAATTCATAGTAATTGGTTTTTGGTAATTAAGTAGGTAGGTAGTAGTTGCAGGTGATATATTATAATAAGAAAAATGAAGGAAGGGTGGAAGAGCAATCAAAACTCCCACTTCTCGTTTATTTATCCCGTGAGAAAAGACCATCCTACCCTCATCGTTTCAAAGCTTGAGCTCTCAATGCTTTGGTTCGTACTTCTTTTGCATTTTTACCATTTCTAATCCAATCCACTCTACCTAACTGCTGCAATCTTAATTTCTTAATTGCTAATTAGGGAGAAAATTTGTTCCAAAAACATAATAGTATTATTAATTTTGAATCATTTTTTTCATCAATTTCTGCGTAACTCATTACATAAGAGTGGATGAAATCTAACCATTATCCCCAAATTTATTCTTTCCTAGAAATATAGGGTAATACTTGTATTTAGGATATAGTACGTTTCCACCAGTGGCGGACCTATGTAGGACGTAAGGGGGCACTGGCCCCCTAACTTTCAATAATAATTAGTATATACATAGAAAATATTAAATAATTCCTTAGTGGCCCAGTGGTGAGCAAGCAAATTGATGCGTTGGAGCTCTTGTGTTCGATTCACTCTCAGGGAAAGATTATTTATTTATTTTTTCCTCTCTTTTATTTTAATTAATATTTATTTTCTCTTGCAATATTTCAAGACAACAATTTTTTCCCTCTTTTATTATAATTTTAATTTCCAAATTATAAGTTCTACCAAAAACAACTTAAAATACTAAAATACTCTTAAAATACTCTTAATAAAAGTTGATAAATAAAATAATTCTTCTTAAAAATTATAGGACAAAAAACTCGAATTATTGTATGATAAGAATTGGGCCCCCTCGACGGAAAAAGTTGATAAATAAAATAATTCTTCTTAAAAATTGTAGGACAAAAAACTCGAATTATTGTATGAGAAGATTGGGCCCCCCTCGATGGAAATCCTACGTCCGCCACTGGTTTCCACCTCTCTCTTAGTATGTGTTATCCATCCAATAGTGGAGATATTATACCAAAATTACATAGGGAATCCAAATGGTAGTATTTTAATGTATAATACTTGGTACTCCAAGAGATGTAGATCGCTACATGACCACTGTTCCACGTTAATTAGCGTGAAACTATGATTGAAATACGATTGTAAAATAGGGATTCATATCATATACTGTAATTGTAATTAAGTAGTGTTTTTTATGTGTGCAGCTTCGAGTATCAGGGATGATGAGCACAGGGGCGGCCCTGGGATGGTGCCGGAGGTGCCGCCGCACAGGGCCCCACCCCGACGAGGGCCCCTAATTTTTTTTATACATATGTATATATATTTAAGTCTATATATTTTAAAGTTAATTAATGTATTAAATTCTTGGTTGGCTCATTTGGCTTCAAGCCTCTTTTGTTTTGCCTCCCACACAGGATCGAATCCTGGAAGGAAACTATTACGGAATTTTTGCTCGCAATTTATTTATTCTCTATATCAGCAATTCCAATTAATCTGCCACTTTTATAAAAAAAAAATCTTTATTTCTTTTTTAATCTTTTAAATATCGTCATTTTCTTTTCTTAATTATTTTCAATTCATTATGAGCAAAACCTTTATTTTTTTTCTTAAAACTTTATTTTCTTTCTCTAATCTTTTCTTAAATCTTTATTTTCGGTTGATGAGCAAAAACTTTTGGCAACATCTTTTGAGAAGAATCGTTCATCGTTGTTCTTTTCGAATAAGGTATTTTAATTTTACAATAGCACTTTTTACTCTATGTATTTTTCTATTCAAATTTGTTTTATGATTTCATTGAATTGATTTTATTTTATAAATTATTTTTAATAGTTAATTGACAATTTGAGATGCATCCCCATCAAAAATACCCATCATAAGAAAAAGAAGAAAGAAAAGGAATTTATTAAAA
Source organism: Pogostemon cablin (assembly GCA_023678885.1). Taxonomy (NCBI): domain Eukaryota; kingdom Viridiplantae; phylum Streptophyta; class Magnoliopsida; order Lamiales; family Lamiaceae; genus Pogostemon; species Pogostemon cablin. The sequence goes on from CM042959.1 coordinate 30,495,362, forward strand.
CTTAAAGAGGAGCTATAGATAAATTTTTTGTTACGTTAAAACAAAATAGTTTATCACTTAAAGATTCAGAAAAAGAACAAATTGATACATACGACTTGCAAGAAAAAAATTCAGATAATTTATGCTTTGAATAAAACTAAGAGGCCCAAACATAATTTCGCACTGGGCCCCTCAAATTCCTGGCCGGTGGTCTTACGCACTCGTGTTGGACTGTGACATGTACTGTAATGACCCCGCGTCAGCCAAGCAAGCCATGTGTTTCCATCTTGATTCCTCCTTGTCGGATTCTCTCACATATGTTCAGTTTTCTCAGATCTTCTACAATGTCAGCAAAAATGACATCTATGATGGCCAAGCAAGAGCTGCTTATAAGGTATATATATATATATATATATATATATATATATATATATATATATATATATATATATATATATATATATATATACTCAAATTAATAATAATAATAATAATTAAAAAAAAAAAAGACTACCTCTCCCTCTCTCTCTATCATTCTTGATTTTGTTTGACAGACTAAGTACCAAGGCATGGATGGTCTTGGAGGTACTGATTACTACATCAAGAAAAACACTTTGTTCTCTAGTAGTAATCAACAAGGTACATATATATATTCTTCTTAATCAAAATTTGATCATCTGAATGACACCGGATGTCTTGTTACAAGTTACATGCGTTAAGATGATTAATTGACATGTAAAATCTGAACTTTTCCCCTTAGGGATATAGATTTTAACCATATTGTACGTGTATGAATATAGAAAACTGAATGTTTGGAGTCATGAACAGATGAGTACCTTGAAGAAGCAGAAAAGAAGTTTGGTTTCTCTAGAAAGCAGATTGATTCAATTCAAGAACTCAGCAGAAATAATGATAAGGTGTACAAAAGGCACACATTTGATGCAAGAAGCCAACAAACTGGCAACCTGCACATATGAACACAGCACAAGATGGGGAAAAGAAGTAAGACAGACCACTCATCATTAATTTTCTCATTAAATTCACTAAAGAACTAATGCTTAATCAATGCAGATAGGATATTCGTACAACTGTTTGCTGGAGAGCACGTTCACGGGGTATCTGCTGCACTGTATCCAGACAGGCCGTGTCGACATGAAGGATGCTCTAGTCCAGCTCATGAAGTGGGCGTCGGGCCTGGTTCAAGTCGGGCTGTCCAGGTTCAGCCCTCTCACTTATGGAATGGCCAGGATGCCTATCCTCCAAAGCATGTGCTATGGATACTTTGCGCTTTCGCACCTTCTCTCCGCTGCATGCTTCTTGTATGGCGTTGTTCTTCCACTCTGCTTCTTCCTCGGCGTCCCACACTATCCTAAGGTAAAATCAGCTTATCATTTACACATGATTAAAACATAGGTTGCACTAAAATTTTTTTGCTTTTAATACATTTTACCTATAACCACATTTATTTTTTGTGTGGTCCATTCCCTGCACTGCACCTGGACAGAAAGACCCTATGAAGCTTGACTGTATTTTAAGTCAGAAAGCCATTAAGCTACAAGTAATTCTTGTAGCATTTTATTAAAAATCATATATATACATAAAATACATAATTAAGTTTTAATACTGAATTTTATAATATTAACTTTATATTATCAATTTAATAGGTATAATAAAATAAAATTAAAATTATTAATTAAATTATAGCATAAAATTTAATTTTTTTAAGATAAATAATAATAATATAGAAATATATAACTAATTATTTTAAAAATAATTAATTTAAAGTAAAAGATTTTATTATTAAAATAACATAAAATTTTATTTTCTTAATCATTAAATTAATTAAAATAATTATTTACTTAAAAAATTAACTTAATTTTTTTAATAAAATAAAATATTTCTATTTTAATATTTTAACAGCAAAACAAAAATAAAAAATAAATTAAAATTTAATAATTTGTAATATTTGATCGTGTGTAGTAACAATATATATATATATATATATATATATATATATATATATATATATATATATATATATATATATTTTTTTTTTTTACACATGTATTCTTAAGTGTCTCTAAAGAGTACTTATAAAGACACTTTTTTGTGTTAAAAAGGTGTAGCAAAAGTATTGTTAAAGAGTACATATAAGGACACTTTTTTTGTGTAGTAAAAAAGGTGTAGCAATAGATAAGTGTTCATTTTGAAAGGTGGTGATAGGATAAATATCAACATATCATTTTATTACGTGTCTTTATAGAACACATATTAACATCCCGAAAAATATAATGTAGCAGTACAATACTTATTATGACGTTGATGTTAAAATGATATAAAAAAAATATGTGGTTAAAGGCATTTTTTGTTACAGTGTTGTTTATTTTTACTTTCAAATTAATTAGAGTGACATAGCTATATATCATTCAATCTTTTAGTGTCACAAATGATGGCATACATAACTATTTAATAACCTTCATACAGACATATTTCATTTCTAAAGAGAATGAAAAATAATTACTATATAAAACCTAATCAAAAGAAGATGCAAATATGCATGTAGTTTGACAGATGATTGAGAAATAGTATATGTTCTCTAGTGGTATTATTAATGTAAGATGGAGTAATGCTTATTAATACATAAAAATTGGACTATGTATATATTTAGGGACTGTGGTTCAGATTGAGTTAATATTACATATGAGTCTTAAAAAATTACAAAAAATAAGAAACTTAACGCACTAATTGCACTTAATTAAATGGACTTAATTTTCTTTTAAGCTCCTTAGTTAAAATTAAGGGTTCTGGTGTATAACAACTTAAGGGGGGAATTGGGTTACAATATCCCATAAAACTAATAAATTAAAAATATAAGACAATTAATTCACATGTTCATTCTTTATTTATAATATTTTTAAATTTTATAAACCCACCTAATAATTTCAATGAATCAAACACTATCTTAATAGTATATCACAAAATGGTAAATAAACTTTCACTATGGAGTATATATATAGGAAGAGACACTCTCTTGTGAGATGTGTAATTTGTAAGACGGGTGGGAGACGGGTCAACCCATCACTAAAATATGATTATTATATAGATAAAGAATGCTTATTTACAGTTAAAGTATGTCAATAATAAATTAAATTATAACATATTAAAATCATATTTTAATGCATAATCTAACATACTTTAGAAAACATACCATAACAACCCTTAAACATACTTTATCTAAATAATAGACATACTTTAACACGTCTCACAAACCGTCTCACCTAATTAGCGTATCACAAGAGACTTTGTCATATAGGAAATCTAGTGCAATGGGCTTCCAATCTAGGCTTCATACACATGAATGCATATTTCAAACACAACACGCCCCCATAACACGAATTGTAATATCAAATGCAGGTGATAAGTCCATGGTTTGCAGCATTTGCAGCCACGTTGGCTTCGTCAACGATGCAATAATATACGAAGTGATTTCAAGTGGGGGGACGATGAGGACGGTGTGGAACGAGCAGAGAATCTGGCTGATAAGATCAGTGACAGCATGTCTGTTTGGATGCATGGATGTGTTGATGAAGTACTAGGTGTTGCTAAGGCCAGTTTCAGGCTTACCAACAAGGCCATCGATCAAGAAAAGCTCGAAAAGTACGAGAAAAGAATATTGACTTCCAGGGAGCTAGGATGTTCATGATTCCATTGACAATGATGGTTTTGCTAAACTTAGCTTGCTTCATCGGCGGCGCTAAAGGCCTCGTCGCCGCTGGAGGGGCTGCGGCGATGGAGATGTTCGGACAGGGGATGTTGACACTCTATGTTCTTCTTCTCAGCCTTCCCATTCTTCAAGGACTTGTTCCCAAAATTTGAAAATGATGATCAAAAGATTTTTAATTATTTTCTTTTTTTTTAAAAAAAATCTGATTAATAGAGCTTGGAATTGTTGAAAGGTAATTTATGTGTTTATTAGCTTTCTGTTTCAACTTTCATGGTAAATTCCAATAAGAGGTTAACTTTCACCTGTTCCTCCTCTCCGAATTAATAACAATTCTACATAAAGCTCACTAATTAATATAATTATCCACTACACATTAAATAGTATCTCTCTCAGTACACTATCTATTAAAATATTATATTTTTTAATTTACATGTAAAAATAAATGTAAATCAAATGATTCTAACCATATTAGTTTTGAATCATTAAATTGTAAATTAATTAATCTTAACCCTTATATTTAAATTTAAAAATATTAAAAGCAAAATGTATAATTACAACTATATTCTAAATTTAATTTCTAAATGCTAAGTTGCACCATAGAATAAATAATGACTGAAGCACTATAGAATAAATAATGATGGAGGGTTTTGTATTAAAAAAAATTACTGAAAAGGTAATAAATAATGATTGAATAATAACCTCAGGAAATTCCCCAATCTCTCGTCTCCGGTTCTATTCCCTGCAATCAGTGGCGGATGTACGTGGGGGCAGCCGCGGGCTCAAGCCCAGGGCTGTCCCCAAAAGCCCATTATATCATATGTAAATAATTTATAAATAATTTGTGCTTTTAAATTTAGTCCACCCCAAAAATATTTTCAACCCACCCAAATGAAGTTAAAAAATAAATATATATTCTTTTTTCTTTGTATTTTTAAGTTTAGCCCAACCCAAAAATATTTTAAGCCCACCGAAATGAAGATAAAAAATAAATATATCTTCTTAAATTATATATATATATATATATATATATATATATATATTCTATGAGCACATTACAATAAATATTAAAATTTAGCTTATCATTCGTCCCTTTCGGGAAGGTAATTCGTGTGTGAATATTCTATGAGTACATTACAATAAATATTAAAATTTAGCTCATCCTTCGTCCCTTTCGGGAAGATAATTCGTGTGTGAATATATATATATATATATATATATATATATATATATATATATATATATATATATATATATATATATAGAGGTTAATGCAGGTCAACTGCGGGTGGGTGGGTGAGGGGTAGGGTTGGTGGTTTAAAAGTGTATATTTTGATATATATATATATATTATATATATATATATATATATATATATTTAATTATTATTATTATTATTTATTTTCTTCAATAAACTTAGCCCACCCCACCGCGACTTTCTGGATCCGCCACTGCCTGCAATCATTTCATTTTCAGCTTCCAATATTCCATTAACCCCGTTTTTGGCCATGACTCGTAGTAGAGAACCACTCCGGTTACTTGCTTGATAACTGTCATAGAATCCTCTCTGGTTTACTGCAAATCGATCCACGTCTAGTATCTTTACTGTCCATTGATTTTGATTCCACAGTAGTGTTAGGATTTTAGACGCGCACACATACGATGACACGAATAACATAAGATTTATTTACCCAGTTCGTCTTACGACTATCTCTGGGGGCGATGCCAAGCCAGGTTTTTCTTTTCTTCTTGATCAAGTCAACTACAATGAGAAACTTCTTGATCAAATTAACTACAATGGGAAACAATCTATTAAATAGACATCTTGCTCTAACCCTAAGCCCATTAGGATCAACTGGGCCAAAGAAAATATGGGCCCAAAGAATTCAGGCTCCATACTGATTGGTGTGAAATTCACCTAGAATTTTGGGCTTAATTGCATGAATTTATTTGAATTTAATTCAATAATTTAGCATGATTTTAATGAAAATACTATTAATTGCTTGATTATTTGGAGAGAGGTATTTTTGCAGAAAAATGAGTGTTTTGAGCTTGAAAGAGCGATGGAAGAAATGGGAATTAAATTGGGACGAAGACGAAAAAAATGGTGGCAGTTCAAAAGACAACATATTTTAAAAGGAGATACGATAATACTTTTTCAGGGTGTTGAGAAAAGGGAGAATAGACAACAGCTGAAAGCGTTGACTATCATGGATCAGAAGTGTTGTCGTAGGTACGAACTTTCATGGATCAGAAGTGTTGTCGTAGGTACGAACTTTCATGGATCAGAAGTGTTGTCGTAGGTACGAAATAGAGCAAATATGGGAAGCTACTGTAAGAGAAACTCCACTCCTCGGTCGAGTTTTTGAGCCAGAAGAGCGCGGATCCTCTACTTCGCGCTCACATAGCTTCTCATTAATTAAAAATTAAATTCGCGGATAGCAGGAATCAAACCCGTGACCTCACACGTGCATGAGCGCGCCTCCGACCATCTGGACTACATACGTGCTTGAACCAAGATTGCTCCCAAATTATATTTGATCTTTTTGCTGACGCTGGAATTAAATGAAGAAAAAATGTGTGGTTGGGTGGATTCGAACCCAAACCCACCACCTTCCAGCCGGTTCTTATAGGGAGCGCTCAACCGCTCGGCCAAACCAGCTCTTTGAACCGATTCATGCCCGATTTAATGTTAAACCTTCTTGCTAGAACCGAATCTTCACTCCAAAAATCACTAAAAATTCTATTAATTCCATCCTTGTCCCACATTGGAAACCATCACAAGATTCCACCCTCCTCACCACTATAAATACCTCTCATTTTGGAAGCCTCACATATTCTTTCACCCATTCTCATTCCATTTAAATTCATTTAAGTATTTGAGAGAGCTTTTTAATTAAAAGATCTCCATAGTTGAGATCCCTCCCCCCTTCGGGCAAGGGATCCGTAGTTTTAATATTTTTTCTAGATTAGGATTTTATTTGCTTTCAAAGAAGGTGGAGACACCAAGGAGGAGATTATCTTTATGAATGTAAAACTTCATTAAAGTATAATCTAATCCTACTTATTATCTTTCTATTTTCTATGTTTTGGTGGTTGATTGAAGGCATGATTATTGATTAAATTATGAAAATGTCTTGATAGTATTTCCGGCTTTGATTAGGTTTCATTTATGAAATTCACATGCCTTGTAGTAATATGGGATTTATATCTTTGGTATTAGTGTATAGTGATTAGGTTGTGTATGCTGTATCGATATGTCTTATCGTTGCTTTGCCCTTAGTTGCTTTGTATGATTATCATATGTGAGTTTTTTCCGTTTATTACATGAGGGTTTAATATAAGGGGAGCCTAGCCAAGGAGTCCTTATGTTTAGAACAATGTAAATGAACACTAGTGAGATCACTTGTGCCCGAGGATTAAACTAGTGAAGGAAACCCCATCCATACGAATATAGTACCTTGAAGGAAATTGCAAGTAGGATCGATCCTAGGAGCTTTTTAGGGGTTGTGAAAATAATCTACATCCTATTCACCATGGCCATTGGGGATAGGTGGAAATTGTGATCGCCCTTACCATGATTTGCTTAAAAATGGAAAATAATTAAAGATGTTGGATGATTGATTATATGAGTGCATCATGAAAATTACTATGGCATTGAAAAGCTAAAAATATTGTAATTAGATTTACTTTTCTATGCATTTTATTTTCTTTTATTTTTAAACCTCTTCTTCGATCGTCCCTAACTAATCACGATGCTATACCTAAAGGCCATGAATCCTAAATTCTCTTGGATTCGATATTTTATTGCTTGGTCGCCCGGACTACTAACGATCAATCACATACTCCAACAATCTCCCACTTAGAGACTAAATCCTCCATGTAGTTATATCTTCTTGTTCCTCTCCCGTATCTGCCTGGCATTACCTAGCCTTTTCTGCAAGTTCCAAGGCCAATTGAAACTATGCATAGCTTCAACTTCTCTAAGGTCACCACCTTAGTAAACATGTCCACTGGATTCTCATTTCCAAGGATCTTCATAAGTTGCAAGATCTTCTTCTCCAAAAGGTGACGGATGTAGTGATACTTTAACACAACATGCTTTGTTTTTGAGTGAAATGCCAGATTATTTGCAAGAAATATAGCACTTTGACTATCACTGAAAAGAGTACTACTTTCATGCTCCTTCCCAAGTTCCCCCAATAAATTCTGCAACCACACCATCTCCTTACTTGCCTCTGTCACGGCTACATACTCTGCCTCCGTGGTAGACAATACAATAACCTTCTGCAACTTAGAAGTCCAAGAACTACCATAAGTAAAGACATACCCCATTGTACTTCTTCTCCCATCAAAGTCATTTGATGCCAAGTCTGCATTCACATAACCCACCAGCGCTACACTCCTGTCTTTGAAACACAAAGCCTTGTCTGTGGTACCTCTCAAGTATCGCAAGACCCACTTCACTGCTTCCCAATGTTGCTTGCCTGGATCACTCATGAACCGGCTTACTACTCCCACAGCATGAGCAATATCTGGTCTTATACATACTATGGCATACATGATGCTACCAATTGCTGAGGCATATGGAAAACTCATCATTTGTGCACGTTCCTCCTTGTTCTTTGGTGACTCCTTCTTTGAAAGTTTGAATTGACTTCCCAATGGAACACCCACAGGCTTCGACTCTGACATGTTAAATCTTTCCAGGACCTTCTGAATTTAACTCGTCTGCGAAAGATACACATATCTCGTCGCCTTATCACGTTCAATCCTTATGCCCAAAATCTATTTTGTCTTTCCAAGATCCTTCATGGAGAACCATTCTGACAACTGCTTATTCAACTTATATACTTCTCTTGCATCAGCTCCTACGATCAACATATCATCAACATATAGCAAGAGAATAAGAAAGCTATTGTCAAACCTCTTGTAATAGCAACAATGATCAGCGTGACATCTATGGTAATCAATCTCCATCATGAAGCTGTCAAACTTCTTAACCACTGCTTTGTGGCTTGTTTTAGGCCATACAAGCTTTTCTTTAATTTGCATACAAGTGGCTCCTTTCCCTTTTCTACGAATCCCTCAGGCTGTGTCATGTACAACTCCTCCACCAATTCACCATGGAGGAATGCCGTCTTCACATTCATCTGATGCAACATCAAATTTTCTGCAGCTACCATACTCACGCCATTCGAATAGTGGTAAGTTTTACAACAGGAGTAAAGATATTAGTATAGTCAATACCATGTCGCTGCTCAAACCCCTTGACAACCAACCGAGCTTTGTAGCGTCTGCTACCGTCAGCTTCATTCTTGATTCAGTAGACCCACTTGTAGTAGAAAGCCTTTTTATCCTTTGGGAGCTCAACAAGTTCCCAAGTGCCATTCAACAAAAGAGATGCTAACTCATCATCCATAGCAGCCCTCCATTTTCATCTATCTGCACTCTGTTCTGCCTCTGCATAACACTCAGGCTTACCACCATCAGTAAGTAACAAGTAGTAGTTAGAGGGCGAATACCTATCAGGTGCTCGTCGCTCTCTAGCTGGTCTCTGCAACTGATCCTCCAATGGTGGTGGTGTCCTTGGTTCTTCAATAAGAACCTCTTCATCATTCTGACTCTCCTTACTCCCACTCGAGTTTGAGATGTCTAACTCGACTTCTTGGGTATTAGTCTTGTCAGAATTTGATGCTTCCAATCTGTTCTTGTACATAACCTGTTCATTGAAAATCACATCTCTACTGCGAATAATCTTTCGATTATTCTCATCCCAGAGTCTATAATCGAACTCATCACCACCATAACCAATGAACATACACTTAACAGATTTGGCATCTAACTTGTTTCTATCATTAGAACTAATATGAGCATATGCAACACAACCGAAGACACGCAAGTAAGACATATTTACCTCTTTTCTCATCCATTCTTCCTCGGGTAATCTGTTTTCCAACAGAACTGATGGACCTTGATCGTAGTCATTTTCACCTAGATTTTAGTGTCTTTATTTGTGGATTTTTAGATATTTTTATCCGTATTTGTGTGATTTTTAGTGGAGTTATTGTTGTTTTGAGAAATGTGGTATGAATTGATAGAATTGTATAAATGAGTTTAAATATGTGTAAAACGGGTCAAGAAATTATTAAAAAACGAGTCGAGAGCGAAACCTAGATGGAAAAAAAGGGCCTGCTTGTACACGGGTCGTGTGCGGAACACGGCCCTGTAACAAATGGCCGTGTATTGTCATCAGAAATCGCTGCTCGCCCAGAAGGATGGCCGTGCACTAGTGCACGGGCCGTGTGTTGCTGCACGCCCCGTGTGCATAATACGGCCCTGTAAGAAGAAGCCATGTACTTACATCAGAAAATGCTACATGGCCATTATCAAGGCCGTGTACTGCAGTTCGAGCCGTGTCCGAAAGCACGCACAACACACCAAAGTAGGTGTGCCCTACACGGGTCGTGTGCTACTACACGTGCCATGTAGTATGCAGTTTTGAGAAAGTTTCGGAAGCTTATAGAATGTCCATTAGTGATATAAAAGGATGACTTATGCGAAATTTTGATGGAAGATCAGATTCATAGCAGTTACACACACTCCACACACATTTCCTCACACACTAGATCCATATTCCATCTCTATCCATTAGATCCATCCAATTTCCATTTGATCTCCATATTCAATCCATAAATCCATCATCTAATCTATCCATCCATCATTTGAGAAGAGTGAAGCATCAAGGAGTGGAGGAGTTGATAAATTGAAGAGGAGGAAGGTTTCTCCATGCAAGGGAAGCCAATCTACTTTTCATTTGTTGATTTTCTTCTTATTTTGGCTCAAATGGAGCAAAGCTTGATTTGTATTGAATTAAACATCATGTTTAGTGGCTAGTCCTATAGTAGAGCTAATCATATATGTTGGCGTTCGATCGTTTGGTTAACGTGACCCGTTAGGGTTCCATATGTTTCTAACAATCAGAGAAAGCACGAAAACAAGAAAAGTATTACCTTACACCAGGGTATATTGGAGAAGATGGATTCCGCCGACAGCCTGCGCAGCCTCACCGTTTTGGGCATAACTCTCTCATTCGATGTCAGAATTGAGTGATCTATACGGCAAAATGATCATCTCTTCTATTTTTGTCAGTATATCACACGTCCTATTCTGAAGCCTGTACAATTTTATAAAAATCGTAGAAGGTGGCGGACAGCAGCAGCAAACAACCTTACAGCCTTCTGCTGTATTCCCCAGTCCAATCTCGACATCATATGGGCGACGGTCCTCGAGATCTTCTCAATCTGCTGTTCCCTCACCCTCCTCATAGTGTTAGGCGTGATTAATCTTATAGATTAGGATTTTCGGGCAGTTGAGATGCCTTATATATGGGCTATAGCAGGGACCAGGAGGAGAAATTAGAGTTGGGCATCCATTGGGCTTAAGTATCCAAGTTTAGCCCAAAGCTTATACCTAAGTCTAATAATAATAATAATATATACCACTAAAATATTATTACTGCACTACCGTTCTAATCCCATAATTACGTTATGGGCTCCTTCTTATTATGAGCCCGTTAGTCTCCCTATGTTTAAGATGTACAATGTCCATTAATTAATTAAGTTACTAACAACTCTATTAATTAATATCTCATCCGAGAGTAGTACCATTCAACCTCATTATCATGCCGAAATAAATCCACTTGCAGGGTTTACATGATAATCCTTATGAGATCCTCAAGGGGACATCATCAACCTATGAAGGACACGGATTCCTTTTACAATCAACATCACACCATAGAAATAGCACTACTTCCCAACTCACCGAGTATGTTGATTTAATTACATTTAAATCTCACCCATTGATGAATAAAAAAAATACATACTGTCCTACGCATCAAGGTTATTGTATAGGGATTAAGAGCACGAACATCCATAATAACTGAGATTAAGTTCTCCTATAAGTCAGTATAAGTCGAACGATCTCAAGCTGTCCTACTCAATACAGACAAAGTATACTAATGTGATTCTATAGCCAAGACAAGCTAATACCAAATCACACTATAGCCATCCTGATAGAGAGTCCCCGTCTATCTCGGTTGTAAGCATTTGTTTATACTTTATAAGGAAACTAATAATATGATCTTCCGCGTGTTGTCGCACAACATATTATCTACAGTATAAAGTAAGTGGACTATTGCATCGAACATATAAATAAATTATAAGACACAATCATTTGATCATATGATTCTCAATTCAAATAAATTATTTATAACATTGTTCATACTAAATCTAGACTTTTAGTATACAATCCAACAATATGAATGGTTAAGGTGAAGAGTTAAATATTGAGAACTTGAGTAGTGATTTGAATTGATTTGTGGATTTTCTTTTATGATATATCAATCATGTTTCATTTTAATGTTTGTGTGATTAAATTCTCTATTCATAGTATTAGGATGACCATTCCAATGTTGTGAGTGGATGTTTATTTAAATCATATATTGAAATGTGCATGCATGTTAGTATAAGGGGAGGTAAGCCATATCCTCCTTAGGCTTGGAACATTCATAGAGGGACACTTAAGAAATTGAGTGAAAAGAATCAACTTATGATAATAGTACCTTAAGGGAATTGAGATTAAGATCAATTTTAGGAGATTTAGACTTGTAAAAAGGTCGAGAACCTAATTGCCTTGGCCATAGGGATTAGAGGTAAAATTGTGATTGCTTTTAATCCACAAGTTAATGAAAATTACCATCAAGAGTTTTGCATATCTAGCTCAAGTCTTAACCATGAGTATGATTAGCCTTGCTCTCTTCTCAAGTGAATTCTACATCCATTCCATTTATCATTTGCTTGTTGTTTGATCATTTACTTTGTTAGTCTTCAAACTATCATCCTTACAAAGTATAAATCAATGAAAAATCCGGATACAAACCTAAGTTTACTTTCCCTTGGGACGACGATATTATTATAAATTTTGTACTTGGTCATGCGTTTACAACAAGATAGAGTCTCTTACTCTTAAATATTTTACTAAAAATGCGACTAAGAACATGGCGCCGCTTGCCGGGAAAATATAACTTTTGATTGTAACGAGTTTGAAGTTGATTAGTTTTGATAATGATATTTTTTTTATTTGTTTACTTGTTTACTTGTCTTGGTAACTTGAAGACCTAATTTGGAAATTCTTGTAGGTACATGCAAACTCGTTCAAGGTCTCAATCTATTGAACCTTTAAACTTGGAATTGGAAGCTACTTTAAGAAGATAAAGAAGAGGAGTATCAGAGCCTACGGAGGAAATTATGGAAGAAGTAAGGGATAATGCAAACATGGTTGATGAAGAAGGCAATATAAGGAATTTTCATGGAGTCGATAATGTTAGAGGAGGTTATAATAATCTGAAATTTGTGCCATAAATGTATGCTCAACAAATGCACTTGCAAAACCAACAAATGCAAGCTATTATTCAAAACTTGATGGCACAATAAGAAGCAAGGAATAATCCTCCGGTTGTGCAAAATCAACCCCATGGAAATGGAAATAATGGAGTGGGAATGAATGTCCGTGATCATTTCCAACTGCACTATGGGAATTATGGAATGGGCCTGCCATTGAATGTGAATAATTTTGAGATCAAGACAGGATTGATCAACATGGTGCAAGCAAATCAATTTGGTGGTGGTGCTATAGAGGATCTAAATGCTCACTTAGCCCAATTTACGGAGTTAGCCAACACGATAAAGATAAATAGGATAAGTGAGGATGTTGTTAAAATGAAGCTTTTCTCATTTTCATTAAGAGATAGAGCTAAGGCTTGGTATCATACTATACCACCGGGATCCTGCACTATATGGAGAGAGTTGGCACAAAGGTTCTTGAGCAAGTATTTTCCACCTTCAAAGATGTTGCATCTTAAAGGGCAAATCTTTCAATTCAAGCAATTGCCACTTGAGATATTTAGTGAAGAATGGGACCGATTCAAAGAGATGTTAAGGAAGTGTCCACAACACGGATTCCCCAAAGAACAACAAATAGGATTTTTCTATGCCAGTTTACACGGAAGTGAGAGGATGCTTATTGATGCTTCGGTGGGAGGTTCGATATTGGGGCAAACTCCGGAAAGAGCAATTACCATATGTGAGGGAGTAGCTTTGAATACGGGTCAATGTCCCATGGATCATGCACTGAGAATGTATGAAAGGGAGAGAATTGCTAAGATGGAAGAAGTGTGCTTGCAACAAGTGAAAAAGGTGAAAATGCCTAAGGAAGATATGACCGACAAGGCGATCGCGGAGATATTGAAGAGGATGAATGCTAACATGAAAGTGTCTTCAAATTCTACACCGGTTGTGAATCAACAAGTTCTTGCAAATCCTCAACAAGGCATGACTATGCCTAATATGGGTCAATCTTCTCAAAGTTGTCAAATGCCTACAACCATGCCTCAACAAGGTATGTCCTCTAATTTTGGAATTCAAGATACATGGTGTCAACCGGAGATGTCACTTGAGGAAGTTGCCTTCATGTAAGGAAGGAACTTCCAAGGAAATTATGGTGGTAACTTTGGTAATCATGGAGGGGGATATCCTCAAAGGCAAGGAGGATGGGGGCAAGGTAACTTTCAAGAAAATTTCAATCAACCTTGAAGGTATAAAAATTTATCGTATGGAAATCAAGGGAATGCCCTCACTCTTCCACCGGGTATCAATCCGGGGGAGAAATCTTCAAATGGTGAAGGGAAGCCTACAATGGAAGATCAAATGGCTAAAATGTTTGAATTCATGAAGGAAGATAAGGAGGAAAGGAGCCAAAGAGATGAAGTGAATGATAAGAGAATCAAAGCTTTGGAAACACAAATAAGTCAAATGGCAACCGAGCAAGGTGAAATGCATCGTAAGGGTAAGTTTTTCTCCACTACCATTACTAATTCTAAGGAGCAATGTTTGTATGTTACCGTGTGTAATATGGAAAGTAAGGTGGAGAAAGGGTTGGTGGAAGCAACAAACATTGTTTCAAAGGTTGAAGAAGTAGTTTGTGATAAAGTTGTGTCAAACGTGGAGGAGGAAATTATCATAGATGATTATTTATCTTTTGATGATGAGAGGATTATTGATGAATTTTTGTCTTTATTTGTTGATGAAAGTAAGTGTGATAAAGAGTTGTGGTTGGAACAAGATCATGAAATAGTTGAAGTTGATGCTTCATTAAAGGTGGAAGACCCCGGTAAATTCGTGCTTACTTGTAAAATTGGAAATGGAGAATATTTTAATGCTATATGTGATCTTGATTCAAGCATTAATGTGATGCCTTTGGAAATTTTTGAAAAACTTGGCATTGGGAGATTAAAGGATACAGATCTGGAAATCGGAATAATGGATGGTTCAATGATAAAGCCCCATGAAGTTGTGAAGGATATACTTGTAAAAATAGAGAATTTTGTCTTTCCGGTGGATTTTATGGTAGTTGAGAAGCTAGCAGATCCTTTGATCCCATTGACATTTGGAAGGCCATTTTTAGGAATCGGAAGAGCAAAATTTGACATGGATAAGAAGGAACTCACACTCCGTTCAAATGAAAAAGAATTGGTGCTCTCAAGCAAGAATTTAAAAGGGGGAGATCTTCATTTGAAGCCACCCATTAAGCCTCCGGATGAGCGAGATCGAGTGGTAAGTGAAATTTTAAAAGATAAAGATTTAACTAACTTTCTACTTGAATTTGCAGGAAATTTTTCTTCAAGGAGAAACAACTTCGGGGGTAATCCACGTTTGATTGGAAGATTGATAAAGGGCCTCCGGGATTTAAAAACGTGAGAAAAAGAGGAAACAAAGTGAGTTCAAGTGTTAGAGGATCACGAAGTGTTGATAAGAAGGTTGTTAAAGATATGTTTAAAGTGAAGATGAGGCCCGATGAGGTCTTGGATTTCTCCGATTATTAAGAGCTTAAAAGCGTCAAGCTCGACGATGTTAAATCGAGCGCTTGATGGGAGACAATCCATTTTAATAAGTTTGCTTGTTTAATTATTTTTCTTGTAGTTTGGTATGTAGGTGGATTGTGCTCATAACGTAAGATATGTATGGAGAAGACGAGGTGTGCTTGATAAAGAATGATATATGTCACACTACTTTGTTCAAACTTAAATTTAACACTTGTGTTAATTTAAGTTTGGGGGGAGTGTGTGGTGGCCATACTTGAATTTTGGAGGTGCACACACGTCGACACAAGGTAACTTCATGAAGATAATTGGAACCTACAAGGGTAAGTCCCACCACTTTTTGCAAACTTAATTCTCAACTCTTGTTCAATTTAAGTTTGGGGGGAGAGTGCATGGTGTGACTCACCACTTAAGCGTGTTATAGATCATGATTAATGATTGATTAAGGGGCACTTTGTGTAAAATTGGGTCAAGGGTAAGTTCCACCGCTTTTTGCAAACTTAATTCTCAACACTTGTTTCGATTTAAGTTTGGGGGGAGAGTGCGTGGTGTGACTCACCACTTGAGCATGTTATAGATCATGATTAATGATTGATTAAGGGGCACTTTGTGTAAAATTGGGTCAATTTTAAAAATTTCTCATGAGTTTGGTTATAATTTTGGTTCATTTGGTTGTGTTGAAGTGCATGATAGTCCTTATTTTTATTGCAATTATTGAGCTAATGCTTTTTGATGAGTTGTTGAGTATAAATGAAGTAGAGTGGAAGCATGCATTGAGCCCGAAAATCAAATCGAGAAAATATTGTGGATGAAAGTCGGAAGCTCATGCCAACCATTTCCATTCTCAAGTATTTAAGGGAGTACTCCACATCTTATCACTTCTAATTGCTTGATATGAATTGATATTGATTTGGAGTGTATTGGATTAGCATGCTACTACATGTGTTATGTTTGTGGGAGGTTTACTTTCGTAATCTAGGATTTCATTTTCAAATAAGGATGGGATGTTTGTTGAGTTTATTTGTTATGGATGATGAGTTGAGATGCTTTAATTTCTTATGATGGATGATTTTGGTCATGTATGTTATGTGCTTTTATTTTGTTTTTAGTTTGGTGAGTTTTTTTTCTTATGTGTTGTGTTTGAATTTTTATTCTTGTATAGGGATGCTTGGTGGTATGTTTTGGGAAGGTGTTAAGTGTTTTTGAATGTGAGCTATGATGCATTGTTTGTGATGAGTGATGGCAAGTATGTTAATGGTTTCTACTTGTTGAAATTGTGACATGAATTACATAATTTGTTCAATTTTGAGAAGTATGAAGGGTAATTAGATTTCTTTTGGTCCAAGCAAAATCTTATGAGAATTGAGCCTCAACCGTACCTCCATGGTTAATTCTTGATGAGAGGACCGGTTGTACTTAGACAAACTAGAACTTGCTCATGGACTATATGAACGAAGCCCGAATGGTTGAAATTTGTGAAATGATCTTAGGCCATCCTTATTAAATGAAGTCATAACCATAAAACTCCTTACCAAAAATATTATCCCTAGTAAGCCACTTTAAGCCTATAAGCCTTTTCTTTGTGATTTGAGCACAATACAAGCCTTGATAATCCACTTGAGCCTTATATATAACCTATGTGTAGTTAGTTGACGATGATGATGGTTTACAAGGGAAGATGAAAAGTGTATAAGTAAATGGAAGAAACGTTGAGTCAAGAAAAAGGATGAAAGAGCTCAAGATAAAAAAGCAAATGCAACTTCAACAAAAAAAAAATGAAAAAGGAGAAAAATCATAAATTATGCTTAAGGAATACAAAAGTCAAATGAAAAGAAGTATGTCATTCCAAAGAAGCTCAAGGACTCCATGGTATGTTGATATTTAGTGCTTTAGAATTATTGACAAATTTAGGAAGTTTGAAAGTGAAGAAGTTGGAGAAAAGAATCATCTCTTCGATTATCTACACTTGAATAGTCACTATTATCCAAAGTTTCCTACCTTACCAAAGAGCCTAAACATTACATCCTAAGATAAAGACCTTTTTGATCACTTATTGAAATTAGGGTGGCTTGTGAACATAGTCCATGAGCAATCCTATGGTGAGTCGGTTCTAACCGGTTGATGAATGATGTTAAAAACCATACTCTATAGAGTGTTGAGTGAATTTGATATCCTATGAGAGGTTTGGATTGATAGGGATTTGATTACTCTTTTGTCATTCTTAAGATTGAACTTGTTAATCTTTTATGTTATAAGTTTAATGATGTAGGGATACTTACTGTGATTTTGTAGTCCTTATTACTTGTGATGTGTTGTGGTTTTTGTTCGTAAGGTATTTTCCTAGGTGAAAATTACTCGTCTTGTTTATCATTTTTTATTGTTCGAGGACGAACAATACTTTAAGTTTGGGAGGTTGATCGTAGTCATTTTCACCTAGATTTTAGTATTTTTATTTATGAATTTTTGGATATTTTTATCCGTATTTGTGTGATTTTTAGTGGAGTTATTGTTGTTTTGAGAAATGTGGTATGAATTGATAGAATTGTGCAAATGAGCTTAAATATGTGTAAAACAGGTCAAGAAATGGATAAAAATGGAGTCGGGAGCGAAATGGAGAAGGAAGAAAAAGGGCCTGCTTGTACACGGGCCATGTGCGAAACACGGTCCTGTAACAAGTGACCGTGTATTGTCATCAGAAATCACTGCTCGCCCAGAAGAATTGCCGTACACTAGTGCACGGGCCGTGCATTGCTGCACGCCCCGTGTGCGGAACACGGCCCTGTAAGAAAAAGCCGTGTACTTACATCAGAAAACGTTACACGGCCATTACTAAGGCCGTGTAATGCAGCTCGAACCGTGTCCGGAAGCACGCACAACACGCCGAAGTAGGTGTGCCCTACACGGGCCATGTGCTGCTACACGGGCCGTGTAGGTGCAAAAACCTGTGCAGTTTTGAGAAAGTTCCGGAAGCTTCTAGAATGTCCATTAGTGATATAAAAGGATGACTTGTGTGAAATTTTAAGGGGAGATCAGATTCATAGCAGTTACACATACTCCACACCACATTTCCTTACACAATATATCCATATTCCATCTCTATCCATTAGATCAATCCAATTTCCATTTGATCTCCACATTCAATCCATAAATCCATCATCTAATCCATCCATCCATCATTTGAGAAGAGTGAAGCATCAAGGAGTGGAGGAGTTGATAAATTGAAGAGGAAAAAGGTTTCTCCATGCAAGGAAAGCCAATCTACTTTTCATTTGTTGATTTTCTTCTTATTTTGGCTCAAATGGAGCAAAGCTTGATTTGTATTGAATTAAACATCATGTTCAGTGGCTAGTCCTATAGTAGGGCTAATCATATGAATGATTAAGGTGAAGAGTTAGATATGTAGAACTTGAGTAGTGATTTGAATTGATTTATGGATTATCTTTTATGATATATCAATCATGTTTCATTTCAATGTTTGTGTGATTAAATTCTCTATTCATAGTATTAGGATGACCATTTCAATATTGTGAGT
Organism: Pogostemon cablin; assembly: GCA_023678885.1. NCBI lineage: Eukaryota > Viridiplantae > Streptophyta > Magnoliopsida > Lamiales > Lamiaceae > Pogostemon > Pogostemon cablin. The sequence goes on from CM042959.1 coordinate 30,514,532, forward strand.
GGATGTTTAATTGAATCATATATTGAAATGTGCATGCATGTTAGTATAAGGGGAGGTAAGCCATACCATCCTTAGGCTTGGAACATTCATAGAGGGACACTTAAGAAAGTGAGTGAAAAGAACCAACTTATGATCATAGTACCTTAAGGGAATTGAGATTAAGATCAATCTTAGGAGATTTAGACTTGTAAAAGGGTCGAGAACCTAATTGCCTTGGCCATAGGGATTAGGGGTAAAATTGTGATTGCTTTTGATCCACAAGTTAATGAAAATTACCATCAAGAGTTTTGCATATATAGCTCAAGTCTTAACCATGAGTATGCTTAGTCTTGCTCTCTTCTTAAGTGAATTCTACATCCATTCCATTCATCATTTGCTTGTTGTTTGATCATTTACTTTGTTAGTCTTAATTCTAGTTAATTGAGTAGAATCGTGAGTAATAGTTTTAAATAAAAAAACCTTCAAACTATCATCCTTACAAAGCATAAATCAATGAAAAATCCGGATATAAGTCTCAGTTTACTTTCCCTTGGGACGACATTATTATAAATTTTGTACTTAGTCATGCGTTTACAACAATGATAGAGTCTCTTACTCTTAAACATTTTACTAAAAATGCGACTAAGAATAGACCTCTGTTAATTAGGTATGCTGCTGTGTTTACTCCATCTGCCCAAAACATCTTAGGCAGTCCACTCTTCAATCTCATGCATCTAGCTCGCTTATTCAAAGTTCTGTTCATTCGTTCTGCCACTCCATTCTGCTGCGGAGTTCCTATCACAGTCTTCTCCATGCGAATCCCATTCTCAGCACAATATTCCTTGAACTCACGGAGCTCATATTCACCTCCATTGTCAGAACAAAGACACTTTACTTTCAGCCCTATTTCATTCTCTATAAGGGCTTTCCACTTCTTGAAAATATAAAATGCATCAGTTTTTTTTTAGAAAATAAACCCATACCTTTCGAGTGGAGTCATCAATGAAGGTCATGTAATACTTCGAACCACCAAGGGACTTCGTGGGTGCTGATCCCCATAGATTGCTATGCACCAACTCCAACTTTTCTCCCTTCAAGGTTCTGCCACCTCTCGAGAAACTTACTCTTTTCTATTTTTCGAAAACACAGTCCTCGCATAGGCCAACTTCAACAGATTTCAGCCCTGGAAGTCTCCCTTTCGAACACATTACCTTCATCCCTTTCTTGCTCAAACGACCCATCCGACAGTGCCACAAATCTACATTGGTCGTAGCTCCTGTACGATCTATGCAGTCTTTGGAGTTAGTTGTAGTATACAACATCCCCTCCTTTTTTCCTCGCACTACTATCATTACTCCTTTACTGATCTTCCAATTGTTGCTGCTGAAAGTCATTGAGTATCCCTCTACATCAAGCTGTCCGAGTGAAAGCAAGTTTCTTTTCAATCCTGGAATGTGCCTTACACCATTCAGCTTCAATGTTGATCCGTTTGATGTGGATATCTGAACATCTCCTTTTCCCACGATCTTCAAGGGCTCATCATCAGCAAGGTAGACTTGTCTAAATTCACCAGACACATAGTTCTCCATTATTTCAGCATCACTGCAAGAGTGAAATGATGCTCCAGAATCCAACACCCACGATTCCAGTGAACTACTGACACTCAAGACCAACGCATCTCTAATATCATCTGTGGTTGCGTTTGCTGTCTTCTTCTCATTTTGTCCCTTCTTGTTTTTCTTGGGTGCTGTACACTGATTCCTGTAGTGACCAAACTCGTCACAATTCTAGCACTGGATTGAGTCTTTGTCTTTCTTGGATTGACTCTTTTCTCTGGACTTTGATCTGCCACGATTCTGTCTACCCTTCGATCTGTCCCTATCCTCCATGTTCAGCGCTGACCCTGAAGTAGATCCAGACTCTTTCCTGCAAACCTCCTCGCTAATCATCAGATCTCTCACTTCGTCAAGCTTCAATTCATCTTTCGCGGATGAAGCGCTAACTGCAATTACTGTGGCAGCCCAACTATCTGGCAAAAAGGATAACAAAACTAAAACAAGTACCTCATCAGTGAATTTAATTTCAACTGAATACAACTGCCCAATGATCATGTTGAACTCGTTCAGATGTTGCTGCACAAGTGTGCTCTCCGACATTCTGAGGTTGAACAATCGCCTGATCAGATGAACCTTGTTCGTGGTTGTGGGCTTCTAATACATCTCCTCCAGGATTTGCAGCATCTCCCTTGCAAACTTGGCTTTAGTTGTCTGGTAAGCTGCGTTCATGGACAACGATAAACGTATCACACTCATCGCCTTTCTGTTTAATAGATTCCACTCCTTCAGATCCATCTTTTTGGGTTTCACCTTCTCTTCTAAGGGGACATACAGATCTTTACCGTAAAAATAATCCTCGATCTGCATCTTCCAGAACCTAAAATTTGATCCGTCAAACTATTTAATTAAAATCTTCTCGTCGCTCATCGTGATTGCTCCCTTTGAACCCGAGGCTCTAGATACCAGTTGTTAGGATTTTAGACGCACACACACACGATGACACAAATACCACGAGATTTGTTTACCCAGTTCGTCTTATGACTACGTCTGGGAGAGATGCAAGCCAGGTTTTTCTTTTCTTCTTGATCAAGTCAACTACAATGAGAAACTTCTTGATCAAATTAACTACAATAGGAAACAATCTATTAAATAGACATCTTGCCCTAACCCTAAGCCCATTAGGATCAACTGGGCCAAAGAAAATATGGGCCCAAAGAATTCAGGTTCCATACTCCAACAAGCAGCTCTAGATTAATTTCTTCATCAGATTGTACGGCAGAATGTACATACGAGTTCCAATCTTGAATTTATTTTGCAAAATGGGAGTTTTCATCTTTTGCAAATTACTGCCCACCAAGTGTTCGATAAATTACCCCACTCGCATATACTACTCGTAAGCAACTATATGATTTTAAGATAGATGGAAAGTGATGACCAACGGGATTACATAGAAAGTGATAATTAGGTAATTACCTTGTAATCGTTCACAAGTGTTGTCATTTATAATACAGTAGTCAATCCAAGTGAATCCATTGCATTATCTCTATGTTTTCATGGATTAGTTTGAAAAAATAGTTGAAACTGAAAATTGCTCTAGCGTCGTCTACAAGAACTGTTGCTTCCACGGTTCCACCTAAAAAAAGAACAGAAATTATAGTGCTCCAAAAATGAAATGGTGAAAATTGAATACAAACACACAGACTTGATAGGCAAGTGGAAGCACCAGAGAGAAACCCATGTGGAAAATCTTTTCTTTTGATGAGTTGTTCATCAATGGAGGATTTCACGGTTAAAAGAAAAACTAAGCAGTGGCTGAGAACAACTTTAATTTCATCTTTTCTCTCTTAGCTACTCTCTGCAACCAAATTTTGGCCAATGGCTGTATTAATGGTATATCTATTTTACTAATTAATTCATTAAAGTATATTTAAATGAGTACTACTTTACCAAAATACTAGAATAAGAAGCTTCGTGTGTGTTTGTCTATAATTACAGCATGTCTAAAGTTATAGTATTTGTTTTCGTAGAATCCACTCTCTATTCTACCTATCACTTTGCTGTAAATTATGCAAACATTTTTCCATTTTTTGTTCATTCTCTCTGTGAATTAGTTTGTGCCTAACGCATGTTTTCAAATTATATCAGAGTTACACAGCAAAATATGCAGAATTTGACCAAATTTCAGAGTGCGTTGCACCAAGTTCAGTTCTTTAAAAAGATAAGAGAGCTAGGCTCATCTCTTTCCATGTATGAATGGAGTAGTTTCTCTTCGATACCAAATCAGATTATTGATTCTCTAGAGTCGAGAGTTTCTGAGAAAAATGTTACAATTTTTTGGGATTTGGATAACAAGCCACCAAAGTCATTTCCTCCTTATGATGCAGCACTTAAGTTAAAGAAAGCTGCTAAACAATTGGGATTTGTTAAGCACATGATTGCTTATGCTAATCCACACGAGTTTAGCTATGTTCCTCCTTCGGTTAGGGCGCAACGAAGAGAGAGAAAAGCATTGAACGAGCTTGAATCCAAGGGTGTTGTTAAGCCGGATGAACCATATGTATGTGGAGTATGTGGAGTATGTGGGAGGAGGTTTTACAACAATGAGAAGTTCATGAATCACTTTAAACAAATTCACGAACACGAGCAGATGAAACGGTTGAATCAGATTGAGTCTGCTCGAGGGAAGAGGGGTTGAATTTGGTGGAAAGGTATTCAGTGAAGATGGACAAGTACAGAAAAGCTGCTAGGGACATTTTGAACCCTAAAGTCGGGTATGATTTAGGTGATAAGCTGAAACGAGCCGGGTTTTGGGTGAGGATGGTTTCAGACAAGCCTCAAGCAGCTGATGTTGCATTGAGGAATCATATGGTGGACATGATGGACCGTAGAATGGTCGAATGCTTGTTTCTTGTGTCGGATGATTTGGATTTCTTGGGGATCTTAAGGGAAGCAAAATCAAGGTGTTTGAAGATGGTGGTCGTGGGCCATGTCAATGAGGGTGCCCTCAAGAGGACTGCCGAAGCGGCTTTCTCGTGGCAGGAGATCATGATTGGGAAGGCTAAGACAGAGGTTGTGAGTGTTGTTAAGAAGTGGAAAGATCAAAATGTGATGCAAAGATTGGAATGGTCATATGATCCTGAGAAAGACAAGGAAATGTATTTTGATAAAATGGAGAGTGATGATTCTGATATTGGATGCATTAGTTCTGATGAATGTGGTTCTATTTTAGGAAAGAAGTATGATGCTGCCTGGTGGGAACTGGAATCCAATGTGCAAGATGTTAGAAGGCCTAATTCTGAATGATTTTAAGGGAATATATTTATATTTATGTATTTGATGTATTTTTTAACTGGAATATATATCTCTTTCAATTGTCACCCATCATTCATGGGGTAGTCTGATAGAAAAAAAAATTATTTATATGAGTGGATCACACCTTTTTCATGACAAACGAGAGTTTTAAGAATTGACATTGTCCACGACCACCGTCTTCAAACACCTTTTATTAGTCCGAATTTTACTATTTTTTAAAATATTATTATTTTTTATCCATCTTATAGAGGTCTTCCCGTGAAATGATCTTACAAAATTATTTGCCAAATAAAATAAATATTAGCATTTTTTATTAAATATAATATTTAATTTATAAAAATTTATTATTTTTCCATTTTATGAAGTAATTTTGTGATAATTTTTACTGTGAATTATAATTTCACACGAAATTACATTGCGGTGAAAATATTAGTGATAGATACAATATACTATAATGAGATACCCAATATATTCTTCTGTAACAATGTATTGGGAAGATAAGTCTTTTTAAATACAAATATATTAAATATTAATATTTTTAATAAATAAGTTTTGAATAATATATAACATTATATACCGAACGTAACAGATTTGAATATATTGGCCAAAAATATTTCTAAATACATATAATTTGAACAACAATAAATATCATAAATTTTAGTATATTGAACATAAATATATTTGAATACATAAAATTTGAATAAAAATAAACGTCAAAATTTTTTTGAACCGTGAATAGGGGAGGTTTGTTGCAATGTTTAATGGAGTAAATCACGAAAATAATTTTTTCAGAATACAAAAATATTAAATATTAATATTCTTGAATACATAAGTTTTGAATAATATATTGGTAGATAATTCTTTCTGAATACAAATATATTAAATATTAATATTTCTGAATACATAAATTTTGAATAATACGTAATATTATAACATAACATATTTTAATATGTTGAACATAATTATTTCTGAATATATATATTTTGAACAATAATAAATGTCATATATTTTAATTTATGAGTGTATATTGGGTGCACCCGGGTGCAAGGGTGTACCCATATGTGTATACAATTTTATTCTATTTTGTATACATATTATTCTATTTTGTATACATGTTTTGTAATAATTGTATACTTTTTTCACATTAATTTTTCATTAAAAAAATTAACATCCATATGTGTATACCATTTTATTGAATATTATATACAAATTTTCATTAAAAAATTAACAATTAAATTGTATACATTTTTACTCTTAATTGTATATGTTTTTGTTTATATTTGTATGTGGGTGCACCCTATCTTTAGGTGTACCCGGGTGCACACTATAATTTGCCTTAATTTATTGAACACATATATGTTGAGCATAATCTTTTTGAATACAATCTATTATTTGAATATCATATGCGACTCTTTTTATCTGATTTTCTAATGCCAACTTATTTTCTATTTGGAGATATTAAAGATTAATTAATTTTTTAATACAATAAATAAATCTTATAATAGGGTTAAAAAGGGTATTTGATAGATTCAATTTGTAGTGGATAGTATTTTAATTTAAATAATATACCTTCTAGTAATATAGATAAATAAATTGTACCTATAAGTAATTGACCCTTAATTAAACTAATTATTAGCGATTAGCGGTAATTTCAGCTTCCCTCAAGATCCAAATATTTTATTGGAGCTCCATCCCACGTAAGGAGATTCGTGAAATGATCTTACACAGGAAACAAGCGACTTCATACTGATACAACAAAAACAACTTGAGATGAGGCAACAAAAGCTAAAGAGAAGCTCACATATAATGCCGCTCTTACAAGAGACTTACACACTTTTTCTGCGATACAGCCTTGACTCTATTACTTAGTAAAAAATAGTAGGGCTGGAGAGCTACAATGAGGAGAGTCCATACTCTATTTCTTCCTTATTAGGAAATAGTAGGACTCGAGAGCTACCTCATTAGTATTTTATATGAATTTCTCCTTTTAACTGAATGACACGTGTCAAATTTAATAGTTATACTACAAAAAAACTATTTTTTACCAACCGAATATTCCGTTGATAAAAGTCTCCATTCCATTATTAAATTAGTTTACCAACAAATTAAAAACGGAATTCGTTAGTAAATTTTCGTAGGTAAAGTAGTGGTTGGTAATTTTTAGCAACCAAAATTTAATTCTATTGGTAATCGTTGCTAATAATTCCGTTTGTAATTTATATAGTGATTTCATTGGTAACTACCAACGGATTGAATTTCATTGCTAAAATAGAGAATAAATATGTTGGCATTCCATTGTTAAAGAAAAAATATAATTTTTGTTGCTATTCCGTTGGTTACCAATGGATTGAATTCCGTGATAAATTCTGTTGCTAAAAAATATTCACTCCGTCTGCTTCTAAGGTATCAATTTTACTATTTCTGGCGTCCGCTTCAAGGGTATCTATTTCTTCTATTTTGTAAAAATATACATAATATGGCACATCACTAGAGATGGCAATGGGTAGGGTAGGGTACGGGTATGGCAAAACCACATACTACCTTATACCCTACCCTCCCTACCCATACCCTACCCTATTACCCTAAAATATAGCTTCGGGTAGGGTACGGGTATGTCCATTGGGTATACGGGTAATTTGCGGGTACCCGTTTATCCACAATTTTAGTAATTTTTGTGGATAATCCGCGGGTACCCGAATCAACCCTACCCGACCCGACACAACTCAAATTTTTTTTAAAAAAAACTATAATTCATCAAAAAAATTATAATACATAAATGAATAATCTAAAATTAAATATGCAAATTAGAAAACTAAGTCAACAACAAGAACGTCTAAGTCCGTTAATAAGATAGCATTATAAATTCGTAGTTAATCAAATAAAATGGTAAAACAAACATCATAATCCAACAATTGCTTCCAAGTTCTTGGTTTAACTATGACAACTTCAAAATCTTGCATCTCCTTTTGGCCACCAAGATATCTCAACTCGCAGCAGATTCAACCTACAAATACATAGGTAGATTCAACCTACAAATACATAGGTAAATTAAAAACAGGCTTAACCTATTCAAAACATAAATCTTAAATAATACTTATATGATTACGCGAAAACTCTTCTAAAGTAATTACTTAACTTACATCTTCATTCTCATGTTCATCTTCATCACTGGAATAACTCATGACTCCTCTAGCAATGCGAGATGTTTCTAAGACACAAATAATATAAATCATAAATATGTTAATTCATAAAATAAAGTAGATGAAAAATAATGTATTGTGTAAAAAACAAACCGTCATGTCTTTCCCATAGCCAATCTTCAGAACACATCAATGCTTCCAATATTTCTGGAGTAAGTCTACTTCAGTGTTTGGTCACAATTCTGCCACTAGTGCTAAAAGAAGTCTCTGAAGCAACCGTGGAAACGCAAAAATATCCCTTGCAATTTGACGCAATGTAGGATACTTAATTCCTTGCGTCTTCCACCAAACAAGTGTATCAAATTCATGATGAATAGGCAATAATGCCTCCTCCAAATAACTTTCAAATTCTGATTTCTCTTGTGTATCAACCACAACCTCGGATAAATATACTTGAAAAGAGTGAATGCTTCCCAAAAGATCTAGTGATTCAATATCTGAAGCTGATTCCGAAGTACGAGATGATGAAGATTTAGTTTTACTAGAACTAGCATCAAAACGAGAGTTTTGAGGAGAACTCTTGTATGCCTTTTCAAGTTCATGCATCATATTTTGAACCTTTTCCTTCTCATCTTTAGCCTTATCTCCATAAAATTTATCAAAAAAGAAATCAATCATCCTAAACTTGAATCTATGATCTAGAATAACAGAAATTGAGAAAACTTTATGAATGTCTTCCCAATACTTGTTATATTTTTCAATCATCTTTTTTACCATTGTCTTCACCTCATCACATCCAGATTCAAGCCAACTATTCATCCTAACTCTTATCTCACAAATATATGTAAAGACCTTGTTTGCAGTTGCATATTTGGTACCAGAAAACATGTTGGTCAAATTATAAAACAAACCAAGCTTTTCACAAATATCACTAGCAAGCACCCAATCAGAATCAGTAGGCAAAGTCTTATAAGCTGGATCACGTTGTTTCAAACGAGGAAAAATAGTTTTATATGGCAATGCAGAAGAAAGCATGAGATAAACAGAATTCTATCTAGTCTTGACATCATGCGCAAGTTTTTTCTTACTTCGGATGTGTAGTTGGCGCGCTGTTTCTTCAAATTTTTCCACCCTTTTTGGTGTTGCTGTCCAGTAGTATACGCTATCCCGGATCCTCTCAATACTACTTCCAATTGCATCCATACCATCTTTAACAATCAAGTTTAATATGTGAGCTGCACAACGCATGTGTAAAATCTCTCCACCCAACAACAATGAATCAGAGGAAAATCTATTCATCAACGATGCCAACATGGAAACAACAGAATCATTAGTGCTACAATTGTCTAATGTCAAAGTAGACAACTTACTATCTATGTTCTAATCTAACAAGCACTCAAACAAGACATCTGCAATTACTTCAGCAGTGTGTGGACAAGGAACATACACAAACTTGTCATTTGAAGTTAGAAAATTAGAAATAAAGAGTTAATATGTTTTTTTCCAAATATAAATCACAAAGAAAAAAATACAGAAGTAGATATTACCTTAAAATTCTACTACGTAAAGTCCACGTGTTGTCAATAAAATGTGCAGTTACAACCATATATCCCTTCTTTTGATTGCTAGAAGTCCACATGTCAGTAGTTATTGCAATACGACTCTCATTGCTTTCCAACAAGCTCATTACTTGACTCTTTTCATCAGCAAAAATCTTCATAATATCACTACGAAGAGTGTTTCTTGTGATTGGCTTAAAGAGAGGTTGACAAGTATTCATGAATACTCTAAACTATTTATGTTCAACCATGCTAAGTGGGTACTCATGTAGAATGATCATGTATGCAAGATGAAGTCTAGCTAGTTCTGGATCAAAAGAATAATTTTTAATTTCTGTTGTCCCATCTTTGTTTTTGGTAGTAGTCAACAAACACTGTCTTATATCCTTCGTGGATCTTGAAGGACATCTTAAATAATGCTCTTTTATGTGAGTTGTTCCATTTTTAGGAGCTGAACTTAACTTTTTTTTGCAGTAGTTGCACTCAGCTTTGTCGTCCTTTCTATTAATTTTCTCTTTCTTGAAATGATCCCAAACCATAGAATGCTTCCTTTTCCGAACGCCATCTGCTTCACTACCTTTATTGCCATCTACTTCAGCTTCTATAGTATTAGATTGTTCAGGATTTGAGTCCATATCCATCATATTTTCAGCATGTTCCGAATTATGATGACCCGATTGTTGTGAAGGCACATCAGATGGAGTACTCATCTGTATATGTTACAAATTACAAAACACAACAAGTTCACAACCAAGACATGGCAGTTTTTGGAATGTAACTATGCATTCAAACAAGAATTCTACAAAAAAAACAAGTTGCAAATTCTTCTAAATAAATAATCTCTCACAGATTTATTACGAAAAATAATCTAAGGTAGAATTGGATCTCCAAATAAAAATTCAAAAAAATAGAGAACATATGGCAACATAACAAAATTAAGCACTATATCAGTATTCATCACACATCAACGAACCAATAAACCTTAAACCTTTCCCCCAAAAAAATAAAGTAGAAACTGAGAGAGGAGAAGAGAGCATACAGCTTCATGATATATACTACACTCTCAAATTTAGCGTCTATAATTTCTATTTGAAGAGCATAAACAAACTAATACCGAATCTTAGAAAAGAATTCTTACCTTATTTGCTTTTTCCTCCAAAAATTGAATGGAGATGTCTTGAAGATAGACACCTCCTAAGGAGTCAAGGACTAGAGGACTGCGGGAACAACGATGGAGATTGGAGATTTTTGATTGAGGAGTCGTGCCCGTGGGCCGTGACTCGTGAGCGGCGAGAAACTAGGGTTTTGCCATTTTGGGGGTCAAAGTGAAAGAGGACTTACAGGGGAAAAGCGAAATGGATGGAAAGTCGTGTGATCATTTCTTTTAATTTTATTATTTTCATAGCAATGTAAAAGGACTGGACTTATGTCATTGAGTCAAAGTTTAGACAATGACTGATTGGCGCTATTTTCACCTAGATTTTAGTGTCTTTTTATATGTATTTTCGTATTATTTTATCCGTATTTGTATGTTATTTGGTTGTGTTTTGTGTCTTTATGGAAATGTGTGTGAATGAGCTTAAACCTATGATTTTCACTTTTTATTGGATGCTAGATATGATAAGGAAGGCATAGGAAAAAGCGGATCTAAATTTGGAGTTGAAACGAGGGAGAACGGGTAAAAACGGAAGCTACACAACATGGGTCGTATGCATCGCACGACCCTGTCAGAATGGCCGTGCGCTGACGCTCGAAACACCAACTCGGCCATGCCTGTGGCCGAGTGCAGAACACGACCCGTGTCCAGTACAAACACACGGCCCGTGCACCGCGCACGGGCCTATCCAGAAAGCCGTACGACAACGTCAGAAAACACAACACGGCCACCCCTGTGGCCGTGTGCTGCGCATGAGTCGTGCGCTGTGTTAGAACACGGGGCGTGTGGCGGAGCTCGAGCCGTGTTGGTGCAAAAATGCAGGAAATTACTGGAATCTTCTAGAAGGCCCACATGGGGTATAAATAGACCCCATTTCAACACTTTGAGGGGAAGATCCAAAATTCCCATCCTCTACACACACATCACACACCATTTCTTCCATTTTCCACCATCATCTTCATCCACCTTCATCCATCTTGATCCATCTTCATCATCTCCATTAATTCTCCATCAAAACTTCATCCCTTCCATTGGGTGTGAGAGATCTCAAGAAATCAATAGCTAGAGAAGAAGATTCATGAGTATTGAAGATCTCCTACAAGAAATTGTTGGGAAAGATTTACATCTCTCTTGATTTTCTTTTGGATTTAGACTATGGATATTTGTAATGAATCATTTATTTGTTTTGTTACTTTTATCATGATAGGCTAATCCCTCTAGTGGGATTAGGAGCATGAAGAGCATATTAGATTTATATTATCATGTGGATTAAATTAGTTTTTGGTTTAATTGATGTTGATTTCTATTCATGGAGTTTAATTGTCTTGATGTTGTGATGGCATGGTTTGTTATTCATGAATGTTTATTGGTTTAATGGATTGTTGATCAATAGATTATTTGTGGTAATTAAATGCTATCATGATATTCATGTATGTATTGCTTGGAGTGAGACGGAAACGACCCTCTATAGTATTAGGAAGGCATGAATAGACATTGAGTTTGGGTTTGGCCGAAAGGATATTTGAATTCAATGAGGGGAACCAATCCATTCGTTGGCCTTAGTACACAAAAAGGGAGAGTTTAATCTAACTAGTACCTAGATGGAAGGGGTTAATGTTGGGCTTTGATCTTAAGTGCTTTTGGGAGTTTAAAATGGATCAACAACCTTTGTAACCCGAAAGGGAGCTTAGGATACTATCGTGATCACCCTTAGTCTACATCAATTAAGTTGGATTCCTTTTGCATGATAATATGAATCGAGTGTGCTTGGATGTTTCTAATCCCATATTTTTCCATACTTGAACTTTAGCACCCATTTTCTTTATTTTCATTCATCTTTACTTGTCATTTCTCCTATTCGTTATTTAATTTACTTGCTACTTGTTTTAGTTGTTAATCATCTCAAAACCCCCGATCATCTTTACAAAAATAATATGAACATGAGCTCACGTATTTTGCTAGTCCGAACATAACTCCTTTGTGGATTGATAATTTTTCTTAGGATATACTACTACAACGATCGAGTATTCTTGCTCGTGAGTGCTACAAAATAGGCAAACAAGAAAATGGCGCCGTTGCCAAAGGGGAGTTTGACGGACTAGTCGAGTACTGTGTTATTGTTTTAGTTGTTCTTGATAAGGATTTTTTTTATTTTCTTTTATTTATTATTTGTGTTTGTGGTCTCACTCTTGGCCTTTTCGTAGGTGTTTTATGATCACAAGATCAAAGGAAAATCAATCGATCATTCTTTTGAATTTGGAGATTGAAAGGAACGCACGACAAAGGAAGCGAGAGAGGCGTAAAGCTAGAAAAGGAACAAAAATGGAGAATCAACAGGGAGACAATGTTAATTATAACCCACCCCAAGATCCTTTACAAGATCAAAGGGGGGTACAAGAAGGAGTGCAAGAGAATCAAGCGGAGAAATGAGGAATATCTTTGCTCAAAATCAAGAGTATATGCAATTGCTTGCCAATTAAGAAGCTCAAAGGATATTTCAACAACAAGAGTTGCCAAGGCCTAGAGCAATTCGGGATTACTTCCAACCGAGAGCCGTGCACAATATGGTTCCTCCGGTTCAAGCCAATGATTATGAAATTAAGACCGGATTGATCAACATGGTCAAAGCAAATCAGTATGGGAGAGGTCCTCTTGAAGACCCGAACACTCATCTATCTACTTTCTTGGAAGTTGCAAATACCGTCAAGATGAAGGGAGTGTCGGAGGATGCTATTCGAATGAGGTTGTTCTCTTTTTCTTTAAGAGACAAGGCTAAGGCATGGTATAATGCAATTCCTTTGGGAAGTTGTAACACCTGGGAAGATCTTGAGCAAAGGTTCCTAAACAAATACTTTCCTCCTTCAAAGACACTCCAATTGAAGAGCCTTATCACTCAGTTTAAGCAACTTCCGGATGAAAGCTTTTATGAAGCATGGGAACGCTACAAGGAGATGCTAAGAAAGTGCCCTCAACATGACTTTCATGAGAATCAACAAGTGGCTTTCTTCTATCAAGGGTTGAGCCAACAACATCGGATGCATGTAGATGCCTCATCAGGAGGATCTATATTCGGAGTGGATGCGATGAAAGCTATGGAAATTTTTGAAGATATTGCAATGAATGCTTATCAGTGGCCATCCGAGAGAATTTTGGGAGGTTATGCATATGGAAAGGTTGCTCTAGTGGAGAGTGTAAACAAGGTGAAAAGTGATGTGTTTAAGAATGAAGGAATGAAAGAATTCAATGAGAGCATTCAAGCTTTAACAAATGAATTGAATTTGATCATTCAAGGAGTAAGTCAAGGGGGAAGCACAAGTGCTATTGTGAATGATGAGAGCCATGTTATGCAAAGTATAGAGGATGTTGCCTACTTAGATAGGAGAAATTACCAAGGGAATTTCCAAGGTAATTATCCTTCTAACCAAGGTAACTTTCAAGGAGGATATCAAGGACAAGCTCGGGGAAGCAATTTCAATCAATCTAGTGGAAATTATCAAGCTCCAAGGAAGCATGAAAATCTTTCTTACTCTAATCCTCAAGCCGCCGTGTCATTTCCTCCGGGATTCGATCCAAGTGCCAAACCATCGAAAGGAGAGGGTAAAGCATCGGTGGAAGAGACATTACTAGCATTCATGAAAAAGATGGAGGCTAGAATGGAGAAAAATGAGAAGAAGTCCGACAATAGGATGAGAGCTTTTGAACATCAAATGGGACAAATTGCTTCCTCCGTTGGATCTCAACACCAACAAGGAAAGTTCCCATCTACCACGGTAACTAATCCTAAGGAGCAATGTTTGTATGTTACCGTGTACAACATGGAAAGTAAGGTGGAGAAAGGGTTGGTGGAAACAACAAACATTGTTTCTAAGGTTGAAGAAGTAGTTTGTGATGAAGTGGTGTCAAAAATTGAGGAGGACATTGGCATCGATGAAGATTGGTCTTTGGATGATGAGATGATAATTGGTGAATTTTTGTCTTTGTTGGATGAGGAAATTAAGTGTGATGAAGAGATGATATTGAAACAAGATCATGACATTGTTGAAGTTGATGCTTCATTAAAGGTGGAAGACCCCGATAAATTCGTTCTTACTTGTAATATTGGAAATGGGGAACACTTTAATTCTATATGTGATATTGGTTCAAGCATTAATGTGATGCCTTTGGGAATTTTTGAAAAACTTGTCATTGGGAGGCTAAATGAAACGGATGTGGAAATCGGAATAATGGATGGTTCAATGATAAAGCCCCATGGAGTTGTGGAGGATATGCTTGTGAGAATAGAGAATTTTGTATTTCCGGTGGATTTTATGATAGTTGAGAAGCAAGCGGATCCTTTAATCCCATTAATTTTTGGAAGGCCGTTTTTGGCAACCGCAAAAGCAAAATTTGACATGGATAAGAAGGAACTCACACTCCGATCACATGAAAGAGAATTGGTGTTATCAAGCAAGAATTTAAAAGGGCGAAATCTTCATTTGAAACCACCCATTAAGCCTCCGGATATTCGAGATGAAGTGGTAAGTGCGATTTTAAAAGATGAAGAATTAACTAACTTTATGCTTGAAATTGCAGGAAATGTCTCTTCAAAAAGAAATACGCTTGGGGGAGATCCACATGTTGATTTGAAGATTGATAAAGGGCCTCCGGGATTTAAGAATGTGAGGAAAAGAGGAAACGAAGTGAGTTCAAGTGTTAAAGGAGCACGAAGTGTGGATAAAAAAGTTGTTAAAGAGATGTTTAAAGTGAAGATGAGGCCCGATGGGGTCTTGGATTTTTCTGACTGTTAAGAGCTTAAATCCGTCCGGCTTGAAGACGTTAAACTTAGCGCTAAATGGGAGGCAACCCATTCTTTTTATCTTTTGTTGCTTGTTTGTTTTGGCCTTGTAGTTTGATTGTGTTCATGAAGAAAAATGCTCATTGAAGAAAAGAGAAATGCATCATGGATTCAAGTTGACATGTTCCACCATTTGTTGCAAACTTAATTCGTGACTCTTGTCTCGAGTTAAGTTTGGGGGGTGCTAGTGCGTGGTGGGCATAGCTTGAGTCGTGTGGATGCGGTTACTTCTCAACAAGAAGATCATCAATGGAAACTACAAGGGTAAGTCTCACCACTTTTTGCAAAATTAAGTCTCAACTCTTGTTTCGATTTAAGTTTGGGGGGAGAGTGTGTGGTGTGACTCACCACTTGAGTATGATTCTTGTAAAATTGGACAAATTTTAAAATTTTTCTCATGAGTTTGGTTTGATTTTGGTATGATTGGTGGTGTTGAAGTGCATGATAGTCCATATTTATAATAAATTGTTGAACTAATGGTGTTTGTTAAGTGTTTGAGCATGAATGAGAGGTATTGGAAGCATGATGGAGCTTGAAGCTAACGCTTTCCTTACCAAATGCCTATTGAGGGAGTACTCTACACCTAATCATTTTATTACTTGAAATGAATTGATTTTGATTTGGATGGTTGTGACTAGCATGCTACTTCATGTGTTATGTTTGTGGGAGGTTTACTTTCGTAAATTAGGATTTCCTTTTCAATAAAGGTTGGGATGAATGTGTGCTTAATTTTCTTATGGATGATGGTATTTTGTGTTTTTGCATGTTTTGTGTTTTTGTTGTATCTTGTTTGTTGAGTCCTTATTTGTATGTTTTGTGTATTTTCATTCGTATCTTGGGTTGTTTGGTGGTTTGTTTAGGGATGTCGTGAGTCATTTTTGAACGTGAGTGATGATATGTTGTGGTGATAAGTGATGACAAATTATGATTAAGAATCTCTACACTTTTAAATTGTGACATGTTTTACTTAACTTGTTCAATTTTGAGATGAATGTGGTGTAATAAGTTCCTTAAGGTCCGAGCACAAGCTTGTGAGCATTTGAGCCTCAACCATGCATACATGGTATTTCTTCATGAGTGGATCGGTTGTGTTTGATAAGTTAGAACTTGCTCAAGGACTATAGGAACGAGCCCGATTAGTGGAGATTAGTGAAATGATCTAAGGCCATCCTTGTTATTATAGTCATTGCCATATATGTTCCTACCTTGAACATCATCCTTAGTCAACCACTTTGAGCCTATAAGCCTATTTCTTGTGAATTTAACACATTACAAGCCTTAATTACCCATTCATGCTTATATATACCTTTGTGTGGGTGATTGAGGAGATGATGGCTAGAAAGGATTGATTGAATAATCAAAAGAAGTAAAGGACATGGTAAACAAGCAAGAAAAAGGATAAAAAGAGCAACAACAAGAAGGCACATGCAACCTCAAAGTAAGAAATGAGCAAATCAACATCAAAATGCTCAAGTAAACAAAATTCAAAGAAAGGAAGCATGCATCAAAAGAAGCTCAATCAAAGGAAAGTTAATGAATAGTGCTTGAGATTGTAAAGATAAGAAAGAAAGAAAGAAAAGTGGAGAAGTTGAGGAAATTGGTCATCTATTTGATTACTTACACTTGTTGTGTCACTATTATCCATATCTTTCCTACCATACCAAAGAGCCTATCATTACATCCTAATTAAAGACCTTTTTGATCATTAATTGAAACTTTGGTGGTTTGTGAATATAGTCCGCGAGCAAGCTTATAGCGAGTCGAGCCAATCGATTAATGAGTGTGATTTATCCTATTTCAAAAGAGTGTTGAGAGACATCGATATCCATTGTGTGGCTTGGACTAAAAGGGACTATATTACACTATTACTCTCTTTTGATTGAACTTGTTAATTTCTCATGTTATGATTTTAATATTGTAGGATGACTTAGCATAGTTTGTAGTTATTATTGCTAACGATTTGTTATTGCTTATGTTCGTTTAGTCTTTTTCTAGGTGAAAATTTCTCCTTTTGGTTTGTCATTTTCGTTGCTCGGGGACGAGCAACACCTTATGTTTGGGGAGTTTGATTGGCGCTATTTTCACCTAGATTTTAGTGTCTTTTTATATGTGTTTTCGTATTATTTTATCCGTATTTGTATGTTATTTGGTTGTGTTTTGTGTCTTTATGGAAATATGTGTGAATGAGCTTAAACCTATGATTTTCACTTTTTATTGGATGCTAGATATGATAAGGAAGGCATAGGAAAAAGTGGATCTAAATTCGGAGTTGAAACGCGGGAGAACGGGTAAAAACGGAAGCTACACAACACGGGTCGTGTGCATCGCACGACCCTGTCAGAATGGCCGTGCGCTGAGGCTCGAAACACCAACTCGGCCACGCCTGTGGCCGAGTGCAGAACACGACCCGTGTCCAGTACAAACACACGGCCCGTGCACCGTGCACGGGCCTGTCCAGAAAGCCGTGCGACAACGTCAGAAAACACAACACGGCCACCCCTGTGGCCGTATGCTGCGCACGAGTCGTGCGTTGTGTTAGAACACGGGGCGTGCGGCGGAGCTCGAGCCGTGTTGGTGCAAAAACGCAGGAAATTACTGGAATCTTCTAGAAGGCCCACATGGGGTATAAATAGACCCCATTTCAACACTATTAGGGGAAGATCCGGAATTCCCATTCTCTACACACACATCACACACCATTTCTTCCATTTTCCACCATCATCTTCATCCACCTTCATCCATCTTGATCCATCTTCATCATCTCCATTAAATCTCCATCAAAACTTCATCCCTTCCATTGGGTGTGAGAGATCTCAATAAATCAATAGCTAGAGAAGAAGATTCATGAGTATTGAAGATCTCCTACAAGAAATTGTTGGGGAAGATTTACATCTCTCTTGATTTTCTTTTGGATTTAGACTATGGATATTTGTAATGAATCATTTATTTGTTTTGTTACTTTTATCATGATAGGCTAATCCCTCTAGTGGGATTAGGAGCATGAAGAACATATTAGATTTAAATTATCATGTGGATTAAATTAGTTTTTGTTTTAATTGATGTTGATTTCTATTCATGGAGTTTAATTGTCTTGATGTTGTGATGGCATGGTTTGTTATTCATGAATGTTTATTGGTTTAATGGATTGTTGATCAATGAATTATTTGTGGTAATTAAATGCTATCATGATGTTCATGTATGTATTGCTTGGAGTGAAACGGAAACGACCCTCTATAGTATTAGGAAGGCATGAATAGACATTGAGTTTGGGTTTGGCCGAAAGGATATTTGAATTCAATGAGGGGAACCAATCAATTCGTTGGCCTTAGTACACAAAAAGGGAGAGTTTAATCTAACTAGTACCTAGATGGAAGGGGTTAATGTTGGGCTTTGATCTTAAGTGCTTTTGGGAGTCTAAAATGGATCAACAACCTTTGTAACCCGAAATGGAGCTTAGGATACTATCGTGATCACCCTTAGTCTACATCAATTAAGTTGGATTCCTTTTACATGATAATATGAATCGAGTGTGCTTGGATGTTTCTAATCCCATGTTTTTCCATACTTGAACTTTAGCACCCATTTTCTTTATTTTCATTCATCTTTACTTGTCATTTCTCCTATTCGCTATTTAATTTACTTGCTACTTGTTTTAGTTGTTAATCATCTCAAAACTCCCGATCATCTTTACAAAAACAATATGAACATGAGCTCACGTATTTTGCTAGTCCGAACATAACTCCTTTGTGGATTGATAATTTTTTTTGGGATATACTACTACAACGATCGAGTATTCTTGCTCGTGAGTGCTACAAAATAGGCAAACAATAACTTTTCTTTCTAATTCTATAAAAAATTATCATTGTTACAGTTAAATTAATAACTAATAAGACATAATGCTATTAGTAGTTATTAAATAAATAAATATATATATATATATATATATATATATATATATATTCGAGCAATTTTCGGGTCGGGTACGGGTCGGATACGGGTAAAAATAAGGGAACCCTTACCTGCATAGTTCACCTTCGGGTTCGGGTACTACCCGACCCGTTACCCGATTTTACCTGATTTTTATGTGCCCACTCCGTGGGTACCCATCGGGTAACCTGACCCGATGGGTAAAATTGCCATCCCTACACATTACTTCCCTCTAATACAACTACCACATGTAATAATAATACTTCTTAATCCACGTGCAAAAAGCAAATGGATACCATAGAACTGGACACATGCAAAAAGCAAATGGATACCTTAGAATCGGATGGAGGGAGTAGTTTTTTTTGTAGTGTTAGTTATAGTATTTTTATTGAGAAACTCTCTCGTGAGACGGGTTTTGTGTGAAACGGTTGTGAGACGGGTTGACTCATTACTAAAGTATGCTTATTATATAGGTATTTATTGTTAAAGTATGTTAATAATGAATCATATTATAACACCCTAAAATCATACTTTAATTCATCATTTATCATATTTTAGAAAACATACTTTAATAACTATTAAGCATACTTTATCTATATAATAGGCATACTTTAACACGTCTCACAAACCGTCTTACATATATAATGTCTCACAAGAGAATTTGTTATTTTTATTTTTTATTTTATGAAAGACCAGTGTAATATGAAATTCATCAAAATATTTGTGTGAAATGAATAACCCTTAATTTAATTTCGTGTGCAACTATAATTTCTCAGTAAAAATTATCACAAATTTACCTCATAAAATGGAAAAATAATGAATTTTTGGAAAAATTACTAATAGATACACACTTTTAATTTAAATTACTATTAGATACAAGGAATTTAAATAATTACTCTCACATACAAAATATTAAAATAAAATATCAAATGTAACATTATAATCCTATACACTTTTAAACCACCAACCCTACCCCTCACCCACCCATCCATCGGACCGGCGTTGACCGGTCGTTGATCGGTGTTGACCAGCGTTGACTGGTCGTTGTCGGCCGTTGACCGCCGCCTGCTGCCGGAATTTAAAATGTACAAAAACAAAATTGTGCAAAGCAAATTGTGCAAAACCAAATTGTGTAAATACATAGGGGTATTTATGATATCACAATTATAATTGTGTAGTTATGAGTAATAGTACTTTGAGTCATGTAGTTTACAGCAATTATGCATTATTTTATGTACCTCCTATTAAGTGATCCTAAATTTTTATAAGTTAAATATTATATTTAATTAAAAATATTTATTTATTATATTTAGTAAATACTTGTGTGAAATTGTCTCCTAAGAAGACTTACGCAAGACGGATAAAAAAATGATAATATTTTACTAATAAATAGTGCACGAGTGGGTCTGTCGTCGTTGACAGAGTCTTCAAGCTCTGCCGCTTTCTCCGCATTTCTCTTGAAACCTTCTCAGTTTGACTGCACACTCTACCTCTATGTTATACATCACTACATTTATAATATTTTTCATAGCCAACTTAAATCATACGACGTATATGTAACTTGTCATTATCACCAACAAATTTGAACATAGTCTAAATATTAATTTAATCTAATATGTGACATTAAAAATTCTATTTTCCAACCACCTTTTGAAGGATTAATATCTTATGCAACATTTGATGTACAATGTATTAATATGATATGTTCAAACGACGGGTAAAATTATATAGAGTCAATGGAGCTCATAAGGTTCTAGATAATTCTTTCTCTACCATAATTTTTTATTTAAACTTTGAAGGAAATTAATTAAAGCATCTTGTGAGACGATGTTTATATGAAACGGATCATAGTATGATCAAGTGTTATACTATGATTCATTATAAATATATTTTAACTATTAATAAATACACTTTACCTATATATTAATCACATTTTAATTAGAATGATGCTTGCGTGCACCCGGGCGCACGCCATGCGCCTTTAGAATTTAGTATTATGGATAATGGTACATTATTTTGTTCTAAAGGGTATACACTTTAATTAATAAGAGTACACCATTTTATTCTAAAAGGTATACACTTTTCATTATATATTTTTTTCATCAGAAAATAAAGGGTGCACATCTTTATACTAAAGGGTATACAATTTAACATAAAATTCTAAAGGCACACGGAGTGTGCTTCCGTGCGCCCTGGCGCACACAAGTTTTTGCCTTGTAAAATAAAGGGTAGTCATCTTTATACTAAAAGGTACTACAATTTAACACAAAATTCTAAAGGCACACGGAATGTGCTCCCGTATGCCCGGACACACACAAGCTTTTGCCTTTTAATAATGAATCGATTCACATTTTAATAATGCATCGATTCGGGTAGCATATATACATACATGTATTTCAAAATAGTGTTATTTCATGATATTGCAACTTTCACATTAAAAAATTTGATATAATTGATATTTTGATCATTGGAAAATACGCAATCACTAGCTTTTGAATCCGTGCATTGCAGAGGACTAAAGTGTTCTGATATTATTTAAATCATAGGAGAAGTTTAAATTATGCATTTTAGATAAACCATTATATCAGAATTGAAAATTTTATGTAATACAATCCCTCACTCTATGCTAGTATGTTCCTTTTTAGCAGTAAAAAGATTAAGAAAAAATTTATTTTAAATATATAACGGAAAGAAAGTAATGGTAAATATTGAGCATTTTTATAAAATAATTATATATTTTTAACATAATAAATAATGATGTTTATTAATTATGTAAGATACTTGCTTATTTCGTAATACTCGTACTCATGTATAAATAAATAATTTCAAACCCGTTTATTAATACACGTTGATTAGACATAACCATTTAAAATTATTAAGATGTTAGGACTAATAATATTAATTATTAATAATTTAATAATAAAAAAACATGCTATGTAGGCTCTTACCATTAAGTAGTGGTAAATATTGAGCGTTTTTATAAAATTATTACTATATTTTTTGAACGTAATATGTAAGATACTTGCTTATTTCATAATAATACTCGTACTCGTGTATAAATAAATATCATCTAAAAATTAATATTTTTAAGTCGTTTAATTTAAAAAATATATTATGATACACATACCCGTCCCAAACCCGTTTATCAATACCCAACTACTCATATTTGTACCCATTTCATTAAAAAATATAGAATAATTTAATTCCATTCCAAACCCGTTTATCAATACCCGTTGATTACACATACATGCCCATTTAAAATTATTAAGATGTTAGGACTAATAATATTACTTCAAAATTATTAATAATGAAGAAAATAATTTAATATTGTTTCAAACCCATTTATCAATACCCGTTGATTGTACATACCCATTTAAAATTATTAAGTTGTTAGGACCATTAATATCAATTTAAAATTATTAATAAATAAGAAAATAATTTAATAATGAATTAATTGTCTTAAAATTAAAATTAATTAAATATGGTATCATTATGACAAAAATTAAATAAGGTATATTTTAAATATGGTATCAAATCAATGGTCAAGATCTAATCTCATAATTGCGATGAATGGATAAGATTTAATAATGTGATGAATGGTTGAGATTCAAAATAGCTTATAGTAATCAAATCCAAGGGTGTAAATTAAAAATTGGCTCAATTTTGACTTTTCACTCTACTATAATATTACTTTAGATTATAAATGTATGATTTATATAATACTTTATTCATATAAATAGTACTTTATATTCCATTTAATTCTTAAAGTTTAATTTTGCTCTTGGTTTAATGTGAATTTCTTGGATATAACAATCTTCTTAATCTAAAATTAAAAGAAAAAAAAATTCTTTAGGACACTGTTTTACTTATTTTATAAAACTAATTATCAATTTCTTATTATTTTCTATTTAATTTTTAAATTATTTATAAATATAATTTAATTAAAATGTTATCATTTTTCACTGAATAAGTGTCACTTTTAAATAAAAATATTATTTTAAATTTATTTCACAAAACTCATCTTGCAACTCTTAAAATTTTCTTTAAAAAAAGTTTTTACTCTTAATCATTTTGGAAAGCTGCTACATTCCATTTTTATATTTAAAAGTACATCTCTCTTCCATAATAATTCATGTTTCATCAATTATTCCATTTTTATAATTGAATGACACGTGTTAATATTATTTTTTAAATTAATGACATATTATAAGCATAGGACGTCCTGTTATATTTTGAAATTATATCTTATATTTCTTATATTTGAGTAACACGTGTGTGGTAAGAAAATTTCAATAATTCTCCCTTAAGGTTTAATACTTTTTTTTTAAGAATATAAGTTTTGTTTCTCACCTTTTTGTTATTGATTTATAATAGAAAATGTAATAGAGATATGCATTATATGCTTAGATAGTATATATATTATAGTTGAATTTAAATGTTGCACGGAGTTAATATAGAATATAGATGAAAATAATGAACCTCTTGTTAAAGAAATTAATTAATTAATGTTAATAGTAAATAATTTATTTAAAAAATGTATTTTTAAAATACTCAACAAAAAATTATAATAAAAAGTGGGAATTTTAATTTTTAATTTTTAATTTTTGTAACACTTATTAATTTACTTCGAGTTTTTCTTCTTCTTCCTAGAATTGATCATAATGACTCCCCAAGTGTTGTGACGTTTCATTATATATTTTTTATCTGCTAGTAATAGAAATATATATTATATAGTATTTATTAATAATATTAGTGTATATTTTATATTAGATAGTAATAATTTTAATAATTTAAGATATTTTGATATATATATTAAAATACCACGATTTTTAAAATTTAAATACTTTTACTGTAGTAAAATATTCGGTATAGCAAAATTTCAGTATTTTTTCCAGTTTTAAAAGTAGTGGCATATAAAAATATGCACGGACGTGACAAAAATTTTCATTCATCTCCTGAAATATAAATAATTGGTAGCAGAAAAAATGTGCACGGGAGTGAAAAAAAATAAAAAAATCATGCGTCTCCTGAATACTATATTTTGAATAATAGAGGAATTAGGGTACAACCGGTCCTTGATCCCCACCCTTCTTAATTAATTCATACTCCTTCATTAATGTTATTTTTTTATTTTATTTTTAATTTTTTTAATTTAAATGACTATTATACCGTAAACCCTAAATCCTAAGGGATAATTATACCCTAAACCATAAGGGTAAAATTACAATTATACCCTAAACCCTAAACCTTAGGGGATAAAATTACAATTATACCCTAAACCCTAAACCCTAGGGGATAATTATACCCTAAACCACAAGGGTAAAATTACAATTATACCCTAAACCCTAAACTCTAGGGGATAATTATACCGTAAAACCACAAGGGTAAAATTATAATTATATCCCTAAAATTTAAAAAAAGAAAAAGAAAACACACACTAAAGGTGAAGGAAGGAGATTGTACAGGAGGTTGTACCAATTGGAACTGGGATTGTATACTAGTCTTTGCCTTTGAATAATAAAAAGGGATTAATTAGAATCTTTCTAAGAATGAATTTCATATGAAATTTAATAATATTCTTAAAGAATGTACTAAATCAATTACGTACCCATGAAATATGTAGAAGACAAATTGTGATTGTAAGATATATGGAATCTTTTACGTTTATTTTGAAACATTTTTGATGCATTCTTTGTTATAAAAAGAAGTCATAAACTGAACAACCGTGTCCAATAGTCCAAAGTATACATATTTTTAATACCAATACGATAAAGTCTATTGTGAGACGGGTTATTTAGTGGGATGGGTTAATCCATCACTAAAGTATACTTATTGTATACATAAAGTATATTTAATGGTTGTTAAAGTATGTTTTTTAAAGTATGTTGGATTATGCATTAAAGTATAATTTTAGTGTGTAATAATATGATTTATTATTAACATACTTTAACTACAAATAAACATATTTTAACTATACAATAAGCATACTTTAGTGATGAGATGACCTGTCTCACACCCGTTTCACAAATAATCCGTCTCACAAGAGAGTTACTCTACTAATACTATTTAATTATTACTTTAATTAACTAGATAATATTAATGAATTCATATTTTTATAATTTTGTTCATGATTGTTTTTGTCTTTGAAATAATTATAATAATAATAATAATAATAATAAAAATAATAATAATAATAATAATAATAATAAAAAAGTGTTGAATAGGAGTTTAAGGTTATTTTAGCTGAAATTTTATGTCAATTTGAAAATAAAAATAAAAGTCTTGTAGGGGTGGGTGGTATGGCAAACCAAAGATTTTTTGTCATATACCAAATACTGTATCAAAATTTTCAGTATATAAAAATTATACAGTTATCTTACCTAAACTTTCGGTAAATCAGAGTTCGATATACCGAAATTTCAATATAGAGAAATAACATACCTTTTGCTTACCGATATTTCGATATACTGTATCATACCTAAAGTATCGGTATTTACCTTCCTATGTGGATAGTTTGCTAATGTGTTATGCACCTAAAATTCAATATATCTAATTAAAAATTGTACTAGAAAAATAAAAGATAGCTATAAAAAAATCTAATAGATAATAATAAATTCATAATATGAAAAATATACGACAATCCACAAATGACCAAATTAAATAATAATACCAAAGAAATCTACCCAAGAATTATATGGAATTTATATTGAAATCAACATTTTTAAGTTTTCATATAGTATAGAACTACGTAATTAAGAAAGAAGTACAATATACCATGCAAGCCAATCAAACTTTACCACCATTTATGATTATGAAATCTACCATAGGATTATATATATATATATATATATAAATTTATTATATTTGTTTATATCATGTAGGTATGGTATACCGTACCTTATTACTAAAAAAATTAAATATTTTACAGTATTTCGGTATATACCAAAATACCGCGGTATTAATGATTTATATACCTTTATTGTACCAAAATTTTCAATACGGTATCATACCTTACTAAAAATTTCG
This sequence comes from Pogostemon cablin, assembly GCA_023678885.1. Taxonomy (NCBI): domain Eukaryota; kingdom Viridiplantae; phylum Streptophyta; class Magnoliopsida; order Lamiales; family Lamiaceae; genus Pogostemon; species Pogostemon cablin. Next base: position 30,541,021 of record CM042959.1, read on the forward strand.
GCAAGAATGGGGGGCTTAGCACCTTAGTCTCTGATTGGGGACTGTTCTTGACTAGAATATATCTTGAACTTGACTTGAAGATCTTGAACTTTCTTGACTAGAATATATCTTGAACTTGACTTGAAGATCTTGAACTTGATCTTCGACTTAGATCTTCACTTGGATCTGGATCTTCGACTTGACTTGGTCTTGATCTTCACTTGATCTTCGCTGGACTTGGATCTTGATCTTCACTTGATCTTGATCTCCGCTTGACTTGGATCTTGATCTTCACTTGATCTTGATCTCCGCTTGCTTGACTTGGATCTTGATCTTGATCTTCGCTTGATCTTGATCTCTGATCGAAGGCGGCTGGTTGGAAGAATTTTATTCAATAAATTAAATAGGAAATTTTTATTATTATGATATAATGTAAAATTTTATTCAAACATAGTAAATAATGCCAAGAATTATTGAAGCAAATACTAAACACTTCTTAAAATATGGTCAAATATAATCAAATTTCTTTTTATGCGTTAATTTTAAAACCGTTAAACCGCAAAATAATTGACTGAAATTGCATAGTTAAATTATATAATACTCTAAACCCCAAACAATAAGGGAAAAATTACAATTATACATTAAACTCGAGGAGAAAAATATATCCTAAACCATTAGAGGTGAATATATCTTAAATCACAAGGATGAAGGGGAGGGTGGAAAGACTTTCCAACTGAGCTTGGTTGCTGCAGGGTGGGGGTTCGAATTCTACTTTTGACATGAATTTGGCCCCTTGCAAGAATAAGTTAAACAGTGAGCTCTCTGTATAAGCCACTTGAGACATAAGTTAAACAGTGAGCTATCCCTATAAGCCACTTGAGGCACATCATGAAATTTACCTTCTCCACCAATCCTCAGAGAAGGGGTGGTGGGGCCCGAATGGTGGGGTACACCATTTATAAACCATAAGAGTAAATTTATAATTATATCCTTATAATTAATTCTTAAAATAAAATTAAAAATAAAAAAAATAACAATAATAAAAACCAAAAACTTAATTAGCGCAAGGTTCGCAAAATTTAGAAAATCTAGGTATCATGCAATGAATTTATATGTGTCATGGGAAAAAGGCTAAGGGCCAACACTAAGATCACCTAAACTCCCTCTCGGAATGAATAGGATATGGAATGGCATTCATTGGATTGGTTCTCACTCAAACAATTCCAACTAGGTACTAAGCTTGAAATGAGAGTCCCTTCACATAATCTATTGACTTCTCAATCTAATAAATGATATGTTCTATCAAAGGGTTCTAAACTATGAAGGACTTCTCAATCTCTTCACAATCTATAATGCACATGAAGTGTTTGATGAAATGATTCACTTAATTATCCTAAATATGCAATTGACTTCTCAATCTAATCACATGCTTAAAACAATTAAACACACAAATCATCATAAACTTCAAGATCTAAAGCATCAATGATAGAAAATCAATTAACCCAATCAACATAATCATTCAATTGCAAAATACCAAAAATTATCCAACACAATTCATATTGCTAATCTCACAAGGGAGATTAGCCTCTCATATCCATAAGAAAATTAACATAGACATTAAATTCCTTACAAAACATGATAAACAATAGGTTTCAATACAAAGTTTAGATGAAAACTCCCTTGGATGTCTCCAATGGTGATCTTCTTCTTCCCCTTGCAATTCACCTCTCTTCCTTGCTTCTCTAGCTACTTGGATGAAGGATTTGATGGTTGGATCAAGGTAGATCCAAAGGATGAAGAATGGATGAAGGTAAAGGTGAAGAATGGAGGAAATGGTGTGTGTGGAAGGGGTGGAAATCGAATCTTTTTCATAAAATCTGAATGGAGGGGTATTTATACTCCTTCACAAGCTTCTAGAAGGATTCTGAATTTTTCTGATCCCTGACACGACACGAGTCGTGTGGCGCAACACGGCCATAAGGTGCCCGTGTTGCGTGAACTGATGCTCCCGCACGGCCATTGCTTACAGGCCCGTGTTGGCTACACGGGTCGTGTGCTGCAACACGAGTCGAGCTCCGCAACACGGCCAAGTGGTGGTCGCGTTGGATAAATAGATGTCGCCGCACGGCCATTCTGGACAGGCCCGTGTTAGCAACACGAGTCGTGTGCTGCGACACGACTCGTGCTCCCGACACGGCCAGTCGTGTTGTTGCTGCTCTGTTTCCTTCACTGTTTTGGCTCGTTCTCCCTCGTTTCAACTCCAAATTGAGATCCGCTTTTTCCTACATCTTCCTTATCATGTTTAGCATCAAATAAAGAGTGAAAATCTTATTTTTAAGCTCATTCACATATATTTCCATAAAAACACAAAACACAATCAAATAGTACATAAAATACGGGTAAAATAATACGAAAACACATATAAAAAGACACTAAAATCTAGGTGAAAATATCACTCATCATATATCATCATGTCTAATAACTAATTTGACCATAAAAATGGAAAGAAAATGCTCACTTCAAGGACTTCTTAACCTGGCTCACGGAGTAGAATCAGCTCTGCACTTTGACTTTTTAGTGACTACATGGCATAAGATTCCTAGAATCTTATACTCTGAAAACATGTTCTCCAACTATATTCTCATGTATAATAACTAATTTGACCATAAAAATGGCAAGAAAATGCTCACTTCAAGGAGTTCTTGACCTGTCTCACGGAGTAGAATCAGCTCTGCACTGTGAGTTTTTAGTGACTCTATGGTCGAAGTTTCCTAGCATTTTTATACGTTTATAACATGCTCTCCAACTATATTGATTAGCCATAATATAGTGGGCATGACCAATTAAAGAAATTATCGAACCACAGGGAGGAAGGTACTAGAGTTTAATCGATCTCGTATTTGTCATAGTATTATAGAGATGAATGAGAAGGGGAGATAATCAAGAAATGACAATAAAATAAAAGGATAGATGAATGGAAGATGGATGAATGAGCCAAGTAGATAGAGATGAGATTAACAATACTTAAAGTATGGAAAATCTAGGTATCATGCAATGAATTCATATGTGTCATGGGAAAAAGGCTAAGGGCCAACACTAAGATCACCTAAACTCCCTCTCGGAATGAATAGGATATGGAATGACATTCATTGGATTGGTTCTCACTCAAACAATTCCAACTAGGTACTAAGCTTGAAATGAGAGTCCCTTCACATAATCTATTGACTTCTCAATCTAATAAATGATATGTTCTATCAAAGGGTTCTAAACTATGAAGGACTTCTCAATCTCTTCACAATCTATAATGCACATGAAGTGTTTGATGAAATGATTCACTTAATTATCCTAAATATGCAATTGACTTCTCAATCTAATCACATGCTTAAAACAATTAAACACACAAATCATCATAAACCTCAAGATCTAAAGCATCAATGATAGAAAATCAATTAACCCAATCAACATAATCATTCAATTGCAAAATACCAAAAATTATCCAACACAATTCATATTGCTAATCTCACAAGGGAGATTAGCCTCTCATATCCATAAGAAAATTAACATAGACATTAAATTCCTTACAAAACATGATAAACAATAGGTTTCAATACAAAGTTTAGATGAAAACTCCCTTGGATGTCTCCAATGGTGATCTTCTTCTTCCCCTTGCAATTCACCTCTCTTCCTTGCTTCTCTAGCTACTTAGATGAAGGATTTGATGGTTGGATCAAGGTAGATCCAAAGGATGAAGAATGGATGAAGGTAAAGGTGAAGAATGGAGGAAATGGTGTGTGTGGAAGGGGTGGAAATCGGATCTTTTTCATAAAATCTGAATGGAGGGGTATTTATACTCCTTGACAAGCTTCTAGAAGGATTCTGAATTTTTCTGATCCCTGACACGACACGAGTCGTGTGGCGCAACACGGCCATAAGGTGCCCGTGTTGCGTGAACTGATGCTCCCGCACGGCCATTGCTTACAGGCCCGTGTTGGCTACACGGGTCGTGTGCTGCAACACGAGTCGAGCTCCGCAACACGGCCAAGTGGTGGTCGTGTTGGATAAATAGATGTCGCCCCACGGCCATTCTGGACAGGCCCGTGTTAGCAACACGAGTCGTGTGCTGCGACACGACTCGTGCTCCCGACACGGCCAGTCGTGTTGCTGCTGCTCTGTTTCCTTCACTGTTTTGGCTCGTTCTCCCTCGTTTCAACTCCAAATTGAGATCCGCTTTTTCCTACATCTTCCTTATCATGTTTAGCATCAAATAAAGATTGAAAATCTTATTTTTAAGCTCATTCACATATATTTCCATAAAAACACAAAACACAAAACACAATCAAATAGTACATAAAATACGGGTAAAATAATACGAAAACACATATAAAAAGACACTAAAATCTAGGTGAAAATATCACTCATCATATATCATTATGTCTAATAACTAATTTGACCATAAAAATGGAAAGAAAATGCTCACTTCAAGGACTTCTTAACCTGGCTCACGGAGTAGAATCAGCTCTGCACTTTGACTTTTTAGTGACCACATGGCATAAGCTTCCTAGAATCTTATACTCTGAAAACATGTTCTCCAACTATATTCTAATGTATAATAACTAATTTGACCATAAAAATGGCAAGAAAATGCTCACTTCAAGGAGTTCTTGACCTGTCTCACGGAGTAGAATCAGCTCTGCACTGTGAGTTTTTAGTGACTCTATGGTCGAAGTTTCCTAGCATTTTTATACGTTTATAACATGTTCTCCAACTATATTGATTAGCCATAATATAGTGGGCATGACCAATTAAAGAAATTATCGAACCACAGGGAGGAAGGTACTAGAGTTTAATCGATCTCGTATTTGTCATAGTATTATAGAGATGAATGAGAAGGGGAGATAATCAAGAAATGACAATAAAATAAAAGGATAGATGAATGGAAGATGGATGAATGAGCCAAGTAGATAGAGATGAGATTAACAATACTTAAAGTATGGAAAATCTAGGTATCATGCAATGAATTCATATGTGTCATGGGAAAAAGGCTAAGGGCCAACACTAAGATCACCTAAACTCCCTCTCGGAATGAATAGGATATGGAATGACATTCATTGGATTGGTTCTCACTCAAACAATTCCAACTAGGTACTAAGCTTGAAATGAGAGTCCCTTCACATAATCTATTGACTTCTCAATCTAATAAATGATATGTTCTATCAAAGGGTTCTAAACTATGAAGGACTTCTCAATCTCTTCACAATCTATAATGCACATGAAGTGTTTGATGAAATGATTCACTTAATTATCCTAAATATGCAATTGACTTCTCAATCTAATCACATGCTTAAAACAATTAAACACACAAATCATCATAAACCTCAAGATCTAAAGCATCAATGATAGAAAATCAATTAACCCAATCAACATAATCATTCAATTGCAAAATACCAAAAATTATCCAACACAATTCATATTGCTAATCTCACAAGGGAGATTAGCCTCTCATATCCATAAGAAAATTAACATAGACATTAAATTCCTTACAAAACATGATAAACAATAGGTTTCAATACAAAGTTTAGATGAAAACTCCCTTGGATGTCTCCAATGGTGATCTTCTTCTTCCCCTTGCAATTCACCTCTCTTCCTTGCTTCTCTAGCTACTTGGATGAAGGATTTGATGGTTGGATCAAGGTAGATCCAAAGGATGAAGAATGGATGAAGGTAAAGGTGAAGAATGGAGGAAATGGTGTGTGAGGAAGGGGTGGAAATCGAATCTTTTTCATAAAATCTGAATGGAGGGGTATTTATACTCCTTGACAAGCTTCTAGAAGGATTCTGAATTTTTCTGATCCCTGACACGACACGAGTCGTGTGGCGCAACACGGCCATAAGGTGCCCGTGTTGCGTGAACTGATGCTCCCGCACGGCCATTGCTTACAGGCCCGTGTTGGCTACACGGGTCGTGTGCTGCAACACGAGTCGAGCTCCGCAACACGGCCAAGTGGTGGTCGTGTTGGATAAATAGATGTCGCCGCACGGCCATTCTGGACAGGCCCGTGTTAGCAACACGAGTCGTGTGCTGCGACACGACTCGTGCTCCCGACACGGCCAGTCGTGTTGCTGCTGCTCTGTTTCCTTCACTGTTTTGGCTCGTTCTCCCTCGTTTCAACTCCAAATTGAGATCCGTTTTTTCCTACATATTCCTTATCATGTTTAGCATCAAATAAAGAGTGAAAATCTTATTTTTAAGCTCATTCACATATATTTCCATAAAAACACAAAACACAATCAAATAGTACATAAAATACGGGTAAAATAATACGAAAACACATATAAAAAGACACTAAAATCTAGGTGAAAATATCACTAATCATATATCATCATGTCTAATAACTAATTTGACCATAAAAATGGAAAGAAAATGCTCACTTCAAGGACTTCTTAACCTGGCTCACGGAGTAGAATCAGCTCTGCACTTTGACTTTTTAGTGACTACATGGCATAAGCTTCCTAGAATCTTATACTCTGAAAACATGTTCTCCAACTATATTCTCATGTATAATAACTAATTTGACCATAAAAATGGCAAGAAAATGCTCACTTCAAGGAGTTCTTGACCTGTCTCACGGAGTAGAATCAGCTCTGCACTGTGAGTTTTTAGTGACTCTATGGTCGAAGTTTCCTAGCATTTTTATACGTTTATAACATGTTCTCCAACTATATTGATTAGCCATAATATAGTGGGCATGACCAATTAAAGAAATTATCGAACCACAGGGAGGAAGGTATTAGAGTTTAATCGATCTCGTATTTGTCATAGTATTATAGAGATGAATGAGAAGGGGAGATAATTAAGAAATGACAATAAAATAAAAGGATAGATGAATGGAAGATGGATGAATGAGCCAAGTAGATAGAGATGAGATTAACAATACTTAAAGTATGGAAAATCTAGGTATCATGCAATGAATTCATATGTGTCATGGGAAAAAGGCTAAGGGCCAACACTAAGATCACCTAAACTCCCTCTCGGAATGAATAGGATATGGAATGACATTCATTGGATTGGTTCTCACTCAAACAATTCCAACTAGGTACTAAGCTTGAAATGAGAGTCCCTTCACATAATCTATTGACTTCTCAATCTAATAAATGATATGTTCTATCAAAGGGTTCTAAACTATGAAGGACTTCTCAATCTCTTCACAATCTATAATGCACATGAAGTGTTTGATGAAATGATTCACTTAATTATCCTAAATATGCAATTGACTTCTCAATCTAATCACATGCTTAAAACAATTAAACACACAAATCATCATAAACCTCAAGATCTAAAGCATCAATGATAGAAAATCAATTAACCCAACCAACATAATCATTCAATTGCAAAATACCAAAAATTATCCAACACAATTCATATTGCTAATCTCACAAGGGAGATTAGCCTCTCATATCCATAAGAAAATTAACATAGACATTAAATTCCTTACAAAACATGATAAACAATAGGTTTCAATACAAAGTTTAGATAAAAACTCCCTTGGATGTCTCCAATGGTGATCTTCTTCTTCCCCTTGCAATTCACCTCTCTTCCTTGCTTCTCTAGCTACTTGGATGAAGGATTTGATGGTTGGATCAAGGTAGATCCAAAGGATGAAGAATGGATGAAGGTAAAGGTGAAGAATGGAGGAAATGGTGTGTGTGGAAGGGGTGAAAATCGGATCTTTTTCATAAAATCTGAATGGAGGGGTATTTATACTCCTTGACAAGCTTCTAGAAGGATTCTGAATTTTTCTGATCCCTGACACGACACGAGTCGTGTGGCGCAACACTGCCATAAGGTGCCCGTGTTGCGTGAACTGATGCTCCCGCACGGCCATTGCTTACAGGCCCGTGTTGGCTACACGGGTCGTGTGCTGCAACACGAGTCGAGCTCCGCAACACGGCCAAGTGGTGGTCGTGTTGGATAAATAGATGTCGCCGCACGGCCATTCTGGACAGGCCCGTGTTAGCAACACGAGTCGTGTGCTGCGACACGACTCGTGCTCCCGACACGGCCAGTCGTGTTGCTGCTGCTCTGTTTCCTTCACTGTTTTGGCTCGTTCTCCCTCGTTTCAACTCCAAATTGAGATCCGCTTTTTCCTACATCTTCCTTATCATGTTTAACATCAAATAAAGATTGAAAATCTTATTTTTAAGCTCATTCACATATATTTCCATAAAAACACAAAACACAAAACACAATCAAATAGTACATAAAATACGGGTAAAATAATACGAAAACACATATAAAAAGACACTAAAATCTAGGTGAAAATATCACTAATCATATATCATCATGTCTAATAACTAATTTGACCATAAAAATGGAAAGAAAATGCTCACTTCAAGGACTTCTTAACCTGGCTCACGGAGTAGAATCAGCTCTGCACTTTGACTTTTTAGTGACTACATAGCATAAGCTTCCTAGAATCTTATACTCTGAAAACATGTTCTCCAACTATATTCTCATGTATAATAACTAATTTGACCATAAAAATGGCAAGAAAATGCTCACTTCAAGGAGTTCTTGACCTGTCTCACGGAGTAGAATCAGCTCTGCACTGTGAGTTTTTAGTGACTCTATGGTCGAAGTTTCCTAGCATTTTTATACGTTTATAACATGTTCTCCAACTATATTGATTAGCCATAATATAGTGGGCATGACCAATTAAAGAAATTATCGAACTACAGGGAGGAAGGTACTAGAGTTTAATCGATCTCGTATTTGTCATAGTATTATAGAGATGAATGAGAAGGGGAGATAATCAAGAAATGACAATAAAATAAAAGGATAGATGAATGGAAGATGGATGAATGAGCCAAGTAGATAGAGATGAGATTAACAATACTTAAAGTATGGAAAATCTAGGTATCATGCAATGAATTCATATGTGTCATGGGAAAAAGGCTAAGGGCCAACACTAAGATCACCTAAACTCCCTCTCGGAATGAATAGGATATGGAATGACATTCATTGGATTGGTTCTCACTCAAACAATTCCAACTAGGTACTAAGCTTGAAATGAGAGTCCCTTCACATAATCTATTGACTTCTCAATCTAATAAATGATATGTTCTATCAAAGGGTTCTAAACTATGAAGGACTTCTCAATCTCTTCACAATCTATAATGCACATGAAGTGTTTGATGAAATGATTCACTTAATTATCCTAAATATGCAATTGACTTCTCAATCTAATCACATGCTTAAAACAATTAAACACACAAATCATCATAAACCTCAAGATCTAAAGCATCAATGATAGAAAATCAATTAACCCAATCAACATAATCATTCAATTGCAAAATACCAAAAATTATCCAACACAATTCATATTGCTAATCTCACAAGGGAGATTAGCCTCTCATATCCATAAGAAAATTAACATAGACATTAAATTCCTTACAAAACATGATAAACAATAGGTTTCAATACAAAGTTTAGATGAAAACTCCCTTGGATGTCTCCAATGGTGATCTTCTTCTTCCCCTTGCAATTCACCTCTCTTCCTTGCTTCTCTAGCTACTTGGATGAAGGATTTGATGGTTGGATCAAGGTAGATCCAAAGGATGAAGAATGGATGAAGGTAAAGGTGAAGAATGGAGGAAATGGTGTGTGTGGAAGGGGTGGAAATCGGATCTTTTTCATAAAATCTGAATGGAGGGGTATTTATACTCCTTGACAAGCTTCTAGAAGGATTCTGAATTTTTCTGATCCCTGACACGACACGAGTCGTGTGGCGCAACACGGCCATAAGGTGCCCGTGTTGCGTGAACTGATGCTCCTGCACGGCCATTGCTTACAGGCCCGTGTTGGCTACACGGGTCGTGTGCTGCAACACGAGTCGAGCTCCGCAACACGGCTAAGTGGTGGTCGTGTTGGATAAATAGATGTCGCCGCACGGCCATTCTGGACAGGCCCGTGTTAGCAACACGAGTCGTGTGCTGCGACACGACTCGTGCTCCCGACACGGCCAGTCGTGTTGTTGCTGCTCTGTTTCCTTCACTGTTTTGGCTCGTTCTCCCTCGTTTCAACTCCAAATTGAGATCCGCTTTTTCCTACATCTTCCTTATCATGTTTAGCATCAAATAAAGAGTGAAAATCTTATTTTTAAGCTCATTCACATATATTTCCATAAAAACACAAAACACAATCAAATAGTACATAAAATACGGGTAAAATAATACGAAAACACATATAAAAAGACACTAAAATCTAGGTGAAAATATCACTCATCATATATCATCATGTCTAATAACTAATTTGACCATAAAAATGGAAAGAAAATGCTCACTTCAAGGACTTCTTAACCTGGCTCACGGAGTAGAATCAGCTCTGCACTTTGACTTTTTAGTGACTACATGGCATAAGATTCCTAGAATCTTATACTCTGAAAACATGTTCTCCAACTATATTCTCATGTATAATAACTAATTTGACCATAAAAATGGCAAGAAAATGCTCACTTCAAGGAGTTCTTGACCTGTCTCACGGAGTAGAATCAGCTCTGCACTGTGAGTTTTTAGTGACTCTATGGTCGAAGTTTCCTAGCATTTTTATACGTTTATAACATGCTCTCCAACTATATTGATTAGCCATAATATAGTGGGCATGATCAATTAAAGAAATTATCGAACCACAGGGAGGAAGGTACTAGAGTTTAATCGATCTCGTATTTGTCATAGTATTATAGAGATGAATGAGAAGGGGAGATAATCAAGAAATGACAATAAAATAAAAGGATAGATGAATGGAAGATGGATGAATGAGCCAAGTAGATAGAGATGAGATTAACAATACTTAAAGTATGGAAAATCTAGGTATCATGCAATGAATTCATATGTGTCATGGGAAAAAGGCTAAGGGCCAACACTAAGATCACCTAAACTCGCTCTCGGAATGAATAGGATATGGAATGACATTCATTGGATTGGTTCTCACTCAAACAATTCCAACTAGGTACTAAGCTTGAAATGAGAGTCCCTTCACATAATCTATTGACTTCTCAATCTAATAAATGATATGTTCTATCAAAGGGTTCTAAACTATGAAGGACTTCTCAATCTCTTCACAATCTATAATGCACATGAAGTGTTTGATGAAATGATTCACATAATTATCCTAAATATGCAATTGACTTCTCAATCTAATCACATGCTTAAAACAATTAAACACACAAATCATCATAAACCTCAAGATCTAAAGCATCAATGATAGAAAATCAATTAACCCAATCAACATAATCATTCAATTGCAAAATACCAAAAATTATCCAACACAATTCATATTGCTAATCTCACAAGGGAGATTAGCCTCTCATATCCATAAGAAAATTAACATAGACATTAAATTCCTTACAAAACATGATAAACAATAGGTTTCAATACAAAGTTTAGATGAAAACTCCCTTGGATGTCTCCAATGGTGATCTTCTTCTTCCCCTTGCAATTCACCTCTCTTCCTTGCTTCTCTAGCTACTTGGATGAAGGATTTGATGATTGGATCAAGATAGATCCAAAGGATGAAGAATGGACGAAGGTAAAGGTGAAGAATGGAGGAAATGGTGTGTGTGGAAGGGGTGGAAATCGGATCTTTTTCATAAAATTTGAATGGAGGGGTATTTATACTCCTTGACAAGCTTCTAGAAGGATTCTGAATTTTTCAGCTCCCTGACACGACACGAGTCGTGTGGCGCAACACGGCCATAAGGTGCCCGTGTTGCGTGAACTGATGCTCCCGCACGGCCATTGCTTACAGGCCCGTGTTGGCTACACGGGTCGTGTGCTGCAACACGAGTTGAGCTCCGCAACACGGCCAAGTGGTGGTCGTGTTGGATAAATAGATGTCGCCACACGGCCATTCTGGACAGGCCCGTGTTAGCAACACGAGTCGTGTGCTGCGACACGACTCGTGCTCCCGACACGGCCAGTCGTGTTGTTGCTGCTCTGTTTCCTTCACTGTTTTGGCTCGTTCTCCCTCGTTTCAACTCCAAATTGAGATCCGCTTTTTCCTACATCTTCCTTATCATGTTTAGCATCAAATAAAGAGTGAAAATCTTATTTTTAAGCTCATTCACATATATTTCCATAAAAACACAAAACACAATCAAATAGTACATAAAATACGGGTAAAATAATACGAAAACACATATAAAAAGACACTAAAATCTAGGTGAAAATATCACTCATCATATATCATCATGTCTAATAACTAATTTGACCATAAAAATGGAAAGAAAATGCTCACTTCAAGGACTTCTTAACCTGGCTCACGGAGTAGAATCAGCTCTGCACTTTGACTTTTTAGTGACTACATGGCATAAGATTCCTAGAATCTTATACTCTGAAAACATGTTCTCCAACTATATTCTCATGTATAATAACTAATTTGACCATAAAAATGGCAAGAAAATGCTCACTTCAAGGAGTTCTTGACCTGTCTCACGGAGTAGAATCAGCTCTGCACTGTGAGTTTTTAGTGACTCTATGGTCGAAGTTTCCTAGCATTTTTATACGTTTATAACATGCTCTCCAACTATATTGATTAGCCATAATATAGTGGGCATGATCAATTAAAGAAATTATCGAACCACAGGGAGGAAGGTACTAGAGTTTAATCGATCTCGTATTTGTCATAGTATTATAGAGATGAATGAGAAGGGGAGATAATCAAGAAATGACAATAAAATAAAAGGATAGATGAATGGAAGATGGATGAATGAGCCAAGTAGATAGAGATGAGATTAACAATACTTAAAGTATGGAAAATCTAGGTATCATGCAATGAATTCATATGTGTCATGGGAAAAAGGCTAAGGGCCAACACTAAGATCACCTAAACTCCCTCTCGGAATGAATAGGATATGGAATGACATTCATTGGATTGGTTCTCACTCAAACAATTCCAACTAGGTACTAAGCTTGAAATGAGAGTCCCTTCACATAATCTATTGACTTCTCAATCTAATAAATGATATGTTCTATCAAAGGGTTCTAAACTATGAAGGACTTCTCAATCTCTTCACAATCTATAATGCACATGAAGTGTTTGATGAAATGATTCACTTAATTATCCTAAATATGCAATTGACTTCTCAATCTAATCACATGCTTAAAACAATTAAACACACAAATCATCATAAACCTCAAGATCTAAAGCATCAATGATAGAAAATCAATTAACCCAATCAACATAATCATTCAATTGCAAAATACCAAAAATTATCCAACACAATTCATATTGCTAATCTCACAAGGGAGATTAGCCTCTCATATCCATAAGAAAATTAACATAGACATTAAATTCCTTACAAAACATGATAAACAATAGGTTTCAATACAAAGTTTAGATGAAAACTCCCTTGGATGTCTCCAATGGTGATCTTCTTCTTCCCCTTGCAATTCACCTCTCTTCCTTGCTTCTCTAGCTACTTGGATGAAGGATTTGATGATTGGATCAAGATAGATCCAAAGGATGAAGAATGGACGAAGGTAAAGGTGAAGAATGGAGGAAATGGTGTGTGTGGAAGGGGTGGAAATCGGATCTTTTTCATAAAATTTGAATGGAGGGGTATTTATACTCCTTGACAAGCTTCTAGAAGGATTCTGAATTTTTCAGCTCCCTGACACGACACGAGTCGTGTGGCGCAACACGGCCATAAGGTGCCCGTGTTGCGTGAACTGATGCTCCCGCACGGCCATTGCTTACAGGCCCGTGTTGGCTACACGGGTCGTGTGCTGCAACACGAGTTGAGCTCCGCAACACGGCCAAGTGGTGGTCGTGTTGGATAAATAGATGTCGCCACACGGCCATTCTGGACAGGCCCGTGTTAGCAACACGAGTCGTGTGCTGCGACACGACTCGTGCTCCCGACACGGCCAGTCGTGTTGTTGCTGCTCTGTTTCCTTCACTGTTTTGGCTCGTTCTCCCTCGTTTCAACTCCAAATTGAGATCCGCTTTTTCCTACATCTTCCTTATCATGTTTAGCATCAAATAAAGAGTGAAAATCTTATTTTTAAGCTCATTCACATATATTTCCATAAAAACACAAAACACAATCAAATAGTACATAAAATACGGGTAAAATAATACGAAAACACATATAAAAAGACACTAAAATCTAGGTGAAAATATCACTCATCATATATCATCATGTCTAATAACTAATTTGACCATAAAAATGGAAAGAAAATGCTCACTTCAAGGACTTCTTAACCTGGCTCACGGAGTAGAATCAGCTCTGCACTTTGACTTTTTAGTGACTACATGGCATAAGATTCCTAGAATCTTATACTCTGAAAACATGTTCTCCAACTATATTCTCATGTATAATAACTAATTTGACCATAAAAATGGCAAGAAAATGCTCACTTCAAGGAGTTCTTGACCTGTCTCACGGAGTAGAATCAGCTCTGCACTGTGAGTTTTTAGTGACTCTATGGTCGAAGTTTCCTAGCATTTTTATACGTTTATAACATGCTCTCCGACTATATTGATTAGCCATAATATAGTGGGCATGACCAATTAAAGAAATTATCGAACCACAGGGAGGAAGGTACTAGAGTTTAATCGATCTCGTATTTGTCATAGTATTATAGAGATGAATGAGAAGGGGAGATAATCAAGAAATGACAATAAAATAAAAGGATAGATGAATGGAAGATGGATGAATGAGCCAAGTAGATAGAGATGAGATTAACAATACTTAAAGTATGGAAAATCTAGGTATCATGCAATGAATTCATATGTGTCATGGGAAAAAGGCTAAGGGCCAACACTAAGATCACCTAAACTCCCTCTCGGAATGAATAGGATATGGAATGACATTCATTGGATTGGTTCTCACTCAAACAATTCCAACTAGGTACTAAGCTTGAAATGAGAGTCCCTTCACATAATCTATTGACTTCTCAATCTAATAAATGATATGTTCTATCAAAGGGTTCTAAACTATGAAGGACTTCTCAATCTCTTCACAATCTATAATGCACATGAAGTGTTTGATGAAATGATTCACTTAATTATCCTAAATATGCAATTGACTTCTCAATCTAATCACATGCTTAAAACAATTAAACACACAAATCATCATAAACCTCAAGATCTAAAGCATCAATGATAGAAAATCAATTAACCCAATCAACATAATCATTCAATTGCAAAATACCAAAAATTATCCAACACAATTCATATTGCTAATCTCACAAGGGAGATTAGCCTCTCATATCCATAAGAAAATTAACATAGACATTAAATTCCTTACAAAACATGATAAACAATAGGTTTCAATACAAAGTTTAGATGAAAACTCCCTTGGATGTCTCCAATGGTGATCTTCTTCTTCCCCTTGCAATTCACCTCTCTTCCTTGCTTCTCTAGCTACTTGGATGAAGGATTTGATGATTGGATCAAGATAGATCCAAAGGATGAAGAATGGACGAAGGTAAAGGTGAAGAATGGAGGAAATGGTGTGTGTGGAAGGGGTGGAAATCGGATCTTTTTCATAAAATTTGAATGGAGGGGTATTTATACTCCTTGACAAGCTTCTAGAAGGATTCTGAATTTTTCAGATCCCTGACACGACACGAGTCGTGTGGCGCAACACGGCCATAAGGTGCCCGTGTTGCGTGAACTGATGCTCCCGCACGGCCATTGCTTACAGGCCCGTGTTGGCTACACGGGTCGTGTGCTGCAACACGAGTTGAGCTCCGCAACACGGCCAAGTGGTGGTCGTGTTGGATAAATAGATGTCGCCGCACGGCCATTCTGGACTGCCCGTGTTAGCAACACGAGTCGTGTGCTGCGACACGACTCGTGCTCCCGACACGGCCAGTCGTGTTGTTGCTGCTCTGTTTCCTTCACTGTTTTGGCTCGTTCTCCCTCGTTTCAACTCCAAATTGAGATCCGCTTTTTCCTACATCTTCCTTATCATGTTTAGCATCAAATAAAGAGTGAAAATCTTATTTTTAAGCTCATTCACATATATTTCCATAAAAACACAAAACACAATCAAATAGTACATAAAATACGGGTAAAATAATACGAAAACACATATAAAAAGACACTAAAATCTAGGTGAAAATATCACTCATCATATATCATCATGTCTAATAACTAATTTGACCATAAAAATGGAAAGAAAATGCTCACTTCAAGGACTTCTTAACCTGGCTCACGGAGTAGAATCAGCTCTGCACTTTGACTTTTTAGTGACTACATGGCATAAGATTCCTAGAATCTTATACTCTGAAAACATGTTCTCCAACTATATTCTCATGTATAATAACTAATTTGACCATAAAAATGGCAAGAAAATGCTCACTTCAAGGAGTTCTTGACCTGTCTCACGGAGTAGAATCAGCTCTGCACTGTGAGTTTTTAGTGACTCTATGGTCGAAGTTTCCTAGCATTTTTATACGTTTATAACATGCTCTCCGACTATATTGATTAGCCATAATATAGTGGGCATGACCAATTAAAGAAATTATCGAACCACAGGGAGGAAGGTACTAGAGTTTAATCGATCTCGTATTTGTCATAGTATTATAGAGATGAATGAGAAGGGGAGATAATCAAGAAATGACAATAAAATAAAAGGATAGATGAATGGAAGATGGATGAATGAGCCAAGTAGATAGAGATGAGATTAACAATACTTAAAGTATGGAAAATCTAGGTATCATGCAATGAATTCATATGTGTCATGGGAAAAAGGCTAAGGGCCAACACTAAGATCACCTAAACTCCCTCTCGGAATGAATAGGATATGGAATGACATTCATTGGATTGGTTCTCACTCAAACAATTCCAACTAGGTACTAAGCTTGAAATGAGAGTCCCTTCACATAATCTATTGACTTCTCAATCTAATAAATGATATGTTCTATCAAAGGGTTCTAAACTATGAAGGACTTCTCAATCTCTTCACAATCTATAATGCACATGAAGTGTTTGATGAAATGATTCACTTAATTATCCTAAATATGCAATTGACTTCTCAATCTAATCACATGCTTAAAACAATTAAACACACAAATCATCATAAACCTCAAGATCTAAAGCATCAATGATAGAAAATCAATTAACCCAATCAACATAATCATTCAATTGCAAAATACCAAAAATTATCCAACACAATTCATATTGCTAATCTCACAAGGGAGATTAGCCTCTCATATCCATAAGAAAATTAACATAGACATTAAATTCCTTACAAAACATGATAAACAATAGGTTTCAATACAAAGTTTAGATGAAAACTCCCTTGGATGTCTCCAATGGTGATCTTCTTCTTCCCCTTGCAATTCACCTCTCTTCCTTGCTTCTCTAGCTACTTGGATGAAGGATTTGATGATTGGATCAAGATAGATCCAAAGGATGAAGAATGGACGAAGGTAAAGGTGAAGAATGGAGGAAATGGTGTGTGTGGAAGGGGTGGAAATCGGATCTTTTTCATAAAATTTGAATGGAGGGGTATTTATACTCCTTGACAAGCTTCTAGAAGGATTCTGAATTTTTCAGATCCCTGACACGACACGAGTCGTGTGGCGCAACACGGCCATAAGGTGCCTGTGTTGCGTGAACTGATGCTCCCGCACGGCCATTGCTTACAGGCCCGTGTTGGCTACACGGGTCGTGTGCTGCAACACGAGTCGAGCTCCGCAACACGGCCAAGTGGTGGTCGTGTTGGATAAATAGATGTCGCCGCACGGCCATTCTGGACAGGCCCGTGTTAGCAACACGAGTCGTGTGCTGCGACACGACTCGTGCTCCCGACACGGCCAGTCGTGTTGTTGCTGCTCTGTTTCCTTCACTGTTTTGGCTCGTTCTCCCTCGTTTCAACTCCAAATTGAGATCCGCTTTTTCCTACATCTTCCTTATCATGTTTAGCATCAAATAAAGAGTGAAAATCTTATTTTTAAGCTCATTCATATATATTTCCATAAAAACACAAAACACAATCAAATAGTACATAAAATACGGGTAAAATAATACGAAAACACATATAAAAAGACACTAAAATCTAGGTGAAAATATCACTCATCATATATCATCATGTCTAATAACTAATTTGACCATAAAAATGGAAAGAAAATGCTCACTTCAAGGACTTCTTAACCTGGCTCACGGAGTAGAATCAGCTCTGCACTTTGACTTTTTAGTGACTACATGGCATAAGATTCCTAGAATCTTATACTCTGAAAACATGTTCTCCAACTATATTCTCATGTATAATAACTAATTTGACCATAAAAATGGCAAGAAAATGCTCACTTCAAGGAGTTCTTGACCTGTCTCACGGAGTAGAATCAGCTCTGCACTGTGAGTTTTTAGTGACTCTATGGTCGAAGTTTCCTAGCATTTTTATACGTTTATAACATGCTCTCCAACTATATTGATTAGCCATAATATAGTGGGCATGACCAATTAAAGAAATTATCGAACCACAGGGAGGAAGGTACTAGAGTTTAATCGATCTCGTATTTGTCATAGTATTATAGAGATGAATGAGAAGGGGAGATAATCAAGAAATGACAATAAAATAAAAGGATAGATGAATGGAAGATGGATGAATGAGCCAAGTAGATAGAGATGAGATTAACAATACTTAAAGTATGGAAAATCTAGGTATCATGCAATGAATTCATATGTGTCATGGGAAAAAGGCTAAGGGCCAACACTAAGATCACCTAAACTCCCTCTCGGAATGAATAGGATATGGAATGACATTCATTGGATTGGTTCTCACTCAAACAATTCCAACTAGGTACTAAGCTTGAAATGAGAGTCCCTTCACATAATCTATTGACTTCTCAATCTAATAAATGATATGTTCTATCAAAGGGTTCTAAACTATGAAGGACTTCTCAATCTCTTCACAATCTATAATGCACATGAAGTGTTTGATGAAATGATTCACTTAATTATCCTAAATATGCAATTGACTTCTCAATCTAATCACATGCTTAAAACAATTAAACACACAAATCATCATAAACCTCAAGATCTAAAGCATCAATGATAGAAAATCAATTAACCCAATCAACATAATCATTCAATTGCAAAATACCAAAAATTATCCAACACAATTCATATTGCTAATCTCACAAGGGAGATTAGCCTCTCATATCCATAAGAAAATTAACATAGACATTAAATTCCTTACAAAACATGATAAACAATAGGTTTCAATACAAAGTTTAGATGAAAACTCCCTTGGATGTCTCCAATGGTGATCTTCTTCTACCCCTTGCAATTCACCTCTCTTCCTTGCTTCTCTAGCTACTTGGATGAAGGATTTGATGATTGGATCAAGATAGATCCAAAGGATGAAGAATGGACGAAGGTAAAGGTGAAGAATGGAGGAAATGGTGTGTGTGGAAGGGGTGGAAATCGGATCTTTTTCATAAAATTTGAATGGAGGGGTATTTATACTCCTTGACAAGCTTCTAGAAGGATTCTGAATTTTTCAGATCCCTGACACGACACGAGTCGTGTGGCGCAACACGGCCATAAGGTGCCCGTGTTGCGTGAACTGATGCTCCCGCACGGCCATTGCTTACAGGCCCGTGTTGGCTACACGGGTCGTGTGCTGCAACACGAGTCGAGCTCCGCAACACGGCCAAGTGGTGGTCGTGTTGGATAAATAGATGTCGCCGCACGGCCATTCTGGACAGGCCCGTGTTAGCAACACGAGTCGTGTGCTGCGACACGACTCGTGCTCCCGACACGGCCAGTCGTGTTGTTGCTGCTCTGTTTCCTTCACTGTTTTGGCTCGTTCTCCCTCGTTTCAACTCCAAATTGAGATCCGCTTTTTCCTACATCTTCCTTATCATGTTTAGCATCAAATAAAGAGTGAAAATCTTATTTTTAAGCTCATTCACATATATTTCCATAAAAACACAAAACACAATCAAATAGTACATAAAATACGGGTAAAATAATACGAAAACACATATAAAAAGACACTAAAATCTAGGTGAAAATATCACTCATCATATATCATCATGTCTAATAACTAATTTGACCATAAAAATGGAAAGAAAATGCTCACTTCAAGGACTTCTTAACCTGGCTCACGGAGTAGAATCAGGTCTGCACTTTGACTTTTTAGTGACTACATGGCATAAGATTCCTAGAATCTTATACTCTGAAAACATGTTCTCCAACTATATTCTCATGTATAATAACTAATTTGACCATAAAAATGGCAAGAAAATGCTCACTTCAAGGAGTTCTTGACCTGTCTCACGGAGTAGAATCAGCTCTGCACTGTGAGTTTTTAGTGACTCTATGGTCGAAGTTTCCTAGCATTTTTATACGTTTATAACATGCTCTCCAACTATATTGATTAGCCATAATATAGTGGGCATGACCAATTAAAGAAATTATCGAACCACAGGGAGGAAGGTACTAGAGTTTAATCGATCTCGTATTTGTCATAGTATTATAGAGATGAATGAGAAGGGGAGATAATCAAGAAATGACAATAAAATAAAAGGATAGATGAATGGAAGATGGATGAATGAGCCAAGTAGATAGAGATGAGATTAACAATACTTAAAGTATGGAAAATCTAGGTATCATGCAATGAATTCATATGTGTCATGGGAAAAAGGCTAAGGGCCAACACTAAGATCACCTAAACTCCCTCTCGGAATGAATAGGATATGGAATGACATTCATTGGATTGGTTCTCACTCAAACAATTCCAACTAGGTACTAAGCTTGAAATGAGAGTCCCTTCACATAATCTATTGACTTCTCAATCTAATAAATGATATGTTCTATCAAAGGGTTCTAAACTATGAAGGACTTCTCAATCTCTTCACAATCTATAATGCACATGAAGTGTTTGATGAAATGATTCACTTAATTATCCTAAATATGCAATTGACTTCTCAATCTAATCACATGCTTAAAACAATTAAACACACAAATCATCATAAACCTCAAGATCTAAAGCATCAATGATAGAAAATCAATTAACCCAATCAACATAATCATTCAATTGCAAAATACAAAAAATTATCCAACACAATTCATATTGCTAATCTCACAAGGGAGATTAGCCTCTCATATCCATAAGAAAATTAACATAGACATTAAATTCCTTACAAAACATGATAAACAATAGGTTTCAATACAAAGTTTAGATGAAAACTCCCTTGGATGTCTCCAATGGTGATCTTCTTCTTCCCCTTGCAATTCACCTCTCTTCCTTGCTTCTCTAGCTACTTGGATGAAGGATTTGATGATTGGATCAAGATAGATCCAAAGGATGAAGAATGGACGAAGGTAAAGGTGAAGAATGGAGGAAATGGTGTGTGTGGAAGGGGTGGAAATCGGATCTTTTTCATAAAATCTGAATGGAGGGGTATTTATACTCCTTGACAAGCTTCTAGAAGGATTCTGAATTTTTCAGATCCCTGACACGACACGAGTCGTGTGGCGCAACACGGCCATAAGGTGCCCGTGTTGCGTGAACTGATGCTCCCGCACGGCCATTGCTTACAGGCCCGTGTTGGCTACACGGGTCGTGTGCTGCAACACGAGTCGAGCTCCGCAACACGGCCAAGTGGTGGTCGTGTTGGATAAATAGATGTCGCCGCACGGCCATTCTGCACAGGCCCGTGTTAGCAACACGAGTCGTGTGCTGCGACACGACTCGTGCTCCCGACACGGCCAGTCGTGTTGTTGCTGCTCTGTTTCCTTCACTGTTTTGGCTCGTTCTCCCTCGTTTCAACTCCAAATTGAGATCCGCTTTTTCCTACATCTTCCTTATCATGTTTAGCATCAAATAAAGAGTGAAAATCTTATTTTTAAGCTCATTCACATATATTTCCATAAAAACACAAAACACAATCAAATAGTACATAAAATACGGGTAAAATAATACGAAAACACATATAAAAAGACACTAAAATCTAGGTGAAAATATCACTCATCATATATCATCATGTCTAATAACTAATTTGACCATAAAAATGAAAAGAAAATGCTCACTTCAAGGACTTCTTAACCTGGCTCACGGAGTAGAATCAGGTCTGCACTTCGACTTTTTAGTGACTACATGGCATAAGATTCCTAGAATCTTATACTCTGAAAACATGTTCTCCAACTATATTCTCATGTATAATAACTAATTTGACCATAAAAATGGCAAGAAAATGCTCACTTCAAGGAGTTCTTGACCTGTCTCACGGAGTAGAATCAGCTCTGCACTGTGAGTTTTTAGTGACTCTATGGTCGAAGTTTCCTAGCATTTTTATACGTTTATAACATGCTCTCCAACTATATTGATTAGCCATAATATAGTGGGCATGACCAATTAAAGAAATTATCGAACCACAGGGAGGAAGGTACTAGAGTTTAATCGATCTCGTATTTGTCATAGTATTATAGAGATGAATGAGAAGGGGAGATAATCAAGAAATGACAATAAAATAAAAGGATAGATGAATGGAAGATGGATGAATGAGCCAAGTAGATAGAGATGAGATTAACAATACTTAAAGTATGGAAAATCTAGGTATCATGCAATGAATTCATATGTGTCATGGGAAAAAGGCTAAGGGCCAACACTAAGATCACCTAAACTCCCTCTCGGAATGAATAGGATATGGAATGACATTCATTGGATTGGTTCTCACTCAAACAATTCCAACTAGGTACTAAGCTTGAAATGAGAGTCCCTTCACATAATCTATTGACTTCTCAATCTAATAAATGATATGTTCTATCAAAGGGTTCTAAACTATGAAGGACTTCTCAATCTCTTCACAATCTATAATGCACATGAAGTGTTTGATGAAATGATTCACTTAATTATCCTAAATATGCAATTGACTTCTCAATCTAATCACATGCTTAAAACAATTAAACACACAAATCATCATAAACCTCAAGATCTAAAGCATCAATGATAGAAAATCAATTAACCCAATCAACATAATCATTCAATTGCAAAATACAAAAAATTATCCAACACAATTCATATTGCTAATCTCACAAGGGAGATTAGCCTCTCATATCCATAAGAAAATTAACATAGACATTAAATTCCTTACAAAACATGATAAACAATAGGTTTCAATACAAAGTTTAGATGAAAACTCCCTTGGATGTCTCCAATGGTGATCTTCTTCTTCCCCTTGCAATTCACCTCTCTTCCTTGTTTCTCTAACTACTTGGATGAAGGATTTGATGATTGGATCAAGATAGATCCAAAGGATGAAGAATGGACGAAGGTAAAGGTGAAGAATGGAGGAAATGGTGTGTGTGGAAGGGGTGGAAATCGGATCTTTTTCATAAAATCTGAATGGAGGGGTATTTATACTCCTTGACAAGCTTCTAGAAGGATTCTGAATTTTTCAGATCCCTGACACGACACGAGTCGTGTGGCGCAACACGGCCATAAGGTGCCCGTGTTGCGTGAACTGATGCTCCCGCACGGCCATTGCTTACAGGCCCGTGTTGGCTACACGGGTCGTGTGCTGCAACACGAGTCGAGCTCCGCAACACGGCCAAGTGGTGGTCGTGTTGGATTAATAGATGTCGCCGCACGGCCATTCTGGACAGGCCCGTGTTAGCAACACGAGTCGTGTGCTGCGACACGACTCGTGCTCCCGACACGGCCAGTCGTGTTGTTGCTGCTCTGTTTCCTTCACTGTTTTGGCTCGTTCTCCCTCGTTTCAACTCCAAATTGAGATCCGCTTTTTCCTACATCTTCCTTATCATGTTTAGCATCAAATAAAGAGTGAAAATCTTATTTTTAAGCTCATTCACATATATTTCCATAAAAACACAAAACACAATCAAATAGTACATAAAATACGGGTAAAATAATACGAAAACACATATAAAAAGACACTAAAATCTAGGTGAAAATATCACTCATCATATATCATCATGTCTAATAACTAATTTGACCATAAAAATGAAAAGAAAATGCTCACTTCAAGGACTTCTTAACCTGGCTCACGGAGTAGAATCAGGTCTGCACTTTGACTTTTTAGTGACTACATGGCATAAGATTCCAAGAATCTTATACTCTGAAAACATGTTCTCCAACTATATTCTCATGTATAATAACTAATTTGACCATAAAAATGGCAAGAAAATGCTCACTTCAAGGAGTTCTTGACCTGTCTCACGGAGTAGAATCAGCTCTGCACTGTGAGTTTTTAGTGACTCTATGGTCGAAGTTTCCTAGCATTTTTATACGTTTATAACATGCTCTCCAACTATATTGATTAGCCATAATATAGTGGGCATGACCAATTAAAGAAATTATCGAACCACAGGGAGGAAGGTACTAGAGTTTAATCGATCTCGTATTTGTCATAGTATTATAGAGATGAATGAGAAGGGGAGATAATCAAGAAATGACAATAAAATAAAAGGATAGATGAATGGAAGATAGATGAATGAGCCAAGTAGATAGAGATGAGATTAACAATACTTAAAGTATGGAAAATCTAGGTATCATGCAATGAATTCATATGTGTCATGGGAAAAAGGCTAAGGGCCAACACTAAGATCACCTAAACTCCCTCTCGGAATGAATAGGATATGGAATGACATTCATTGGATTGGTTCTCACTCAAACAATTCCAACTAGGTACTAAGCTTGAAATGAGAGTCCCTTCACATAATCTATTGACTTCTCAATCTAATAAATGATATGTTCTATCAAAGGGTTCTAAACTATGAAGGACTTCTCAATCTCTTCACAATCTATAATGCACATGAAGTGTTTGATGAAATGATTCACTTAATTATCCTAAATATGCAATTGACTTCTCAATCTAATCACATGCTTAAAATAATTAAACACACAAATCATCATAAACCTCAAGATCTAAAGCATCAATGATAGAAAATCAATTAACCCAATCAACATAATCATTCAATTGCAAAATACAAAAAATTATCCAACACAATTCATATTGCTAATCTCACAAGGGAGATTAGCCTCTCATATCCATAAGAAAATTAACATAGACATTAAATTCCTTACAAAACATGATAAACAATAGGTTTCAATACAAAGTTTAGATGAAAACTCCCTTGGATGTCTCCAATGGTGATCTTCTTCTTCCCCTTGCAATTCACCTCTCTTCCTTGCTTCTCTAGCTACTTGGATGAAGGATTTGATGATTGGATCAAGATAGATCCAAAGGATGAAGAATGGACGAAGGTAAAGGTGAAGAATGGAGGAAATGGTGTGTGTGGAAGGGGTGGAAATCGGATCTTTTTCATAAAATCTGAATGGAGGGGTATTTATACTCCTTGACAAGCTTCTAGAAGGATTCTGAATTTTTCAGATCCCTGACACGACACGAGTCGTGTGGCGCAACACGGCCATAAGGTGCCCGTGTTGCGTGAACTGATGCTCCCGCACGGCCATTGCTTACAGGCCCGTGTTGGCTACACGGGTCGTGTGCTGCAACACGAGTCGAGCTCCGCAACACGGCCAAGTGGTGGTCGTGTTGGATAAATAGATGTCGCCGCACGGCCATTCTGGACAGGCCCGTGTTAGCAACACGAGTCGTGTGCTGCGACACGACTCGTGCTCCCGACACGGCCAGTCGTGTTGTTGCTGCTCTGTTTCCTTCACTATTTTGGCTCGTTCTCCCTCGTTTCAACTCCAAATTGAGATCCGCTTTTTCCTACATCTTCCTTATCATGTTTAGCATCAAATAAAGAGTGAAAATCTTATTTTTAAGCTCATTCACATATATTTCCATAAAAACACAAAACACAATCAAATAGTACATAAAATACGGGTAAAATAATACGAAAACACATATAAAAAGACACTAAAATCTAGGTGAAAATATCACTCATCATATATCATCATGTCTAATAACTAATTTGACCATAAAAATGGAAAGAAAATGCTCACTTCAAGGACTTCTTAACCTGGCTCACGGAGTAGAATCAGCTCTGCACTTTGACTTTTTAGTGACTACATGGCATAAGATTCCTAGAATCTTATACTCTGAAAACATGTTCTCCAACTATATTCTCATGTATAATAACTAATTTGACCATAAAAATGGCAAGAAAATGCTCACTTCAAGGAGTTCTTGACCTGTCTCACGGAGTAGAATCAGCTCTGCACTGTGAGTTTTTAGTGACTCTATGGTCGAAGTTTCCTAGCATTTTTATACGTTTATAACATGCTCTCCAACTATATTGATTAGCCATAATATAGTGGGCATGACCAATTAAAGAAATTATCGAACCACAGGGAGGAAGGTACTAGAGTTTAATCGATCTCGTATTTGTCATAGTATTATAGAGATGAATGAGAAGGGGAGATAATCAAGAAATGACAATAAAATAAAAGGATAGATGAATGGAAGATGGATGAATGAGCCAAGTAGATAGAGATGAGATTAACAATACTTAAAGTATGGAAAATCTAGGTATCATGCAATGAATTCATATGTGTCATGGGAAAAAGGCTAAGGGCCAACACTAAGATCACCTAAACTCCCTCTCGGAATGAATAGGATATGGAATGACATTCATTGGATTGGTTCTCACTCAAACAATTCCAACTAGGTACTAAGCTTGAAATGAGAGTCCCTTCACATAATCTATTGACTTCTCAATCTAATAAATGATATGTTCTATCAAAGGGTTCTAAACTATGAAGGACTTCTCAATCTCTTCACAATCTATAATGCACATGAAGTGTTTGATGAAATGATTCACTTAATTATCCTAAATATGCAATTGACTTCTCAATCTAATCACATGCTTAAAACAATTAAACACACAAATCATCATAAACCTCAAGATCTAAAGCATCAATGATAGAAAATCAATTAACCCAATCAACATAATCATTCAATTGCAAAATACAAAAAATTATCCAACACAATTCATATTGCTAATCTCACAAGGGAGATTAGCCTCTCATATCCATAAGAAAATTAACATAGACATTAAATTCCTTACAAAACATGATAAACAATAGGTTTCAATACAAAGTTTAGATGAAAACTCCCTTGGATGTCTCCAATGGTGATCTTCTTCTTCCCCTTGCAATTCACCTCTCTTCCTTGCTTCTCTAGCTACTTGGATGAAGGATTTGATGATTGGATCAAGATAGATCCAAAGGATGAAGAATGGACGAAGGTAAAGGTGAAGAATGGAGGAAATGGTGTGTGTGGAAGGGGTGGAAATCGGATCTTTTTCATAAAATCTGAATGGAGGGGTATTTATACTCCTTGACAAGCTTCTAGAAGGATTCTGAATTTTTCAGATCCCTGACACGACACGAGTCGTGTGGCGCAACACGGCCATAAGGTGCCCGTGTTGCGTGAACTGATGCTCCCGCACGGCCATTGCTTACAGGCTCGTGTTGGCTACACGGGTCGTGTGCTGCAACACGAGTCGAGCTCCGCAACACGGCCAAGTGGTGGTCGTGTTGGATAAATAGATGTCGCCGCACGGCCATTCTGGACAGGCCCGTGTTAGCAACACGAGTCGTGTGCTGCGACACGACTCGTGCTCCCGACACGGCCAGTCGTGTTGTTGCTGCTCTGTTTCCTTCACTATTTTGGCTCGTTCTCCCTCATTTCAACTCCAAATTGAGATCCGCTTTTTCCTACATCTTCCTTATCATGTTTAGCATCAAATAAAGAGTGAAAATCTTATTTTTAAGCTCATTCACATATATTTCCATAAAAACACAAAACACAATCAAATAGTACATAAAATACGGGTAAAATAATACGAAAACACATATAAAAAGACACTAAAATCTAGGTGAAAATATCACTCATCATATATCATCATGTCTAATAACTAATTTGACCATAAAAATGGAAAGAAAATGCTCACTTCAAGGACTTCTTAACCTGGCTCACGGAGTAGAATCAGGTCTGCACTTTGACTTTTTAGTGACTACATGGCATAAGATTCCTAGAATCTTATACTCTGAAAACATGTTCTCCAACTATATTCTCATGTATAATAACTAATTTGACCATAAAAATGGCAAGAAAATGCTTACTTCAAGGAGTTCTTGACCTGTCTCACGGAGTAGAATCAGCTCTGCACTGTGAGTTTTTAGTGACTCTATGGTCGAAGTTTCCTAGCATTTTTATACGTTTATAACATGCTCTCCAACTATATTGATTAGCCATAATATAGTGGGCATGACCAATTAAAGAAATTATCGAACCACAGGGAGGAAGGTACTAGAGTTTAATCGATCTCGTATTTGTCATAGTATTATAGAGATGAATGAGAAGGGGAGATAATCAAGAAATGACAATAAAATAAAAGGATAGATGAATGGAAGATGGATGAATGAGCCAAGTAGATAGAGATGAGATTAACAATACTTAAAGTATGGAAAATCTAGGTATCATGCAATGAATTCATATGTGTCATGGGAAAAAGGCTAAGGGCCAACACTAAGATCACCTAAACTCCCTCTCGGAATGAATAGGATATGGAATGACATTCATTGGATTGGTTCTCACTCAAACAATTCCAACTAGGTACTAAGCTTGAAATGAGAGTCCCTTCACATAATCTATTGACTTCTCAATCTAATAAATGATATGTTCTATCAAAGGGTTCTAAACTATGAAGGACTTCTCAATCTCTTCACAATCTATAATGCACATGAAGTGTTTGATGAAATGATTCACTTAATTATCCTAAATATGCAATTGACTTCTCAATCTAATCACATGCTTAAAACAATTAAACACACAAATCATCATAAACCTCAAGATCTAAAGCATCAATGATAGAAAATCAATTAACCCAATCAACATAATCATTCAATTGCAAAATACAAAAAATTATCCAACACAATTCATATTGCTAATCTCACAAGGGAGATTAGCCTCTCATATCCATAAGAAAATTAACATAGACATTAAATTCCTTACAAAACATGATAAACAATAGGTTTCAATACAAAGTTTAGATGAAAACTCCCTTGGATGTCTCCAATGGTGATCTTCTTCTTCCCCTTGCAATTCACCTCTCTTCCTTGCTTCTCTAGCTACTTGGATGAAGGATTTGATGATTGGATCAAGATAGATCCAAAGGATGAAGAATGGACGAAGGTAAAGGTGAAGAATGGAGGAAATGGTGTGTGTGGAAGGGGTGGAAATCGGATCTTTTTCATAAAATCTGAATGGAGGGGTATTTATACTCCTTGACAAGCTTCTAGAAGGATTCTGAATTTTTCAGATCCCTGACACGACACGAGTCGTGTGGCGCAACACGGCCATAAGGTGCCCGTGTTGCGTGAACTGATGCTCCCGCACGGCCATTGCTTACAGGCCCGTGTTGGCTACACGGGTCGTGTGCTGCAACACGAGTCGAGCTCCGCAACACGGCCAAGTGGTGGTCGTGTTGGATAAATAGATGTCGCCGCACGGCCATTCTGGACAGGCCCGTGTTAGCAACACGAGTCGTGTGCTGCGACACGACTCGTGCTCCCGACACGGCCAGTCGTGTTGTTGCTGCTCTGTTTCCTTCACTGTTTTGGCTCGTTCTCCCTCGTTTCAATTCCAAATTGAGATCCGCTTTTTCCTACATCTTTCTTATCATGTTTAGCATCAAATAAAGAGTGAAAATCTTATTTTTAAGCTCATTCACATATATTTCCATAAAAACACAAAACACAATCAAATAGTACATAAAATACGGGTAAAATAATACGAAAACACATATAAAAAGACACTAAAATCTAGGTGAAAATATCACTCATCATATATCATCATGTCTAATAACTAATTTGACCATAAAAATGGAAAGAAAATGCTCACTTCAAGGACTTCTTAACCTGGCTCACGGAGTAGAATCAGCTCTGCACTTTGACTTTTTAGTGACTACATGGCATAAGATTCCTAGAATCTTATACTCTGAAAACATGTTCTCCAACTATATTCTCATGTATAATAACTAATTTGACCATAAAAATGGCAAGAAAATGCTCACTTCAAGGAGTTCTTGACCTGTCTCACGGAGTAGAATCAGCTCTGCACTGTGAGTTTTTAGTGACTCTATGGTCGAAGTTTCCTAGCATTTTTATACGTTTATAACATGCTCTCCAACTATATTGATTAGGCATAATATAGTGGGCATGACCAATTAAAGAAATTATCGAACCACAGGGAGGAAGGTACTAGAGTTTAATCGATCTCGTATTTGTCATAGTATTATAGAGATGAATGAGAAGGGGAGATAATCAAGAAATGACAATAAAATAAAAGGATAGATGAATGGAAGATGGATGAATGAGCCAAGTAGATAGAGATGAGATTAACAATACTTAAAGTATGGAAAATCTAGGTATCATGCAATGAATTCATATGTGTCATGGGAAAAAGGCTAAGGGCCAACACTAAGATCACCTAAACTCCCTCTCGGAATGAATAGGATATGGAATGACATTCATTGGATTGGTTCTCACTCAAACAATTCCAACTAGGTACTAAGCTTGAAATGAGAGTCCCTTCACATAATCTATTGACTTCTCAATCTAATAAATGATATGTTCTATCAAAGGGTTCTAAACTATGAAGGACTTCTCAATCTCTTCACAATCTATAATGCACATGAAGTGTTTGATGAAATGATTCACTTAATTATCCTAAATATGCAATTGACTTCTCAATCTAATCACATGCTTAAAACAATTAAACACACAAATCATCATAAACCTCAAGATCTAAAGCATCAATGATAGAAAATCAATTAACCCAATCAACATAATCATTCAATTGCAAAATACCAAAAATTATCCAACACAATTCATATTGCTAATCTCACAAGGGAGATTAGCCTCTCATATCCATAAGAAAATTAACATAGACATTAAATTCCTTACAAAACATGATAAACAATAGGTTTCAATACAAAGTTTAGATGAAAACTCCCTTGGATGTCTCCAATGGTGATCTTCTTCTTCCCCTTGCAATTCACCTCTCTTCCTTGCTTCTCTAGCTACTTGGATGAAGGATTTGATGATTGGATCAAGATAGATCCAAAGGATGAAGAATGGATGAAGGTAAAGGTGAAGAATGGAGGAAATGGTGTGTGTGGAAGGGGTGGAAATCGGATCTTTTTCATAAAATCTGAATGGAAGGGTATTTATACTCCTTGACAAGCTTCTAGAAGGATTCTGAATTTTTCAGATCCCTGACACGACACGAGTCGTGTGGCGCAACACGGCCATAAGGTGCCCGTGTTGCGTGAACTGATGCTCCCGCACGGCCATTGCTTACAGGCCCGTGTTGGCTACACGGGTCGTGTGCTGCAACACGAGTCGAGCTCCGCAACACGGCCAAGTGGTGGTCGTGTTGGATAAATAGATGTCGCCGCACGGCCATTCTGGACAGGCCCGTGTTAGCAACACGAGTCGTGTGCTGCGACACGACTCGTGCTCCCGACACGGCCAGTCGTGTTGTTGCTGCTCTGTTTCCTTCACTGTTTTGGCTCATTCTCCCTCGTTTCAACTCCAAATTGAGATCCGCTTTTTCCTACATCTTCCTTATCATGTTTAGCATCAAATAAAGAGTGAAAATCTTATTTTTAAGCTCATTCACATATATTTCCATAAAAACACAAAACACAATCAAATAGTACATAAAATACGGGTAAAATAATACGAAAACACATATAAAAAGACACTAAAATCTAGGTGAAAATATCACTCATCATATATCATCATGTCTAATAACTAATTTGACCATAAAAATGGAAAGAAAATGCTCACTTCAAGGACTTCTTAACCTGGCTCACGGAGTAGAATCAGGTCTGCACTTTGACTTTTTAGTGACTACATGGCATAAGATTCCTAGAATCTTATACTCTGAAAACATGTTCTCCAACTATATTCTCATGTATAATAACTAATTTGACCATAAAAATGGCAAGAAAATGCTCACTTCAAGGAGTTCTTGACCTGTCTCACGGAGTAGAATCAGCTCTGCACTGTGAGTTTTTAGTGACTCTATGGTCGAAGTTTCCTAGCATTTTTATACGTTTATAACATGCTCTCCAACTATATTGATTAGCCATAATATAGTGGGCATGACCAATTAAAGAAATTATCGAACCACAGGGAGGAAGGTACTAGAGTTTAATCGATCTCGTATTTGTCATAGTATTATAGAGATGAATGAGAAGGGGAGATAATCAAGAAATGACAATAAAATAAAAGGATAGATGAATGGAAGATGGATGAATGAGCCAAGTAGATAGAGATGAGATTAACAATACTTAAAGTATGGAAAATCTAGGTATCATGCAATGAATTCATATGTGTCATGGGAAAAAGGCTAAGGGCCAACACTAAGATCACCTAAACTCCCTCTCGGAATGAATAGGATATGGAATGACATTCATTGGATTGGTTCTCACTCAAACAATTCCAACTAGGTACTAAGCTTGAAATGAGAGTCCCTTCACATAATCTATTGACTTCTCAATCTAATAAATGATATGTTCTATCAAAGGGTTCTAAACTATGAAGGACTTCTCAATCTCTTCACAATCTATAATGCACATGAAGTGTTTGATGAAATGATTCACTTAATTATCCTAAATATGCAATTGACTTCTCAATCTAATCACATGCTTAAAATAATTAAACACACAAATCATCATAAACCTCAAGATCTAAAGCATCAATGATAGAAAATCAATTAACCCAATCAACATAATCATTCAATTGCAAAATACAAAAAATTATCCAACACAATTCATATTGCTAATCTCACAAGGGAGATTAGCCTCTCATATCCATAAGAAAATTAACATAGACATTAAATTCCTTACAAAACATGATAAACAATAGGTTTCAATACAAAGTTTAGATGAAAACTCCCTTGGATGTCTCCAATGGTGATCTTCTTCTTCCCCTTGCAATTCACCTCTCTTCCTTGCTTCTCTAGCTACTTGGATGAAGGATTTGATGATTGGATCAAGATAGATCCAAAGGATGAAGAATGGACGAAGGTAAAGGTGAAGAATGGAGGAAATGGTGTGTGTGGAAGGGGTGGAAATCGGATCTTTTTCATAAAATCTGAATGGAGGGGTATTTATACTCCTTGACAATCTTCTAGAAGGATTCTGAATTTTTCAGATCCCTGACACGACACGAGTCGTGTGGCGCAACACGGCCATAAGGTGCCCGTGTTGCGTGAACTGATGCTCCCGCACGGCCATTGCTTACAGGCCCGTGTTGGCTACACGGGTCGTGTGCTGCAACACGAGTCGAGCTCCGCAACACGGCCAAGTGGTGGTCGTGTTGGATAAATAGATGTCGCCGCACGGCCATTCTGGACAGGCCCGTGTTAGCAACACGAGTCGTGTGCTGCGACACGACTCGTGCTCCCGACACGGCCAGTCGTGTTGTTGCTGCTCTGTTTCCTTCACTATTTTGGCTCGTTCTCCCTCGTTTCAACTCCAAATTGAGATCCGCTTTTTCCTACATCTTCCTTATCATGTTTAGCATCAAATAAAGAGTGAAAATCTTATTTATAAGCTCATTCACATATATTTCCATAAAAACACAAAACACAATCAAATAGTACATAAAATACGGTAAAATAATACGAAAACACATATAAAAAGACACTAAAATCTAGGTGAAAATATCACTCATCATATATCATCATGTCTAATAACTAATTTGACCATAAAAATGGAAAGAAAATGCTCACTTCAAGGACTTCTTAACCTGGCTCACGGAGTAGAATCAGCTCTGCACTTTGACTTTTTAGTGACTACATGGCATAAGATTCCTAGAATCTTATACTCTGAAAACATGTTCTCCAACTATATTCTCATGTATAATAACTAATTTGACCATAAAAATGGCAAGAAAATGCTCACTTCAAGGAGTTCTTGACCTGTCTCACGGAGTAGAATCAGCTCTGCACTGTGAGTTTTTAGTGACTCTATGGTCGAAGTTTCCTAGCATTTTTATACGTTTATAACATGCTCTCCAACTATATTGATTAGCCATAATATAGTGGGCATGACCAATTAAAGAAATTATCGAACCACAGGGAGGAAGGTACTAGAGTTTAATCGATCTCGTATTTGTCATAGTATTATAGAGATGAATGAGAAGGGGAGATAATCAAGAAATGACAATAAAATAAAAGGATAGATGAATGGAAGATGGATGAATGAGCCAAGTAGATAGAGATGAGATTAACAATACTTAAAGTATGGAAAATCTAGGTATCATGCAATGAATTCATATGTGTCATGGGAAAAAGGCTAAGGGCCAACACTAAGATCACCTAAACTCCCTCTCGGAATGAATAGGATATGGAATGACATTCATTGGATTGGTTCTCACTCAAACAATTCCAACTAGGTACTAAGCTTGAAATGAGAGTCCCTTCACATAATCTATTGACTTCTCAATCTAATAAATGATATGTTCTATCAAAGGGTTCTAAACTATGAAGGACTTCTCAATCTCTTCACAATCTATAATGCACATGAAGTGTTTGATGAAATGATTCACTTAATTATCCTAAATATGCAATTGACTTCTCAATCTAATCACATGCTTAAAACAATTAAACACACAAATCATCATAAACCTCAAGATCTAAAGCATCAATGACAGAAAATCAATTAACCCAATCAACATAATCATTCAATTGCAAAATACCAAAAATTATCCAACACAATTCATATTGCTAATCTCACAAGGGAGATTAGCCTCTCATATCCATAAGAAAATTAACATAGACATTAAATTCCTTACAAAACATGATAAACAATAGGTTTCAATACAAAGTTTAGATGAAAACTCCCTTGGATGTCTCCAATGGTGATCTTCTTCTTCCCCTTGCAATTCACCTCTCTTCCTTGCTTCTCTAGCTACTTGGATGAAGGATTTGATGATTGGATCAAGATAGATCCAAAGGATGAAGAATGGACGAAGGTAAAGGTGAAGAATGGAGGAAATGGTGTGTGTGGAAGGGGTGGAAATCGGATCTTTTTCATAAAATCTGAATGGAGGGGTATTTATACTCCTTGACAAGCTTCTAGAAGGATTCTGAATTTTTCAGATCCCTGACACGACACGAGTCGTGTGGCGCAACACGGCCATAAGGTGCCCATGTTGCGTGAACTGATGCTCCCGCACGGCCATTGCTTACAGGCCCGTGTTGGCTACACGGGTCGTGTGCTGCAACACGAGTCGAGCTCCGCAACACGGCCAAGTGGTGGTCGTGTTGGATAAATAGATGTCGCCGCACGGCCATTCTGGACAGGCCCGTGTTAGCAACACGAGTCGTGTGCTGCGACACGACTCGTGCTCCTGACACGGCCAGTCGTGTTGTTGCTGCTCTGTTTCCTTCACTGTTTTGGCTCGTTCTCCCTCGTTTCAACTCCAAATTGAGATCCGCTTTTTCCTACATCTTTCTTATCATGTTTAGCATCAAATAAAGAGTGAAAATCTTATTTTTAAGCTCATTCACATATATTTCCATAAAAACACAAAACACAATCAAATAGTACATAAAATACGGGTAAAATAATACGAAAACACATATAAAAAGACACTAAAATCTAGGTGAAAATATCACTCATCATATATCATCATGTCTAATAACTAATTTGACCATAAAAATGGAAAGAAAATGCTCACTTCAAGGACTTCTTAACCTGGCTCACGGAGTAGAATCAGCTCTGCACTTTGACTTTTTAGTGACTACATGGCATAAGATTCCTAGAATCTTATACTCTGAAAACATGTTCTCCAACTATATTCTCATGTATAATAACTAATTTGACCATAAAAATGGCAAGAAAATGCTCACTTCAAGGAGTTCTTGACCTGTCTCACGGAGTAGAATCAGCTCTGCACTGTGAGTTTTTAGTGACTCTATGGTCGAAGTTTCCTAGCATTTTTATACGTTTATAACATGCTCTCCAACTATATTGATTAGCCATAATATAGTGGGCATGACCAATTAAAGAAATTATCGAACCACAGGGAGGAAGGTACTAGAGTTTAATCGATCTCGTATTTGTCATAGTATTATAGAGATGAATGAGAAGGGGAGATAATCAAGAAATGACAATAAAATAAAAGGATAGATGAATGGAAGATGGATGAATGAGCCAAGTAGATAGAGATGAGATTAACAATACTTAAAGTATGGAAAATCTAGGTATCATGCAATGAATTCATATGTGTCATGGGAAAAAGGCTAAGGGCCAACACTAAGATCACCTAAACTCCCTCTCGGAATGAATAGGATATGGAATGACATTCATTGGATTGGTTCTCACTCAAACAATTCCAACTAGGTACTAAGCTTGAAATGAGAGTCCCTTCACATAATCTATTGACTTCTCAATCTAATAAATGATATGTTCTATCAAAGGGTTCTAAACTATGAAGGACTTCTACATCTCTTCACAATCTATAATGCACATGAAGTGTTTGATGAAATGATTCACTTAATTATCCTAAATATGCAATTGACTTCTCAATCTAATCACATGCTTAAAACAATTAAACACACAAATCATCATAAACCTCAAGATCTAAAGCATCAATGATAGAAAATCAATTAACCCAATCAACATAATCATTCAATTGCAAAATACCAAAAATTATCCAACACAATTCATATTGCTAATCTCACAAGGGAGATTAGCCTCTCATATCCATAAGAAAATTAACATAGACATTAAATTCCTTACAAAACATGATAAACAATAGGTTTCAACACAAAGTTTAGATGAAAACTCCCTTGGATGTCTCCAATGGTGATCTTCTTCTTCCCCTTGCAATTCACCTCTCTTCCTTGCTTCTCTAGCTACTTGGATGAAGGATTTGATGATTGGATCAAGATAGATCCAAAGGATGAAGAATGGACGAAGGTAAAGGTGAAGAATGGAGGAAATGGTGTGTGTGGAAGGGGTGGAAATCGGATCTTTTTCATAAAATCTGAATGGAGGGGTATTTATACTCCTTGACAAGCTTCTAGAAGGATTCTGAATTTTTCAGATCCCTGACACGACACGAGTCGTGTGGCGCAACACGGCCATAAGGTGCCCATATTGCGTTAACTGATGCTCCCGCACGGCCATTGCTTACAGGCCCGTGTTGGCTACACGGGTCGTGTGCTGCAACACGAGTCGAGCTCCGCAACACGGCCAAGTGGTGGTCGTGTTGGATAAATAGATGTCGCCGCACGGCCATTCTGGACAGGCCCGTGTTAGCAACACGAGTCGTGTGCTGCGACACGACTCGTGCTCCCGACACGGCCAGTCGTGTTGTTGCTGCTCTGTTTCCTTCACTGTTTTGGCTCGTTCTCCCTCGTTTCAACTCCAAATTGAGATCCGTTTTTTCCTACATCTTCCTTATCATGTTTAGCATCAAATAAAGAGTGAAAATCTTATTTTTAAGCTCATTCACATATATTTCCATAAAAACACAAAACACAATCAAATAATACATAAAATACGGGTAAAATAATACGAAAACACATATAAAAAGACACTAAAATCTAGGTGAAAATATCACTCATCATATATCATCATGTCTAATAACAAATTTAACCATAAAAATGGAAAGAAAATGCTCACTTCAAGGACTTCTTAACCTGGCTCACGGAGTAGAATCAGCTCTGCACTTTGACTTTTTAGTGACTACATGGCATAAGATTCCTAGAATCTTATACTCTGAAAACATGTTCTCCAACTATATTCTCATGTATAATAACTAATTTGACCATAAAAATGGCAAGAAAATGCTCACTTCAAGGAGTTCTTGACCTGTCTCACGGAGTAGAATCAGCTCTGCACTGTGAGTTTTTAGTGACTCTATGGTCGAAGTTTCCTAGCATTTTTATACGTTTAAAACATGCTCTCCAACTATATTGATTAGCCATAATATAGTGGGCATGACCAATTAAAGAAATTATCGAACCACAGGGAGGAAGGTACTAGAGTTTAATCGATCTCGTATTTGTCATAGTATTATAGAGATGAATGAGAAGGGGAGATAATCAATAAATGACAATAAAATAAAAGGATAGATGAATGGAAGATGGATGAATGAGCCAAGTAGATAGAGATGAGATTAACAATACTTAAAGTATGGAAAATCTAGGTATCATGCAATGAATTCATATGTGTCATGGGAAAAAGGCTAAGGGCCAACACTAAGATCACCTAAACTCCCTCTCGGAATGAATAGGATATGAATGACATTCATTGGATTGGTTCTCACTCAAACAATTCCAACTAGGTACTAAGCTTGAAATGAGAGTCCCTTCACATAATCTATTGACTTCTCAATCTAATAAATGATATGTTCTATCAAAGGGTTCTAAACTATGAAGGACTTCTCAATCTCTTCACAATCTATAATGCACATGAAGTGTTTGATGAAATGATTCACTTAATTATCCTAAATATGCAATTGACTTCTCAATCTAATCACATGCTTAAAACAATTAAACACACAAATCATCATAAACCTCAAGATCTAAAGCATCAATGATAGAAAATCAATTAACCCAATCAACATAATCATTCAATTGCAAAATACCAAAAATTATCCAACACAATTCATATTGCTAATCTCACAAGGGAGATTAGCCTCTCATATCCATAAGAAAATTAACATAGACATTAAATTCCTTACAAAACATGATAAACAATAGGTTTCAATACAAAGTTTAGATGAAAACTCCCTTGGATGTCTCCAATGGTGATCTTCTTCTTCCCCTTGCAATTCACCTCTCTTCCTTGCTTCTCTAGCTACTTGGATGAAGGATTTGATGATTGGATCAAGATAGATCCAAAGGATGAAGAATGGATGAAGGTAAAGGTGAAGAATGGAGGAAATGGTGTGTGTGGAAGGGGTGGAAATCGGATCTTTTTCATAAAATCTGAATGGAGGGGTATTTATACTCCTTGACAAGCTTCTAGAAGGATTCTGAATTTTTCAGATCCCTGACACGACACGAGTCGTGTGGCACAACACGGCCATAAGGTGCCCGTGTTGCGTGAACTGATGCTCCCGCACGGCCATTGCTTACAGGCCCGTGTTGGCTACACGGGTCGTGTGCTGCAACACGAGTCGAGCTCCGCAACACGGCCAAGTGGTGGTCGTGTTGGATAAATAGATGTCGCCGCACGGCCATTCTGGACAGGCCCGTGTTAGCAACACGAGTCGTGTGCTGCGACACGACTCGTGCTCCCGACACGGCCAGTCGTGTTGTTGCTGCTCTGTTTCCTTCTCTGTTTTGGCTCGTTCTCCCTCGTTTCAACTCCAAATTGAGATCCGCTTTTTCCTACATCTTCCTTATCATGTTTAGCATCAAATAAAGAGTGAAAATCTTATTTTTAAGCTCATTCACATATATTTCCATAAAAACACAAAACACAATCAAATAGTACATAAAATACGGGTAAAATAATACGAAAACACATATAAAAAGACACTAAAATCTAGGTGAAAATATCACTCATCATATATCATCATGTCTAATAACTAATTTGACCATAAAAATGGAAAGAAAATGCTCACTTCAAGGACTTCTTAACCTGGCTCACGGAGTAGAATCAGCTCTGCACTTTGACTTTTTAGTGACTACATGGCATAAGATTCCTAGAATCTTATACTCTGAAAACATGTTCTCCAACTATATTCTCATGTATAATAACTAATTTGACCATAAAAATGGCAAGAAAATGCTCACTTCAAGGAGTTCTTGACCTGTCTCACGGAGTAGAATCAGCTCTGCACTGTGAGTTTTTAGTGACTCTATGGTCGAAGTTTCCTAGCATTTTTATACGTTTATAACATGCTCTCCAACTATATTGATTAGCCATAATATAGTGGGCATGACCAATTAAAGAAATTATCGAACCACAGAGAGGAAGGTACTAGAGTTTAATCGATCTCGTATTTGTCATAGTATTATAGAGATGAATGAGAAGGGGAGATAATCAATAAATGACAATAAAATAAAAGGATAGATGAATGGAAGATGGATGAATGAGCCAAGTAGATAGAGATGAGATTAACAATACTTAAAGTATGGAAAATCTAGGTATCATGCAATGAATTCATATGTGTCATGGGAAAAAGGCTAAGGGCCAACACTAAGATCACCTAAACTCCCTCTCGGAATGAATAGGATATGGAATGACATTCATTGGATTGGTTCTCACTCAAACAATTCCAACTAGGTACTAAGCTTGAAATGAGAGTCCCTTCACATAATCTATTGACTTCTCAATCTAATAAATGATATGTTCTATCAAAGGGTTCTAAACTATGAAGGACTTCTCAATCTCTTCACAATCTATAATGCACATGAAGTGTTTGATGAAATGATTCACTTAATTATCCTAAATATGCAATTGACTTCTCAATCTAATCACATGCTTAAAATAATTAAACACACAAATCATCATAAACCTCAAGATCTAAAGCATCAATGATAGAAAATCAATTAACCCAATCAACATAATCATTCAATTGCAAAATACCAAAAATTATCCAACACAATTCATATTGCTAATCTCACAAGGGAGATTAGCCTCTCATATCCATAAGAAAATTAACATAGACATTAAATTCCTTACAAAACATGATAAACAATAGGTTTCAATACAAAGTTTAGATGAAAACTCCCTTGGATGTCTCCAATGGTGATCTTCTTCTTCCCCTTGCAATTCACCTCTCTTCCTTGCTTCTCTAGCTACTTGGATGAAGGATTTGATGATTGGATCAAGATAGATCCAAAGGATGAAGAATGGATGAAGGTAAAGGTGAAGAATGGAGGAAATGGTGTGTGTGGAAGGGGTGGAAATCGGATCTTTTTCATAAAATCTGAATGGAGGGGTATTTATACTCCTTGACAAGCTTCTAGAAGGATTCTGAATTTTTCAGATCCCTGACACGACACGAGTCGTGTGGCGCAACACGGCCATAAGGTGCCCGTGTTGCGTGAACTGATGCTCCCGCACGGCCATTGCTTACAGGCCCGTGTTGGCTACACGGGTCGTGTGCTGCAACACGAGTCGAGCTCCGCAACACGGCCAAGTGGTGGTCGTGTTGGATAAATAGATGTCGCCGCACGGCCATTCTGGACAGGCCCGTGTTAGCAACACGAGTCGTGTGCTGCGACACGACTCGTGCTCCCGACACGGCCAGTCGTGTTGTTGCTGCTCTGTTTCCTTCACTGTTTTGGCTCGTTCTCCCTCGTTTCAACTCCAAATTGAGATCCGCTTTTTCCTACATCTTCCTTATCATGTTTAGCATCAAATAAAGAGTGAAAATCTTATTTTTAAGCTCATTCACATATATTTCCATAAAAACACAAAACACAATCAAATAGTACATAAAATACGGGTAAAATAATACGAAAACACATATAAAAAGACACTAAAATCTAGGTGAAAATATCACTCATCATATATCATCATGTCTAATAACTAATTTGACCATAAAAATGGAAAGAAAATGCTCACTTCAAGGACTTCTTAACCTGGCTCACGGAGTAGAATCAGCTCTGCACTTTGACTTTTTAGTGACTACATGGCATAAGATTCCTAGAATCTTATACTCTGAAAACATGTTCTCCAACTATATTCTCATGTATAATAACTAATTTGACCATAAAAATGGCAAGAAAATGCTCACTTCAAGGAGTTCTTGACCTGTCTCACGGAGTAGAATCAGCTCTGCACTGTGAGTTTTTACTGACTCTATGGTCGAAGTTTCCTAGCATTTTTATACGTTTATAACATGCTCTCCAACTATATTGATTAGCCATAATATAGTGGGCATGACCAATTAAAGAAATTATCGAACCACAGGGAGGAAGGTACTAGAGTTTAATCGATCTCGTATTTGTCATAGTATTATAGAGATGAATGAGAAGGGGAGATAATCAAGAAATGACAATAAAATAAAAGGATAGATGAATGGAAGATGGATGAATGAGCCAAGTAGATAGAGATGAGATTAACAATACTTAAAGTATGGAAAATCTAGGTATCATGCAATGAATTCATATGTGTCATGGGAAAAAGGCTAAGGGCCAACACTAAGATCACCTAAACTCCCTCTCGGAATGAATAGGATATGGAATGACATTCATTGGATTGGTTCTCACTCAAACAATTCCAACTAGGTACTAAGCTTGAAATGAGAGTCCCTTCACATAATCTATTGACTTCTCAATCTAATAAATGATATGTTCTATCAAAGGGTTCTAAACTATGAAGGACTTCTCAATCTCTTCACAATCTATAATGCACATGAAGTGTTTGATGAAATGATTCACTTAATTATCCTAAATATGCAATTGACTTCTCAATCTAATCACATGCTTAAAACAATTAAACACACAAATCATCATAAACCTCAAGATCTAAAGCATCAATGATAGAAAATCAATTAACCCAATCAACATAATCATTCAATTGCAAAATACCAAAAATTATCCAACACAATTCATATTGCTAATCTCACAAGGGAGATTAGCCTCTCATATCCATAAGAAAATTAACATAGACATTAAATTCCTTACAAAACATGATAAACAATAGGTTTCAATACAAAGTTTAGATGAAAACTCCCTTGGATGTCTCCAATGGTGATCTTCTTCTTCCCCTTGCAATTCACCTCTCTTCCTTGCTTCTCTAGCTACTTGGATGAAGGATTTGATGATTGGATCAAGATAGATCCAAAGGATGAAGAATGGATGAAGGTAAAGGTGAAGAATGGAGGAAATGGTGTGTGTGGAAGGGGTGGAAATCGGATCTTTTTCATAAAATCTGAATGGAGGGGTATTTATACTCCTTGACAAGCTTCTAGAAGGATTCTGAATTTTTCAGATCCCTGACACGACACGAGTCGTGTGGCGCAACACGGCCATAAGGTGCCCGTGTTGCGTGAACTGATGCTCCCGCACGGCCATTGCTTACAGGCCCGTGTTGGCTACACGGGTCGTGTGCTGCAACACGAGTCGAGCTCCGCAACACGGCCAAGTGGTGGTCGTGTTGGATAAATAGATGTCGCCGCACGGCCATTCTGGACAGGCCCGTGTTAGCAACACGAGTCGTGTGCTGCGACACGACTCGTGCTCCCGACACGGCCAGTCGTGTTGTTGCTGCTCTGTTTCCTTCACTGTTTTGGCTCGTTCTCCCTCGTTTCAACTCCAAATTGAGATCCGCTTTTTCCTACATCTTCCTTATCATGTTTAGCATCAAATAAAGAGTGAAAATCTTATTTTTAAGCTCATTCACATATATTTCCATAAAAACACAAAACACAATCAAATAGTACATAAAATACGGGTAAAATAATACGAAAACACATATAAAAAGACACTAAAATCTAGGTGAAAATATCACTCATCATATATCATCATGTCTAATAACTAATTTGACCATAAAAATGGAAAGAAAATGCTCACTTCAAGGACTTCTTAACCTGGCTCACGGAGTAGAATCAGCTCTGCACTTTGACTTTTTAGTGACTACATGGCATAAGATTCCTAGAATCTTATACTCTGAAAACATGTTCTCCAACTATATTCTCATGTATGATAACTAATTTGACCATAAAAATGGCAAGAAAATGCTCACTTCAAGGAGTTCTTGACCTGTCTCACGGAGTAGAATCAGCTCTGCACTGTGAGTTTTTAGTGACTCTATGGTCGAAGTTTCCTAACATTTTTATACGTTTATAACATGCTCTCCAACTATATTGATTAGCCATAATATAGTGGGCATGACCAATTAAAGAAATTATCGAACCACAGGGAGGAAGGTACTAGAGTTTAATCGATCTCGTATTTGTCATAGTATTATAGAGATGAATGAGAAGGGGAGATAATCAAGAAATGACAATAAAATAAAAGGATAGATGAATGGAAGATGGATGAATGAGCCAAGTAGATAGAGATGAGATTAACAATACTTAAAGTATGGAAAATCTAGGTATCATGCAATGAATTCATATGTGTCATGGGAAAAAGGCTAAGGGCCAACACTAAGATCACCTAAACTCCCTCTCGGAATGAATAGGATATGGAATGACATTCATTGGATTGGTTCTCACTCAAACAATTTCAACTAGGTACTAAGCTTGAAATGAGAGTCCCTTCACATAATCTATTGACTTCTCAATCTAATAAATGATATGTTCTGTCAAAGGGTTCTAAACTATGAAGGACTTCTCAATCTCTTCACAATCTATAATGCACATGAAGTGTTTGATGAAATGATTCACTTAATTATCCTAAATATGCAATTGACTTCTCAATCTAATCACATGCTTAAAACAATTAAACACACAAATCATCATAAACCTCAAGATCTAAAGCATCAATGATAGAAA
Organism: Pogostemon cablin; assembly: GCA_023678885.1. Taxonomy (NCBI): domain Eukaryota; kingdom Viridiplantae; phylum Streptophyta; class Magnoliopsida; order Lamiales; family Lamiaceae; genus Pogostemon; species Pogostemon cablin. Next base: position 30,585,447 of record CM042959.1, read on the forward strand.
ATCAATTAACCCAATCAACATAATCATTCAATTGCAAAATACCAAAAATTATCCAACACAATTCATATTGCTAATCTCACAAGGGAGATTAGCCTCTCATATCCATAAGAAAATTAACATAGACATTAAATTCCTTACAAAACATGATAAACAATAGGTTTCAATACAAAGTTTAGATGAAAACTCCCTTGGATGTCTCCAATGGTGATCTTCTTCTTTCCCTTGCAATTCACCTCTCTTCCTTGCTTCTCTAGCTACTTGGATGAAGGATTTGATGATTGGATCAAGATAGATCCAAAGGATGAAGAATGGATGAAGGTAAAGGTGAAGAATGGAGGAAATGGTGTGTGTGGAAGGGGTGGAAATCGGATCTTTTTCATAAAATCTGAATGGAGGGGTATTTATACTCCTTGACAAGCTTCTAGAAGAATTCTGAATTTTTCTGATCCCTGACACGACACGAGTCGTGTGGCGTAACACGGCCATAAGGTGCCCGTGTTGCGTGAACTGATGCTCCCGCACGGCCATTGCTTACAGGCCCGTGTTGGCTACACGGGTCGTGTGCTGCAACACGAGTCGAGCTCCGCAACACGGCCAAGTGGTGGTCGTGTTGGATAAATAGATGTCGCCGCACGGCCATTCTGGACAGGCCCGTATTAGCAACACGAGTCGTGTGCTGCGACACGACTCGTGCTCCCGACACGGCCAGTCGTGTTGTTGCTGCTCTGTTTCCTTCACTGTTTTGGCTCGTTCTCCCTCGTTTCAACTCCAAATTGAGATCCGCTTTTTCCTACATCTTCCTTATCATGTTTAGCATCAAATAAAGATAGAAAAAAATATTATTTTTAAGCTCATTCACATATATTTCCATAAAAACACAAAATACAATCAAATAGTACATAAAATACGGGTAAAATAATACGAAAACACATATAAAAAGACACTAAAATCTAGGTGAAAATATCACTCATCATATATCATCATGTCTAATAACTAATTTGACCATAAAAATGGAAAGAAAATGCTCACTTCAAGGACTTCTTAACCTGGCTCACGGAGTAGAATCAGCTCTGCACTTTGACTTTTTAATGACTACATGGCATAAGCTTCCTAGAATCTTATACTCTGAAAACATGTTCTCCAACTATATTCTCATGTATAATAACTAATTTGACCATAAAAATGGCAAGAAAATGCTCACTTCAAGGAGTTCTTGACCTGTCTCACGGAGTAGAATCAGCTCTGCACTGTGAGTTTTTAGTGACTCTATGGTCGAAGTTTCCTAGCATTTTTATACGTTTATAACATGTTCTCCAACTATATTGATTAGCCATAATATAGTGGGCATGACCAATTAAAGAAATTATCGAACCACAGGGAGGAAGGTACTAGAGTTTAATCGATCTCGTATTTATCATAGTATTATAGAGATGAATGAGAATGGGAGATAATCAAGAAATGACAATAAAATAAAAGGATAGATGAATGGGAGATGGATAAATGAGCCAAGTAGATAGAGATGAGATTAACAATACTTAAAGTATGGAAAATCTAGGTATCATGCAATGAATTCATATGTGTCATGGGAAAAAGGCTAAGGGCCAACACTAAGATCACCTAAACTCCCCCTTGGAATGAATAGGATATGGAATGACATTCATTGGATTGGTTCTCACTCAAACAATTCCAACTAGGTACTAAGCTTGAAATGAGAGTCCCTTCACATAATCTATTGACTTCTCAATCTAATAAATGATATGTTCTGTCAAAGGGTTCTAAACTATGAAGGACTTCTCAATCTCTTCACAATCTATAATGCACATGAAGTGTTTGATGAAATGATTCACTTAATTATCCTAAATATGCAATTGACTTCTCAATCTAATCACATGCTTAAAACAATTAAACACACAAATCATCATAAACCTCAAGATCTAAAGCATCAATGATAGAAAATCAATTAACCCAATCAACATAATCATTCAATTACAAAATACCAAAAATTATCCAACACAATTCATATTGCTAATCTCACAAGGGAGATTAGCCTCTCATATCCATAAGAAAATTAACATAGACATTAAATTCCTTACAAAACATGATAAACAATAGGTTTCAATACAAAGTTTAGATGAAAACTCCCTTGGATGTCTCCAATGGTGATCTTCTTCTTCCCCTTGCAATTCACCTCTCTTCCTTGCTTCTCTAGCTACTTGGATGAAGGATTTGATGATTGGATCAAGATAGATCCAAAGGATGAAGAATGGATGAAGGTAAAGGTGAAGAATGGAGGAAATGGTGTGTGTGGAAGGGGTGGAAATCGGATCTTTTTCATAAAATCTGAATGGAGGGGTATTTATACTCCTTGACAAGCTTCTAGAAGGATTCTGAATTTTTCTGATCCCTGACACGACACGAGTCGTGTGGCGCAACACGGCCATAAGGTGCCCGTGTTGCGTGAACTGATGCTCCCGCACGGCCATTGCTTACAGGCCCGTATTGACTACACGGGTCGTGTGCTGCAACACGAGTCGAGCTCCGCAACACGGGCAAGTGGTGGTCGTGTTGGATAAATAGATGTCGCCGCACGGCCATTCTGGACAGGCCCGTGTTAGCAACACGAGTCGTGTGCTGCGACACGACTCGTGCTCCCGACACGGCCAGTCGTGTTGCTGCTGCTCTGTTTCCTTCACTGTTTTGGCTCGTTCTCCCTCGTTTCAACTCCAAATTGAGATCCGCTTTTTCCTACATCTTCCTTATCATGTTTAGCATCAAATAAAGATTGAAAATATTATTTTTAAGCTCATTCACATATATTTCCATAAAAACACAAAACACAATCAAATAGTACATAAAATACGGGTAAAATAATACGAAAACACATATAAAAAGACACTAAAATCTAGGTGAAAATATCACTCATCATATATCATCATGTCTAATAACTAATTTGACCATAAAAATGGAAAGAAAATGCTCACTTCAAGGACTTCTTAACCTGGCTCACGGAGTAGAATCAGCTCTGCACTTTGACTTTTTAGTGACTACATGGCATAAGCTTCCTAGAATCTTATACTCTGAAAACATGTTCTCCAACTATATTCTCATGTATAATAACTAATTTGACCATAAAAATGGCAAGAAAATGCTCACTTCAAGGAGTTCTTGACCTGTCTCACGGAGTAGAATCAGCTCTGCACTGTGAGTTTTTAGTGACTCTATGGTCGAAGTTTCCTAGCATTTTTATACGTTTATAACATGTTCTCCAACTATATTGATTAGCCATAATATAGTGGGCATGACCAATTAAAGAAATTATCGAACCACAGGGAGGAAGGTACTAGAGTTTAATCGATCTCGTATTTATCATAGTATTATAGAGATGAATGAGAAGGGGAGATAATCAAGAAATGACAATAAAATAAAAGGATAGATGAATGGAAGATGGATAAATGAGCCAAGTAGATAGAGATGAGATTAACAATACTTAAAGTATGGAAAATCTAGGTATCATGCAATGAATTCATATGTGTCATGGGAAAAAGGCTAAGGGCCAACACTAAGATCACCTAAACTCCCTCTCGGAATGAATAGGATATGGAATGACATTCATTGGATTGGTTCTCACTCAAACAATTCCAACTAGGTACTAAGCTTGAAATGAGAGTCCCTTCACATAATCTATTGACTTCTCAATCTAATAAATGATATGTTCTATCAAAGGGTTCTAAACTATGAAGGACTTCTCAATCTCTTCACAATCTATAATGCACATGAAGTGTTTGATGAAATGATTCACTTAATTATCCTAAATATGCAATTGACTTCTCAATCTAATCACATGCTTAAAACAATTAAACACACAAATCATCATAAACCTCAAGATCTAAAGCATCAATGATAGAAAATCAATTAACCCAATCAACATAATCATTCAATTGCAAAATACCAAAAATTATCCAACACAATTCATATTGCTAATCTCACAAGGGAGATTAGCCTCTCATATCCATAAGAAAATTAACATAGACATTAAATTCCTTACAAAACATGATAAACAATAGGTTTCAATACAAAGTTTAGATGAAAACTCCCTTGGATGTCTCCAATGGTGATCTTCTTCTTCCCCTTGCAATTCACCTCTCTTCCTTGCTTCTCTAGCTACTTGGATGAAGGATTTGATGATTGGATCAAGATAGATCCAAAGGATGAAGAATGGATGAAGGTAAAGGTGAAGAATGGAGGAAATGGTGTGTGTGGAAGGGGTGGAAATCGGATCTTTTTCATAAAATCTGAATGGAGGGGTATTTATACTCCTTGACAAGCTTCTAGAAGGATTCTAAATTTTTCTGATCCCTGACACGACACAAGTCGTGTGGCGCAACACGGCCATAAGGTGCCCGTGTTGCGTGAACTGATGCTCCCACACGGCCATTGCTTACAGGCCCGTGTTGGCTACACGGGTCGTGTGCTGCAACACGAGTCGAGCTCCGCAACACGGCCAAGTGGTGGTCGTGTTGGATAAATAGATGTCGCCGCACGGCCATTCTGGACAGGCCCGTGTTAGCAACACGAGTCGTGTGCTGCGACACGACTCGTGCTCCCGACACGGCCAGTCGTGTTGCTGCTGCTCTGTTTCCTTCACTGTTTTGGCTCGTTCTCCCTCGTTTCAACTCCAAATTGAGATCCGCTTTTTCCTACATCTTCCTTATCATGTTTAGCATCAAATAAAGAGTGAAAATCTTATTTTTAAGCTCATTCACATATATTTCCATAAAAACACAAAACACAATCAAATAGTACATAAATACGGGTAAAATAATACGAAAACACATATAAAAAGACACTAATATCTAGGTGAAAATATCACTCATCATATATCATCATGTCTAATAACTAATTTGACCATAAAAATGGAAAGAAAATGCTCACTTCAAGGACTTCTTAACCTGGCTCACGGAGTAGAATCAGCTCTGCACTTTGACTTTTTAGTGACTACATGGCATAAGCTTCCTAGAATCTTATACTCTGAAAACATGTTCTCTAATTTTATAAAAATTTCTTTTGATTATTTTTGTTACTTTTTTTGTTTAATTTTTTTCTTTTTTTATTTATTTTGAATAATACATATTAATTTCATTATAATATTTTTCTTTGATGATAAATAATATTTTTCAATATTATAATTTCATGCCCCGCGTAATATGCGAAATTTTATATTAGTTTATTTAACTATTTAAATTCTTATAAATTAAATTATTTATTTAACTTTTCAAATGAAATAATTCATTCGTAAATTCTATATTTAATTATAAAGGAATTAATTTAGTGATTATTTTCTGGTACATATGATTAAAATAATTATTAAATACATTTAGTTATATTTAAAATAATAAATAAAAATTTGAATAAATAAAAATAATAACAATACGCTATCAATTCTTCTAATTTTGATTGTATGATTAGCTACAAAGTTGGCCTTAATTTCTTTTATAGTCTTTTTGGTAACTTCTCGTACGAAACAAATAATTAATACGAAATTTACAACAAATTTTATATAAAATTTACTAATTTTATAAAAACAAGTAATTAATTGATCAAAATAACTTCAAATTTATAATTAATTAAAATATTTGAAAAATACACCTTTCATGTATGTGGAAATTCATTAACAATAAATATGCCAACAAATAAAATTAAATTTAAAGAATAAAAATAATTCAAAATATTAAAAAATTATACAACTAAAATAATTTTATTTGGAAGCATGATAAAAATAATTCAAATTATTTTAATACGAATGAAACTAAATGAATAAAAAAAATATCTCAATGTGTAATAAGCCTCTCAAATCTCCATGAAGCAGAAGCTGGCCGAGTGAAAAAATTTTGAGAGTGAAATCATATTCATTGTTTCCTCTCATTTATAATAGAGAATTTATCATCTCAATATTATTGTGTTAGTCAAATATATTTTACATCACTGTGTTAGCAAAAAAAATTTACTTACCTGCAAAAGACTATAGACCACATATGATACTATTGTTTTTATGTATTTCCACCGTCCTATTTCAGATGGCACACTTTCTATTTTGAATTGTTCCACAAAAGTTTGCACCTACCTAAAAAAGCAAATAGTCAAACACAATCACTCTTCCCCAAACACTTTATTTGCAAAAAAATCATTCCTATCTAACACACCTAACATACTTTATCATTTATTTATTTCCAAAAAATACCATAATACTCCTAAAAGTTATCACTTTCTTAATCTTCATGCTAGGAAGGGATGCAGACTTTCCTGGGACGGAGGGAGTATCTTTTCCATGTGCTACAGTAAAGTCACCACTACTAGTGATGACTTTGCTATTCACGTACCTTTCTTGTCAATGGTGACTTTGTTTAATTTGATAAAAAAAAATTCCCTCTCATATAAATTGATAACCTTTTTTTTAAACTTAACTCATATTATTAAATTTGTCCATGGAGGATGATGGGACTCTGTCATTTAGAGACACAACTGTTGCCAAAAACAGCGTGCAATCAACTACAGTGTTCACCACAACCAACACCATCGTCAAGAAAATCACAAACACCCTCTTCCACATTAACCCCCATCTCCCTTTAACCTTAAGGGAAAAATGGGAAATATATGCAAGTGGGTAGAGACCTTCAAGAATTTTCACCACCCACTGAGTTATCAAATAAATATAACCCTTTAATAAGTAAAATGTCCAAGATGTCCCTAAACTCATTTTTTCTAAAATAAAAGATAAATAATAAAAAATGCTTTTCTCTTTCGGTTTTTCAGTTGTTTTCTCAAAGTTCACCTAAATTGGGGGAAGTGGGTTTCTCTCTCTATATTTTTTCTCCCCTCTCCCCCTAAACTTTTACTTTAGGGACAGCACTTTTTATGCCCTATATGACCCATGCAATATTTTTTTTACCCTATTCTTTTTAAAACATCTAATTTGCCCTGTTTTTTGTATATATTCCTAATTTACCCCCCTGACACATGTCATATCTTTCCCTTTTTTTTGAAATCTCGCAATTACTGCCCAGCAGTTAAAAATACCGCTTTTAATGGCATTGAAATTGGCGAGAGAATCTTTGACCCCTTTATCTTAAAATTTTTGTTATTTACTTCCTGTATCTCTCTCTCTCTTTTCATCGGCACTCATCCCTCCCATACTCTCCCTCTCTCTCTCACTCAAACTCTCGATTTTTCTGTCGAACACATCGCTCCATCCGGGCCTCCGGCGTATCGTTCAATCCATCGTCATCTCCACGTCAAAAATTAGCAGTAGCAAATATGGATAACCAGGTATTCCGTCTTTAGGATTTTAGGATTTTGCAGAATTGCGATTTAATTTAAAGTATAGTGAATTTGGAGTTGTTACTGTAGAGTTTGAATTTGGTAACTGTTCTTGTCCCCCGAGGAAGTAGAGTCTGCACTTTATGAATTTGCCGTGTCTGTTTGAGTATAATTGGAAATTTCATTGTAATTTGTAGTGTAATTGAACTTGCCGGCATATTTTTCTAATCTTTTTGAGCTTGTCCGCCAATTTTTCTAGCTAGTTGAACATGTCCGCCGATAATTGTATGTAAAGTGACATTGTCCATCAATATTTGTAGTACAATATAGCATGTCCGCCAATTTTTTGGCCCTGTTTGAGCTTGTCCGCTGATTTTATGAGTTTTTTGAGCCTGTCCACCGAGTTTCTGACCATTAGTTAGCATTATTTGCCATTATTTCTGCATAAAATAGCTTGTTTGCCGTTTTTGTGCCTTTACTGTGCTTGTCCGCCGATTTTTCTAGCGTAGTTGAACTTGTCCGCCGATAATTGTATGTAAAGTGACCTTGTCCGTCAATATTTGTAGTACAATATAGCATGTCCGCCAATTTTTTGTCACTGTTTGAGCTTGTCCGCCGATTTTATGAGTTTTTTGAGCCTGTCCGCCGAGTTTCTGACCATTAGTTAGCATTATTTTGCCATTATTTCTGCATAAAATAGCTTGTCCGCCGTTTTTGTGCCTTTAATATGCTTGTTCGCCGATTTTTCTAGCATATTTGAACTTGTCCGCCGATAATTGTATGTAAAGTGACCTCGTCCGTCAATATTTGTAGTACAAAATAGCTTGTCCGCCAATTTTTTGGCCCTGTTTGAGCTTGTCCGCCGATTTTATGAGTTTTTTGAGCCTGTCTGCCGAGTTTCTGACCATTAGTTAGCATTATTTTGCCATTATTTCTGCATAAAATAGCTTGTCCGCCGTTTTTGTGCCTTTACTGTGCTTGTCCGCCGATTTTTCTAGCGTAGTTGAACTTGTTCGCCGATAATTGTATGTAAAGTGACCTCGTCCGTCAATATTTATAGTACAAAATAGCTTGTCCATCATTTTTGTGCCTTTACTGTGCTTGTCCGCCGATGTTTTTATGTATAAAATGTAGTCACGTCTTATATCTTATCGAGTTGGCATGCACTGTAGTGGAGCTGAAAACGACGTGGACTTCAAACTCGAAAAGTCGGGATTAAAGGTTATTGTAGGTCTTCCAAAGCTCTTAATTGCATACGCGAGGTTCTTACGAAGAGTGGCAATCAAACAGTGCGGAGGTTCAGAAGATCTTGTTTCGGGCATTTCTGGGATTTGGATTCAGATTACGGGTCTCCTAAAGCTTTATTTCAGCTGATGGCTCAGGAGGTTGTAATCCCAGGTTCAGATATGTACTCCCGGTACTTCAGGGTGTCTGATACAATTCTTAGCTTCACACCCATGGAGTTTATGCGTGTTATGGGACTAGGGTTTGAGGACCGTGGAGATATTGACCCGAATGATTCATTTCTGCCACCTGCACACAGTTTGTTTTCTACCTTTCGTTCGAAGAGGGTCCTGGTTGATGAACTTATGCGAAAATTAAGTGAAAACAAATATAAGGGCCACAATGCGGTGAAAACGGCCAACATTCTACTGCTGTACTATTTTTTGCTAGGCCGGGATACGTCAAAAGCATGCATAGAGCCCTGGGTATGGTACTTAGCTGAAAATGATGACCTGTGGAACTCTTTCCCATGGGGTAAGTACACATACCTAACCCTACTGCACCATATGGACTCTGTAAAAACTACGGTGAAAGAGTTAGGCAAACAGCAGCGCATCAACTTTTATGGATGCTCATTTGCCCTAGCAGTAAGTGATACTGATTTTATTTCACCAATTATATTCTTGTACTAAATGCATTTAAAAAGATATATGTTGACATGAAATTACTTTGATGTTTGGTCACAGGTTTGGGCCTCTGAGCGCATCGCAGGTTTTGCAGCAATTTTGACAGATGGACAGCCCGAGCCGGATGCAGACCTCTGTGTCTTCACTGGGCATATACTGCTGCCAAAAAAATTGACGACGCTCAGTTTTTTAGACAGGTTTGTCACTTTTATGTTTACTCGATTAATCTTTTGATTATCTAACTTGGATGCATTTGGAGGCCTTTTTTGTCACCTGAGTATATGTGTTTATATTTTATTATTTTACTTTCAGGACCCAAGAGTGGTTGATTTACCTGCCATCCTCCCTGAGGAGTCCCGCCGATCATACTTCAGGGGAATACATTCTGATTGGAGTTCTGGTTTTCAAGTGACCTTTAGGGTCTTTGGGGATCCAAAGCCAAAAGGGAAGGCTAAGGGTAAGAAACAGGTGCAGCGCTCTAATTCAGATTCCGAAGATGAAATGCGTGGTCAGGGTGCCATTCTGGTTGCTGATACATCATTCTGGGGGCAACAAAGAACAGCAGCACCGGAGGACTTACTACGTGATTTTCATGCCGTCGGAGGGGACGACGAAGATGATGATAATGACGAGGTAATGGGTGATCATGATGACAGATCTTACATACCATCTGAGGATTCACCCCCGCGGCCATCTCAGTCTGGCCCCCATAATGCTGTAGTACCACACCCGGTAATGGCCATTCCAGAGAGATCATATCCTCCTGTGTTTGGAAAACCATACTTCCCTTCAGCTGGATTTCAGCCACCAACGTACTCTACTCCTTGTTGGCAATTGGATCTTATGGTTAACGTGATTCGATAATTAAAACAGATAATTAGATACAGCGGAAGCATAAAACAATTACCTGTCTTCTGGTTTGATGTAGTGGATGATAATCTGAGAAGAACACCTCTGATCTTCTGCAGTATTACCCAAAGTCAACTCTCTGGTGTTGTGTGGTCAACAATCCCCAGAGAGTTCTCAATCTGTTCCTGATCTCTTTCTACGTAAGAGGCGCAGAGTTAGGTTATTAGGAACTGAGACAACTTATATACTTGGGCTACTGCAGGGACCAGGAGGAGAAATTGGGCTGGGCCTCAATTAGATTTAATTAACCAAGCTTAGCCCAAAGCTTTTAATTAAATCCAATAATAATAATATAGTCCACTAAAATATTATTATTGCACTACCCGTCCAATCCCAAAATTATGTTCTGGGCTCCTTCTTATTATAAGCCCGATAGTCTCCCCATGTTTAAGATATACAATGTCCATTAATTAATTAAGTTACTGACAACTCAAATTAATTAATATCTCATCCAAGAGTAGTACCACTCAACCTTTTTATCATGCCGGAATTAATCCACTTGCAAGATTTACATGATAAACCTTATGAGCTCCTCAAGGGGACATCATCAACCTATGACGGACATGGATTCCTTCTACAATCAACAGCACACCATAGATACAGCACTACTTCCCAACTCACCGAGTTTGTTGATTTAATACTTATAAATCTCACCCATTGATGAATCAAAAAAATACATACTGCCCTACGTGTCGAGGTTATTGTATAGGGATTAAGAGCACGAACTTCCATAATAACAGAGATCAAGTTCTTCTATAAGTCAGTATAAGTCGAACGATCTCAGGCGGTCCTACTCAATACACACAAGTGCACTAATGTGATTCTATAGCCAAGACAAGCTAATACCAAACCACACTACAACCATACCGATAGAGAGCCCCCGTCTATCTCAGTTGTGAGCATCTGTTTATACTTTATAAGGAAACCGATAATATGATCTTCCGCGTGTTGTCGCACAACATATTATCTACAGTATAAAGTAAATGGACTATTGCATCATGCATATAAAATAAATTATAAGATGCAATCATTTGATCAATGATTCTCATTTCAAATAATGTTATGACATTGTTCATACTAAAGCTAGACTTTTAGTATACAATCTAACAATCTCCCACTTATACTAAAAGACTATGCTGTCATGTCTTCTGCCATACATCTGATTCCTACTCCCACTACACGACCATAAAAAGCTCTCGCCTTAAGGTCCTCGTAAATGGATTTACTAGGTCATCATCCGATGCAATCTAGGCGACAACAACCTTCCTCTCATCATACGATTTCTCGTAACAGGTGGTACTCGTTCTCCATGTGTTTAATTGCCTTATGGACTCGTGATTCCTTCAAGTTTGCAACTGCACCAATATCAACAATGTAAATTGTGATTACCTTGGGCAAACTTAGAAACACTTCAAAGTCCATCATGAAGTTTCTAGAGTCACATAGATACTTTGGCAGCCTCATAGGCTCCAATTCATCATCTTTCCATGATGGAGTCCGGAGTCTGAGATATATTTCTATATAACACTCCTCCACATTATGACTCTACTTCCTAAAATTAAACACATAACCTTTGAGGAGAATTTACTACCGTCCAATCTGACTAAAAATCCGAATCTACGTAATCCACAAGAAGCAGTGAATCTGTCCAGTAAGTTCATATATAATTTCCAGTCCTTCTCAGGCACTTTATATATGTCTTACTACAGTTCATCATTCTTGATCCGGGTTACGTTGATACCCACTGTTCATGCGTTAACCAAAACAGATATCCAACTTCGTTCATAGCATTCCATGAATAAACTCATCCGATGGGGAGGAAGGCTCTAATGCCGACGCGTAAGTCTATTCTCATGCTAAATGAGTATGGACTGTATCATATTATGAAACTTGAGATAAGCATAATATTCTTTCTTATGATCCGTATTACCGTGATCAAAATGATATTTTTGCCTTTCTTAAGTCCTTCATTTCTACCGCTTTATTAACCGTACCCATACGCCCGATAATACTCTTTCATTGTCTCCAATGAGCAAGATACTATCTACGTATAGTACAAAAAACACCATTACGTTTCCATCACTCTTTACAATACACAAGATACATCCGCTGATTGATTTAAATCCGTGCCACTGGATTACCTAATCAAAACAGATGCTTCACGATCTCAAAGCTTGCTTTAGTCCATCGCTGGACACTTTTAAGCTTACTATCTAAATGCTATTAGTACTTTGCAATAAATCACTCTGGTTGCTTCACATAGATGTTTTCCTCAAGACTTCCAATCAGGAAAGCTGTCTTGACATCTATTTGTTGTCCCTCATAATTTAATATGAGCAGCAATAAATAAAAGAATCCGGATCAATTTAAGCATAGCTACCAGCGAATATGTTCCCTCATAATCGAACCATTTCTTTCTGAGTACATCTTTTCGCAACAAGCTTTGCTTCTAAGGTTTTCACCTTTCCATATGATCCTCTTTTATTTCCTATGACCACTTCCAATGGCTTTTACACTATGTAGTGGTCTACTAAGCTCCCAGACTTAATTTAGAATCCGTAGATTCTATTTCTACATTCATTGCAACTTACTAAGATTCCGCATTTTCATCTTGTAGTGCTACGTCATATCCGTGGGACAATACCATGTTCACTAGGGATCAAGTCTCACGACTCTCCCAAAGCATATATTTATGGGTTGTCATACAACCCTCCCACTACGACAAGGCACTACATGTAATTGTGTATCAGACGTGACACGCGTTGCAGTTTACCTTGTGGTATATCCTCTTGTACACTTGGTACTTACACTTTGTGTTTTCCTCTCACTTCCTTTAGAACAACTCATACATGGGTTTGTGATTTATTACATAGTCCTTTTCCAAAAATCTAGTTATTGTGTTAACAATTACCCTTCGATCTTTTGGACTAAATAAATCATCCTCCATTTTTCTAGGATGTCCCATATACAGACAAACGTTTCACGAATTACTGTATCTAGGGCATATCCATAAAATGAATTTAATTATTCCAAATAATTCATCATCTATCTAATCATAATCATAAGAGCCTAATACCTTCTACCCACCACACCATTCAGCTGGGGCATGCCCGGTGTAGACAACTTGAGATTTAATCTCAACTTCTGATCAATAGCTCCTAACTATCCCAAGAGGTATTCACCATCATGATTGAATCATAATGACTTAATATATTTTCCATGACGCTTCACTGTACCAGCCTTACAATTCTTGAATTAATCAAAGAATTTAGACATGCAGTGCATCATATAAATATATTGGTTTCCAGAATAATCTTCGAATATTCATAACCACCTCTCGCCTGGATAATTTTAAGTTCGCTTGAATCAGAATGAACTAATTCCAACATATATATCTTTGGCTCTACACCCCACAGCCTTGAAAAGGCAGTTAATCATTTTTACTTCCAAGCAAGACTCGCAAGTCCGATAGTTTCCACTTCAGATAAACCTTACGGTCTATCGGCTATCAACTTTTGAATCATACTCAAGTAAAATGAATTAATCTTAGACGCCAAATGTATGTTTAGTTCATTTTCGAAGGTTCATTTCTCTTACTAATATTAGAAGATGCATTATTTAATTACTATTTATTGCATCTGTTGGATGTACATGATTCAAGAGTATACTTTTTATCCACCAACGTACTTTAACGGATTATAGTCTCATTCCTCATTACTATGACCATGTCATTTAAATGAAATGAAGTATCCATCCGTTAATGCATAGCATAGAAACCGAAATTAAATTCTTTCTATGAAACGTACGTAAAGACAATTTCTCATAGTCAATTGTTTATTCTTATCATGAGATAAATAAACAACTCCCACTGCAATAGCCACTACCTTTGTAGTTTTACCCATGTTGTTAAAAATCTTATCCTTACTAAGTGATAAACATTTAGTGATTCCAGTATCTACATACTTCGTATCAGTAGATGCCATCACTAATCATGTTTGAACCATTAGTAAATGAGATATTAAACTTGTTCACATCATGATGAAAATTGGCTTTCTTTTGCCACATGTTTTATTAGAAGTTTCCCACCATATACAACCTTTCGTATTTCAGGTAGAACTTGCTCAAAACATCCAGGCAAATTGTGAAGAATAAATTGATTTAGGTTTCCCTTTCAATTTCTATTCCAAGCTCTTCCAATTCATTCATCAATTCAACCATGATCTTCTGCCTTTTTAATTTACTCAAGTATCCGAAGAGTTACATGAGATCATCATATTTCTATGAAGCTCTCATCTCTTCACTAGAGACTTTAATAGGCATCATGAGACGTCCTTTGTGAGAATACACATGTATTTTCTTAAGCAGTAATTTTCAAAACCAAGATTCTTTCTAATCATTTAATTTGGACAAGTAAATGTAATGTCTTTTAGTTAACAATTAGTGAAATAAAACCATTCAAAATTCAGAGAATCACAAATAAATTTACCGATCAAATCTTCGAATTTTATTCTTTTATATCGATTCCCTCAAAACAATATAAAATAAAATTCACCGACATCTCAAGCACCGTGAATCTGCAAGCCACGATAGTGTGGACGTTTACAAACCCGAACATTTACAAGAGAAGGTGTAACCCATTAATTTCATTTGTCAACCTCACTTTATGACAAAATAATTAATAGTCGGTTCCTCTTTAGCCATGCAAATAAAAGCAGTGACTCCGATGGGGAGGATACTTATTATTTACATCTAAGTGTACACCATTATTTGACCCCAAGTCCGCGGCCCAAGCTTGTGTGCCTTACAGATGGAGAAGTACACACGCGCTCGGATAACTTCCTACAGTCATCAATTACAAGTTTGTACCAGTGAACCGCATATAAACTCATCCGATAGGGAGGAAGGCACTATAGCCAACGCGCAAGTTCATATGCATCACATTACAAACGTAATTATTTAATGAAGTCTGTTCCAGCAATCCATGAATAAACTCATCCGATGGGGAGGAAGGCTCTAATGCCGACGCGCAAGTCTATTCACATCGTTAACAAACCAATAATGGAGGCCGCGGGAATTTATTACCAATCCCCTCTCCCACTTAATTATTTAATTACCGAGGGTTTTAAACATGCATATAATATTTCATAAATAAAATATACATCTTAGCATGCTTCTATTAACAGCAATTTAAATAAATAAATCACATAGAACATGCCTTTCACATATACAACAATAATTGATAATTAAATCAATTAATCAGTTATATAACATTAATTAATTGCATAATAAGTGGATCAATTAAATGGGCCCAAGAACAACAAATAAGCACAAAATAAGTAGCAGATTAAATTAATTAATCAAGCTCATTGTCCATGGCCCATAATCTTAGCCCAAAACAAATTAATTCCACCAAGCCCACTAGCACAAAATTAACCCATTAATAAATAATTAATTTATCATGCTAGGCCCATTAATCACAATTAATTAAAACCAGCAATAAATATTTGCCCACAGCAGCCCATTACCATTTAATTAAAAAATTGAGCCATAAAGCCCAAAACCAAATTAATTAAAATAAAGGCCCAACTGAGACTACCATACATTGCCCTCAATTAAAATAGGCCCAGCAGCCCAAAATAATAAAACTGATGGAGCAGCCAACAAGCAGGCCCAGAAGCATTTTTTTTTTTTTTTAAATGAGAACAGGCCCAAAAGCCCAACTTCCGGCCCAGCAGCCCATCAACAAGCTGCCCTAATGCTCCTGCCAGCCGCCACGCCCGGAAGACACCGGCGCCGCTGCTTCCGGCGGTAGTGCCGTCAGCCGCCGAAGCCGCGCCAACAGCCCAACTACCGTGTGCCGCCAGCCGTCGACCGACATCGCTGCCGTAGGAGGCTGCCGCTAGCCCAGCGCTGTAAGCCGATCCAGCGCGGCCGCCATCAACCGCCAGCGCCGCCCACTGCTTGAGACGTCACTCCGCGACCACCGACGGCAACCGCCTCCCTACGCCCCAACCTTCTCCGCCCTCAGCAGAAGGTCGCGCCGAGCCGCGCTGGTCACCGCCGCCTCCGCCCCAACCTTCTCTGCCGTCAGCAGAAGGTCACGCCGAGCCGCGCTGGTCAACACCGCCTCCGCCCCAACCTTCTCCGCCGTCAGCAGAAGGTCACGCCGATCCGCGCTGGTCACCGCCGCTGAGGACCGACGATCCATCTTACGCCAGCCAGATCCTTTCCGATCTGCCTCCGAAGCAATTGGGACCAGTCCAGTCGCACCTCGCCGTGAAGTCGACGCCGCCGTGCCATCAACGATCCAGTCGAGGCGTCAAAATTCAGTCACGTTGAAACACGGCGCCGGTCAGTCCCGCGTCTCCTCCGCCCCGACCAGGCGCTGCTGTCACCGTCTGTCTTCGCGCCGTCGTCGAAAATGCGCCGCCAGAAAGACAGCCACCTCACGTCGCCGTCAGTCGAACGTCCACGCGCCGCCGGTCAGCCGTCGACGTCACGCGCCGCCGGTCAGCCGTCGACGTCACGCGCCGCCGTCGCCGCCGTCACCGCCGTTGTCGTCAGCCACCAGTGTGTATGTGTACAGTGTACAGTGTATACAATTAATGAAAAAAATAACTGTATACTCACTCACAATGAAACATGTGATATACCAGATTGAACTCATAAACACACAAACACACAAGGTCAGACGTACTTCAAACATGTGATTAAAACAGATTATTTCATTTAATCAATTAATCACATACCCATCTATCAAATCACGTTTCACCAAGAAACCTCGCTCTGATACCAATTGTTGGCAATTGGATCTTATGGTTAACGTGATTCGATAATTAAAACAGATAATTAGATACAGCGGAAGCATAAAACAATTACCTGTCTTCTGGTTTGATGTAGTGGATGATAATCTGAGAAGAACACCTCTGATCTTCTGCAGTATTACCCAAAGTCAACTCTCTGGTGTTGTGTGGTCAACAATCCCCAGAGAGTTCTCAATCTGTTCCTGATCTCTTTCTACGTAAGAGGCGCAGAGTTAGGTTATTAGGAACTGAGACAACTTATATACTTGGGCTACTGCAGGGACCAGGAGGAGAAATTGGGCTGGGCCTCAATTAGATTTAATTAACCAAGCTTAGCCCAAAGCTTTTAATTAAATCCAATAATAATAATATAGTCCACTAAAATATTATTATTGCACTACCCGTCCAATCCCAAAATTATGTTCTGGGCTCCTTCTTATTATAAGCCCGATAGTCTCCCCATGTTTAAGATATACAATGTCCATTAATTAATTAAGTTACTGACAACTCAAATTAATTAATATCTCATCCAAGAGTAGTACCACTCAACCTTTTTATCATGCCGGAATTAATCCACTTGCAAGATTTACATGATAAACCTTATGAGCTCCTCAAGGGGACATCATCAACCTATGACGGACATGGATTCCTTCTACAATCAACAGCACACCATAGATACAGCACTACTTCCCAACTCACCGAGTTTGTTGATTTAATACTTATAAATCTCACCCATTGATGAATCAAAGAAATACATACTGCCCTACGTGTCGAGGTTATTGTATAGGGATTAAGAGCACGAACTTCCATAATAATAGAGATCAAGTTCTTCTATAAGTCAGTATAAGTCGAACGATCTCAGGCGGTCCTACTCAATACACACAAGTGCACTAATGTGATTCTATAGCCAAGACAAGCTAATACCAAACCACACTACAACCATACCGATAGAGAGCCCCCGTCTATCTCAGTTGTGAGCATCTGTTTATACTTTATAAGGAAACCGATAATATGATCTTCCGCGTGTTGTCGCACAACATATTATCTACAGTATAAAGTAAATGGACTATTGCATCATGCATATAAAATAAATTATAAGATGCAATCATTTGATCAATGATTCTCATTTCAAATAATGTTATGACATTGTTCATACTAAAGCTAGACTTTTAGTATACAATCTAACACTCCTTTTGGTGGATATCAGGGACCACATCAGTTTAACTTCGGTGGATTTTAGGTCCCACATCAATCACATCCGTATGGTGGAAGTGAAGGGTCACAGCAGGGTTAGTACAGTGGGTATGGAGGATCTTTCTATATCCAAGTAGGGCTAGGGTTTCACGGATCACCTGGTAGCCCTCCTTCTACCCACGATGATTTCCATCCTCAATCCAGGTCAAGTCCACAGTGGGATCATTCTGTGCCTCATCAGCAGAGAGAAGACAGTGGGGGTCTATCTCAAGAACAGTACGATTGAATAATAAGGAGAATGGATGATCATGATCAAAAATTTTTCGAACATGAAGCCCTTCTCACTCAGCTGCTGGATCGAGACGACAGACTGGAGAAGAGATTTGAGAAACTGGATGCAGAGCTCGCTGATATCTGCAGGAGACAGGAGGAGGGTTGCGGTGAATTTAAAAGGATTGCTGGATGGTTGATTGGAGCACAGACCCGTGTGCACCGTAGCCACGAGAGGTCAATTCTTGGTAACATATATAAAATGTTTAAGGATGGATTCAAGGGACCACCACCTGAGCCATCTACATACGAAGTACCAAGTGTTCCAGATACCTTTGAAGAACAACAGAGTGCACAGATTACACCCCCACCTAGTAGTTATGCAACACCAGGGGGCCTATTTTCCGGAGATGTGGAATTGGTACCAGGTGACTCAACAAGATTCCCTGAGGCATCTGGACCACACAGACAGGCTAGTTATTCTACTCCCGGAGTCTCAACTCTTGTAGGGCCTAGTTATTCTACTCCCGGAGAGACTGGGTTCAGTATGATGTCAGCTGAAAAGCACTTCCAACGTCGTCCGCAATGTCCAAAGAGGAAAGCGACTGCAGTCCAATCCCCATAAATAACTGTGGATGACGTCAAGGTCGACAGAGCATGGGAAAAGTTCATGCTATCCCCTATAACGTAAGAAATGTCCTTAAATGTGTTCTTCTTTTATGGTTTCGTTGTTTATTATGTAAAGGTTTTAACATACATGTGCAGGATCGATGTCGGCATAGGGTTCCAGGTGAGGAATGATTTCTTCGTGAGAATGATGACCCCCAAAGTCTGGCTGGATGATGAGGTTTGTAAATACAGCTTAAATATATTTAGACACTAATCCCATATATCTCATCGTTGGAATATTTTTTTCCCAGCACATTGATGCATGTTTGGCTCTTTACATGGCTGTTACATGCACACATTTAGACCGTTATATTATGAAATAGATAATTCTTTTACTAATGGCAGTATTGAATATGAAAGATTATATTATACGCATAATAGCATGTGAACTTACTCTATCGCCTTCAATGCGTGAATGAATGGGTATTGATGGTACTGGAATCTTCCACACGAACAAGTACACTCTCTTAAATCAATAGTGTAGGTTTTTGAGGTGGAAGTGACCTGGAATGTTGTCGCTGTAAGATACTCCACTTTAAGTTTCCATGCCTCAGCGTTCAACGCAGCCAACTCGCTGTGTACTCGTGTGCAAAGAATATCCCGACTGTTCTCTACACTCGTTCTTCTTTCATAAAACCATCTTTGAATGAGAGCACGTACAACCTCTAACAAACTACAAATGGGTAGTGTCCTGGCCCAGAGGATGGCCTTGTTAAAGGTCTCAGCGGCGTTCGATGATGTGAACTCGTAACGAGTGACCAGACAGTGAAACCTTGATCATTTACTATAACCCCACCCCTCCAGCAAAGCCATCAATCGAGAATTATTATGGTTGCGCAGCTTTCCTTCCCATCTGTGCAATACGGTAATGTGATAAATCAAATAAAAACTGCATACTAATACTAAAAAGTGACCATACCTCTTAAATTCATGGTTCATGTATGCCTCCAAGGCCATATTGAACTGAAACAACACATCCTTTCCGAAACCTTTGAGCTGTTTCTTTAGATGATACAAACATAAACCATGGTGTGCCTCAGGGTACACAGTATGTATAGCGTGTGAAATACTTTTATGCGCGTCTGAGACAATAACTAGGTCATGTGGAGCTCCGTATGATTCTTCAACCTTTGAAGAAACCAGCACCATGACTCATTATTTTCAGTGTCACCTACACCAACGGCCAGGGGAAAAACATTGTGGTTGCCATCCTGAGTGACTGCAACGAACACGATCCCACGGTACTTTGCTCTTATGT
This sequence comes from Pogostemon cablin, assembly GCA_023678885.1. Taxonomy (NCBI): domain Eukaryota; kingdom Viridiplantae; phylum Streptophyta; class Magnoliopsida; order Lamiales; family Lamiaceae; genus Pogostemon; species Pogostemon cablin. The sequence goes on from CM042959.1 coordinate 30,605,774, forward strand.
GTGTACCATCAGTGACAATAATGGGACGGCCGGCTCTGGCAAAACCCCGTATCGAAGCACCAAGTGCGTAGTAGACATACCTGCATCGAAGTACTTAGTACACCTATATACCTCATAATATAGAAGGGTTGTGTATTGACTTACTTGAAAGAGTTGTCATCTGCAGTTGCCAGTGCGTGCCTGGATTTTCTAACTTTAGGTGATGCAAGTACGAAGGTAGGGAACTGAAGGAAGAACTATGATCTTCGTACGTGTGTCCCACAGCAATATGTTTTGACTTGAGGGCCAAATTATAGGAGATGTCGAAACCAAATTCTTTACGTATCTCATCTGCCATTCCAGCAGGACACAATGTCGTGGTTTTATTGAACTGTCGAGCTGTATAGTATCTGCCAACAGTTTTCGAACCAACTTGCCTTGGCGCATTAGTGTCTGGGTTCAAACAACATACATGTGGAGGTCTGAACTTGATTACCCTCCATACTCCACCTAGGCCACTAGAATGCATCTCAAACATACAACCCTGCTCCACTCGGTACTTGCAGGTGACGTTGAGCCTGTAGGTGTCAGATTTCTTGACCCGTGTCTCAACTTGATTCCGCAAGTTGTACATACCCAACGCATACTGGCAATCACCTTTATTATTGAAGACACTTTTTCATGAATCTCCACTGATGTATCAATGTTGTTGTCGTCTTCAACTTCATTGTCCACATTACACTGTTCCAAGAAACCTGCAACGATGGATTAGTTATTATTCAATTGGTATTAGAATATAATAAGGTGCAGTAAATTACTGGGTACTATATTCAACACATACCTGGAATGCTCCATGGACGGCTGCAAGACCTATCTGTGTCTTGACTAGGACGTACTGGTGTGGGCATCTGCATGTGTGTGGTAACGGGTTCCAGGAAACTCATTCCTCCTTCGGCTCTGATGTAGGAACAGAACCTCTCAAATAGAGCAGTTTCAGGATCCTCATCTTCAGCATTGAATTGATCAGCATCGCGCTCCTCATCTTGCGAAGCATCAGCACCCTCAAAATCCTCACGATGTGGACCCTCAACTGAATCATACCCATGACCTTGCGATCTATCGGACCCATAGTCTTGAGAACCAGCAAAACCATCAAACCCATCACCCTCTGAACCCTCAAACCCAGCAGAGGAGCACATCTCATCTCCATTCTCCACCTCTTCTTCGTCCTGTTGTTCGCTAGCATACTCAATGTTTAAATCAATATTTATCATACGACTCGACACGCCCACACCTATACTCGTGCTCGGTCCGGCCAAATCTACGGGACAATGAATATTGACAGATAGAATTTGTGATCGAAGCAAGTCGGTCCAATAACTGCTCCCCACTGGCGTAGCACTAGTGTAACCATTATCAACTGATTGTTGTGGTATGGCCTTAACTGTGACAAACAGCATCGGCTCATCAACCTGCTGATACAACCCCCTTATATCCATATCATCCTTCACCTTATGTTTTGTTATACAACCACCGATGTCCACAAGTGTGTTATAACATATTTGAAATGATTCAAATCGGCGCAAACTAAACTGTGCACATGCCCAAGAATAAAATCTAACGTTAGCTAATCTGAATTTAAAACTAAGCTCATCTGTTGGCCACGTACATACTCTAAACCTTGCCACCAGCCGCCCCACCATATACAAAAATTTCTCATTTCAAATCCAACGCCTAAACCTTTCAACAAAATGACAATTAATTGTTATATTGACACAGAATTCATTAAAAATGATACGCCAATTTAGTAGGTACACACAAATTAAGCATTAAATTATCAAGCACACATGAAAGTTAAACATTAAGTCGTACGTACGCGAACAAGCTCAATTAAGGTCCTAAATTGACGAACAGGTCTATTATAATCGGAGGACATCATATAATATGCTTAAAAAATGGCCAAACATGCTCAATAATGCATTAAAAATTAGCGGACATGTTCAAAAACCAGTAACATTTTGTCGAATATGCTCAATTAGGGTCAAATAATCAGTTCACATGCCCAATTACGGTGGGAAAATCGGCGGACATAAACTATTAAGCCCAAATAATCGGCGGACATGCTCAATTAGGGTGAAAATATCGGTAGACATGCTCACTTAGAAAGGAAAAATCGGCGAACAAGACCATTACAGGTGAAAAATTCGGCGGACATGATAAATTAGGGTGAGAAAATCAGCGGACATGCTCACTTAGGAAGGAAAAATCGGCGGACAAGACCATTTCGGGTGAAAAAATCGGCGGACATGATAAATTAGGGTGAGAAAATAGGCAGACATGCTCATATAGGGTCAAATAGTCGGCGGACAGGGTCATATATGGTACAGATTCGGCGGACATGCGCAAATATGGTGAAAAAATTGGCGGACAGGCTCAATATTCGGCGGACAGGCTCAATTTTCGGCGGACAGGATCTACTGGGCAACTACTTTTGGCGAACACGCTAAATTGGGCAACTATTTTCGGCGGACAAGCTGAAATACTGTCAAATAATAGGCGGATATGGACGATAAGTCTCAAATAATGGGTGGACAAGCACAATTAACCATGCATATTAGCGGAAAAGTCTACGATGGGTGTATGTAGTAGTATTCATGCATATTACATGCATACTTCACCATTTTCTTTGGCGGACATGGATTTATATAACCATTTCACTCAGCAGACATGCGTTTTTGAAACCCTAAAGCCCTAAAAATCCTAAAACATTAAAAGAAAGAAATAAATAAAATACAATGCAAACAGCGTTTGTATCTTTCCTTTGGCTCTAACTATGGATCCGTCGACAAAAACGGTGGGTAAATACGGGAACCGATCACCTTTTTATTCTCCAATAATTTGTGGATACAGAGGAATGAAGTTTGAATCCACTGTGCCCAATTTTTATGTTTCTTGGTGGTGAAGTTATTTGGTTGGTGGGGATAGTTGAGAGTTTAATGTGACAAGAATTTACATAAATGAACTGATTGTGAACACAGTGCCTTAATTTTCACCCCATTTAATGAAGTGTGTTTCAGTAGAGTGGTAGGTAGTTAATTTTGCATGTGTTTAATCACCTAATTACTGCATGTGTTAATTAATAAAAAGCCTATTATAATCTAACAATTTAAGGAATTTAAAAATTAAATTTCGTGCATTTTAAAATTTGGTTTTTTCACTTCATTCAGCTTGTCCGCCGAATTAGGGGTTATATTTTAGTAGATTTATTTAATTCTTCTTTAATTAATGTGTCACCCCTAAATAATCAACATATTCCCTGACACATCTATTTTGCATGTAATTGTACTTGTCAACTCATTCCCAATACAAAAAGGTGGACCATCCTTGAGGTTATTCATGGCATTGCATGTATTTTTAGGGCAATTTAGATGTATTAGAAAAGGTAGGGAAAAAAGATGTCCACTTCCCCATACAGGGCAAATTGTGGTATTTCCCTTTTAATTCTACCTTCAAGCCCTAGCCAACAACGATATTGAACACATCGTCACATCTTATAATTTGATGATGTTACGTATTCAAGCCAGAAGTCCTAACTCCTCCTCAAAACCATGGTCAAGAGGGGAGGATTGACCTCCAACTTAAATACAGTTCCCCACCCATATAAGGAACCGATGTGGGACAAGCCCCACATCATAACAATAGCCCCTCCCTAGAAAGTCGGACGCCCACGGACGGTTGCACTCTCTTATCAAGCACCAGCGGCTTCACTCCCATAGGGTAGCCCTTTCCGGACTCTTCATGAGGTAGCCCTTTGCACTCTCTTATCAAGCACCAGCGGCTTCACTCCCATAGGGTAGCCCTTTCCGGACTCTTCACGAGGTAGCCCTTTCCGGACTCTTCACGAGGTAGCCCTTTTCTCGCAGCGACATCAAGCACCAGCGGCTTCACTCCCATAGGGTAGCCCTTTTCGGACTCTTCACGAGGTAGCCCTTTTCTCGCAGCGATCCGACCCCAGCTCTGATACCAATGTTACGTATTCAAGCCAGAAGTCCTAACTCCTCCTCAAAACCATGGTCAAGAGGGGAGGATTAACCTCCAACTTAAATACAGTTCCCCACCCATATAAGGAACCGATGTGGGACAAGCCCCACATCATAACAATAGCCCCTCCCTGGAAAGCCGACAATAGCCCCTCCCTGGAAAGCCGGACGCCCACGGACGGCTGCACTCTCTTATCAAGCACCAGCGGCTTCACTCCCATAGGAAAGTCGGACGCCCATGGACGGCTGCACTCTCTTATCAAGCACCAGCGGCTTCACTCCCATAGGGTAGCCCTTTCCGGACTCTTCACGAGGTAGCCCTTTTCTCGCAGCGATCCGACCCCAGCTCTGATACCAATGTTACGTATTCAAGCCAGAAGTTCTAACTCCTCCTCAAAACCATGGTCAAGAGGGGAGGATTGACCTCCAACTTAAATATAGTTCCCCACCCATATAAGGAACCGATGTGGGACAAGCCCCACATCATAACATATGACTGCCACCTTCAAAGCAGCTTCGTCTGCCCATCGACTCACCTTCGCATTGTGCGATTGGCCTCACCCAATCAGCTAGTGGGTTTCCTCTTCGCCGGCAGAATAATCTGGTTCTGTCGACCGCCGTCTGTTCTCCTAATTGGGGCCTTTTTATTTTAGATGCCGGAGAGATCCGATCTGGATTCTCTTCAATCTATGGCTACCACCATATCTCCAGGACCCTGTTTGATTCGTCTTCCTATTATCTGTGCCTTGATGCGGATTTCTCAAGGAGGCCTTGATTCGATTCTCGTTTGTTGAAATTGATATTGAAATGTATAATAGAAGATTTCATTGATGTTGTTGTGTTATTTTTACAAAGTAAACTACAACCTATTTATAGACAAGTGAAGCAATATAGCCGTTGTAATAAGGGAACAAAGGCAATAAGGAAGCCTTAATTTCTGGAAGGAAATGAGGAATATGTTTCAGTCTTCAACACTCCCCCTCAAGTGTAGGGGTGAACGGGTTGATCACTCCTAACTTGTTAAGAATGAACTTATGTCTTGACTTGTCCAAGGCTTTAGTGAAAATGTCTGCAAGTTGATCCTTGCTTCCGATATAAGGTGTTTGAATCATCCCACTTTGAACTTTGTCTCGAACGAAATGGCAATCCACTTCAATATGTTTTGTTCGCTCGTGGAACACCGGGTTTGAGGCTATGTGGCGAGCAGCGTTGTTATCACAATGCATCTGAATTGGACCTTTGATTTGAACGTTCATATCCTCGAGTAGTTGCTTTATCCAAGTAAGTTCACTGGCAGTTGATGCCATTGCCCGGTATTCAGCTTCGGCACTTGATCTAGCCACTACGTTTTGCTTTTTGCTTTTCCATGTTACTAGATTTCCTCCAACCATAGTGCAAAAGCCGGTAGTAGATCGCCGATCAAAGCTTCCTGCCCAATCAGCATCAGTATATCCTTGAATGCTTACATCTTTGTTGTTCTTTATCCAAATTCCTTGTCCCGGAGTTGATTTCATGTATTGGAGGATCCGATCAATAGCAGCTAGGTGGGTAGTCCGGGGTGCCTGCATAAATTGACTAACAACACTCACAGAAAAGGCAATGTCAGGACGAGTAACTGTTAAATAAATAAGTTTTCCTACAAGTCTTTGGTACATGCCCACATCTTGAAGAGGAGATCCATCTTCTGAGTTGAGTTTAGCATTGGTTTCCATAGGAGTAATAGTGGGCTTAATGCCAAGTTTACCTGTTTCCTTGAGCAAATCAAGAGTGTACTTTCTTTGAGAAAGGAATAATCCTTTTTTAGAGTGAGCTATTTCAATTCCCAAAAAATATTTAAGAATGTCAAGGTCCTTGATATCAAAAGTTTGTTTAAGAAAATTTTTGACTTCTTGAATTTCCGTTTCCTTGTCACCGGTAATAATAATATCATCAACATAAACTAAAACAATGATTGATGAGTTTGGAGAAGTGCGAGAAAATAATGATGAGTCAGCGGAACTTTTTTGAAAATTTTGAGAGAGTAGTGCATGACTAAGTTTAGAATACCAAGCTCTAGGAGATTGTTTAAAACCATAAATAGACTTGTGAAGTTTACAAACAAGAGAAGGATCCGAATTCTTAAGGCCTAGAGGAAGAGCCATGTATACTTCTTCTTCTAAATCTCCTTGTAAGAAAGTATTTTTAACATCCATTTGATGAAAAGACCAATTCTTATTAATCCCTATAGAAAGAAGGATTCTTACAGTGCTCATTTTAGGGACGGGTGCGAAAGTTTCTTCATAATCAATTCCATAAGTTTGGGTGAAGCCTTTAGCAACAAGTCGGGCCTTATATCTTTCGATTTTCCCAAACTATCATATTTAATTTTATAGACCCACTTGCACCCGACGGCCTTTTTTCCTTTAGGAAGATGAACAAGAGACCAAGTATTATTTTTCTCAAGAGCATTTATTTCTTCTTCCATTGCTTTATGCCAAGTAGGACAACAATTAGCCTCTTCGAAGCTTTTAGGTTCAGATTGATTTATGCAATTTAAAAATGCATGATGCTCTTTTGAAATGTTGGAATAAGATAAGAAGTTTTGGATAGGATATGATACCGAATAAGTGACATAGTCTCTTAGTTTAGTAGGCTGCCGAGTTTGTCGATGAGATCTCCGAGGTGAATTAGCTCGAGTTGGGTTTTGGTCTTGATCTCCCCCTATCTGAGCATTTTCTTCGATTGGGACTTGGTTTTGATCTCCCCCTATCGGAGCATTTTCTTCGATTGGGACATGATCTCCCCCTGTCGGAGCATTTTCTTCGACTATGTGTGCATCATCCTCGAGAGGAATCGTATTGATCAAATCATTATGATGATCCTGATAAGGAATAAGATCAGTAGGAGCTGAAATAGGAAAACAAAGTCGTTAGTATCAATGGAGGAGTTATCAATAGAGTAATAAGGATCATTTTCATTGAAGGTAACATCTCTTGAAATATAGAGCTTTTTATTAATAAGATCATAACACTTGTAACCTTTTTGAGGTACTAAGTAGCCAAGAAAAATAGCTTTGACCGAAGAAGGACTGAGTTTATCGGTACGATTAATGTGAACAAAACACGTACATCCAAAAGTGCGTAAGTGGTCAAGATCGACATCCCTTTTAATAAGAATTTTGTGGGGACTAAGGTTATTGAGATTAGGGGAAGATCGACGATTAATAAGGTAATTGGCAGTTATAAGAGCATCTGACCAAAAATATTTTGGAATATTGTTTTGAAAAAGAAGAGAACGAGTGACTTCTAAAATATGACGATTTTTCCGTTCCACGACCCCATTTTGAGCGGGTGTGTAGGGACACGAGGTTTGATGAATAATTCCATTACTTTTTGTAAAATTTTGAAAATTTGAGTTTATAAATTCAGTTCCATTATCCGTTCGAAAAATTTTGATAGACTTATTGAACTGATTTTTGACGTAGGCGAAAAATTCTTGAAATTTTGCGAAAACGTCGCTTTTATTTTTAAGTAAAAATATCCAAGTATGCTTTGAAAAATCATCTATAAAGCTAACATAATATCTAAAACCATTATAAGATGTAGTTGGGGCGGGACCCCAAACATCCGAGTGAATCAAATCAAAAATAGAATTTGAATTAGAAGAGGAATTTGTGTAAGGAAGACGTGTGTGTTTAGATAAAGAACAAATATCACACTTATCATGATATGACGAATTAGAAAATATTTTGTTGAAAACTGAATTGGACGGATGTCCAAGACGTTTATGCCAAAGGGACATATCAACAGCATTTAAAGCAATACTAGGGAAGTTAATTAGGTATAAATAATTGATACGAACTCCTTTACCAATCGTTCGTCCTGTCAATCTTTCCTGAAATACAACATCAATGTCAGTAAATATAACTTGACAATTTAATTCCGTGGTAATTTTTCTAACGGATAACAAATTCAAAGTAAAAGATGGTAAATAAAGGATATTGTCGATCTTTTTAGAAAAAAGATAACTTGATCCTTTTCCACGGATTTGAACGGAAGTGTTATTAGCTACTGTAACATTTTGAGAGTTGCCTAAAATTAGGGAGTTTTCTAGAAAAATGGAACGATTTCCGGTCATGTGATCGGTTGCTCCAGAGTCAACGACCCAAGCTTTAGAGAAATCAATTAAATTATTATTTGAAGAAAACATGCTATAGTAATTAAAGGATTTTGTGTTTAAAAAATTTGGGTTTTGAAAAAAGGAAAAATGAGTGGGCTTTTTATCAAAATTGGATTTTAAAATATTTGGGTCCAATGAAGTATTAGAAGGAAATGGACCTGCATCCACTTTATTAGTGGATTGGATTTGAGTTTGGGCCTGCAGGGCTTGAGCAACTTGGGCCACAAGAGAGGAAAATTGATTTGGGCCCAATATATTGATATGGGCTGCACTGAGATGAGGCCCATTTCCATTTTCCTCTCCTTTTAATCCTTGACCCATCATTTGGCAGTGACCTAAATTTCTCTCCGCAGCCATCGCGTTTCTCCCGACAGCGGGCAACCTCCCTGCTTGGTGGCGGTTGGCGACGTGCGCTGTAGATCCCATACGGCGTTCCCACCGACGGGCGGTGGGTTGGCAGCAGCGAGATGGTGGCGCGGGAAGAAGCAGCGATGTATCTGAGGCGGTATCGAGCAGCGGCGGCCTTCTCCCACCGGCGGCTGAGCAGATCCGTGCGCGACGAATGAACCCCTTTCCTTACCTCCGACGGCGGCGCACAGCAGCGCCGGACTGTAGAAGACGGAGGAGCAGCAGGCGGCGGTCGATTGTGCTGATGACCAGCAGCTTCGCGTTTCCAGTGGTCTGCTGGTTACGTGGCGGCGGTGGCGGTCGCGTCTGAACAGCAGCGGTGGTCCTTCCGGCGGCAGTGGCTCTTCCGGCTGGTGGCGCTGCGACGGACGGCGACGAATGTTTACAGCAGGTGTTTGATTGATTGAAACAATGGTTTTTGTTTGTTTCTGAAGATTTGATTTCCAAAACTGTTTTGCTGGAAGGTGGAGACCCGTTTGTGGATGAATGGGTGAAGGAAGGCTTATGGCTCTCTCCTATTCAGAGAAGGATTCAATCCTTCTTTAGAGTAGTACACCAGGATGTAATTGAAGCCTGTAAACAGACTTGATTGAATGAAGAAGAGGTTGAACCTCTTTTGAATTGAGACACCTTTAATGGTGTTTTGATTGAATGAAGAAGAGGTTGAACCTCTTTTGAATTGAGACACCTTTAATAGTGTTTTGTAGAATGCTTGAATAGATAGATTGAAGGGTTAAGAGTTAGTATTAATCCTGCTCTGATACCATGTTGAAATTGATATTGAAATGTATAATAGAAGATTTCATTGATGTTGTTGTGTTGTTTTTACAAAGTAAACTACAACCTATTTATAGACAAATGAAGCAATATAGCCGTTGCAATAAGGGAACAAAGGCAATAAGGAAGCCTTAATTTCTGGAAGGAAATGAGGAATATGTTTCAGTCTTCAACATCGTTTTGCTACGGGGCTCCTCTCCCTTCCATGGTAATTCTATGTTCTATTGGCGGCCAATTGCGACAAATCAGCCGTCGGATTCAATTTGCCTCCTCCGTCCACTTTAAGGGTAGCAGCGGCTTGGTCCACTTGACTCACATCTGACGCGCGGCCATCTCCGATGGGCTTTCCAGCCGTCGTCCTCCCTGTCCAGTGACTTCGCTGCCTAGGGCAGTTCCCACCTCTCGCCGCCGTTCGTCTTGGTGCTTTTTCCTCTTGCAAAGCGCTGGCGTCCCTTATCCAGATTGCTCCAGGTATTAAACTCTCGATTGTAGATGGATGGAGTAGTCTTTTTTACGAGTGCTCTCATGGATTGATTGGGCTGTGCCAACACATGTTGGTAATTGATGGCAACAATGGCAGAACCGCTTAACTCTACACGTGTTCGATCCCCTCCGACGCCTCTTGATCGTCGACTTCGCCTTGTGCGAATTTTGCAAAATTAATCCGAAAGCCTTTGGGCGCCTCCTGATTTCACTCTGTTTCTTGCTTTTTGATTCAGAGTTCCCTGCTCCTTCACTATCAATTGATTTGGTTGCACGGGTGTACTGGAAATTTGTAGTAACCAGAATTGATGTTCATACTTCCTAAATCTAGGGAATTTTCAAACTCTGGACATTGCTCCTCTTGGGCGGTGCTTTTCATCATGTTGGTATATGATGAACACCTAAGATGGAGTATGATTGTTCAGTTTTACAACTTTTTGAAAGTGATTGTTTCAGTAAGATTAACAGAGGGCTGATGGTCCTTGCTTGATACTTGGTTGAATTAGATGAGATAGAATCCCCTGCAAAGATGGAATCCTCAAGTTTTATTACGTTTTTTTGAACTTTCACTCTGTATTGCCTATTTTTCATAGTTCCGTTTAATGTATAGCATTTGTTAGCCATTTTGCTAATGGTTACATGTTAGACCATTTGTGCTCTTATCTGTTTTTTCTAGTCTCTTTAGGACATTTCTTTAAGCTTAGGCTTTCTCCTCTCCCTTCCTTTTGTACATGAATTTTTCTAGTCTCTTTAGGACATTTCTTTAAGGCTAGGCTTTCCCCTCTCTCTTCCTTTTGAACATGAATTAAGGAGTATAAAATTACAATATATATAGTGGATAGTTATATTGGTGTTAAGTGTTGAATTAAGAGTATACAATTTTAATATATATATATATATATATATATATATATATATATATATATATATAAATATATATTGGATAGTTATATTGGTGTTAAGCGTGAGCACATATGTATTACGTTAAGTATAATAATATTGAGATGTATTTTTTCATTTATAGAAACATGGAGTATATGACAGATCAATAAAGAAAGTGTGAGAAAATGAGTACAATTTATTATTTGACTAAATAAGTTAAAATTTTATTAATATTTTAATATTTTATTTGTTACTCTCTCTATCTAAATGTATGGTTTATATATATATTTTTTATTTATTTTAATTTTTCTTCTATAAAATATTTTTCCATTTCAGTTTGTTTAAAGATTTACATTCTTCTTTTCTGACAAGTGAGATACGCACAAAACAATTAATATTTGAATATGAGGCTCATATACAACACTAATACAATTACATATATACATTAAAATTATATTTCCTAACCCACTCTACGTCAAAATATTACATTTCTTAATTTGCACACAAAAAATAATTGTATACATTAGTGCGAGATGTATGAATATTATATATCAAATTAAATAATTTAATATTTATATATTAAATAAATAAATTTACAAATAACAATGAAATGAAATATTTAAAATAAATTTATTGAGTATCATCTTTTTAATCACCGAATTAATATAATCTTAAATTTTAAATTTATTCACTACTTAACTTAATATAAAACAACAAATATATATATATATATATATATATATATATATATATATATATATATATATATATATAATTATTATTTTATTAAATTAAATTTTTGACAAGCCATCATTTCCTCTGCCACCTAGCTTGATTCTTGTGTGCTCGAGTCGCCCTTAGCACCGGCAGCTCTACTTATTACGTTAAATCCCAATGCAATCACAATAAATGAGTAAAAAAAAAGTCTAAAATTGACACAAATAACTAAAATTAAAAAGTTATATGACTAAAAATGATTACTTAATTATTTATACTTTATTCATTTAAAGTAGACATTGGTTAAGTATAAATCAAATATTTTTATAGCACTTAATTTTCTTATGTATCTTCGCAAAACTAACTATTCTTTGTGATAATTTTTTTTATTCAGTGAAAATTAATCTTGTGAATATTCTAGAAAAAAAATTCACTAATTTTTATAAATAAGTTGATTGTGGATTTTAAGTCTTGCAAATTTTTACTTAATCAATTTTAGTTCTTCTGCAAATTTTCTGCATAACTTGCATAACTTATAGGACTTGCAAGAAATTATAACCACACTATGCAAAGTCTTACAGTTTTTTTTGGCCAAAGGTAGAAAATTGTAAAATTAAAAAGTTACGAGATCATAATAGACACAAATGATTTAATTTTGCGAATCTCCTAACTTTTTACAACTTATAAGACTTGCAAAGTTTTATAAATTCCTACTATCCTATAACTAGGGTGCTTAAGAAGGGTCTTAGGGGTTGGGTTTAGAATGACATTAATATCCGGTGGCTAGAGTAGTACTTGTCTTAGTTTGGTAAACATAAGAGGCAACATTAATGGCAACATAAGGGGCAACATTGACCTTCTTGAGCATTTTAAAACCAAGCATCTATAACCCTTAAAAGTAAAGAGTGCATAAGTAGGGCGTTAGGGGTTGGGTTTAGGTAGTCATTAATATCCAGTTGAGAGAGTAGGTGTCCTATTATGGTAAACATAAAAGGCAACATTACTAGCAACACCAGTGGCAACATTGACCTGCTTGAGCATTTTTAACTAAGAATCTGTAGCTCTAAAAAGTAAGGAGTTTAAGTAGGACATGTGCCTAAGTAGGGTTTAGGGGTTGGGTTTATGTAGTCATTAGTATCATGTTGTGAGATTAGCTGCCCTAGTATGGTAACTATTAAAGGCAGCACCAGTGGCAACATTAACCAGCTTGAGCATTTTTAACCAACCATTTATAGCCTTAAAGAATTTGAGGTTTAAGTAGGGTTCCAACGTTGGTCTTAGGGGTTGGATTTAGAATTTCATTAATATCCAGTTGCGAGTATGACTTATGGTATGGTAAACATAAGAAGCAATAATAATAGCAACACCAGAGGCAACATTGACCCGCTAGAGTATTTTTAACCAAGCATCTGTAACCTTAAAAGATTCGAGTTTTAAGTAGGGTGCCAAAGTAAGGGCATAGGGATTGCGTTTATAATTTCATTAATATCTAGTTGCTCAAATAGTTGTCTTGGTTTGGTAAAATAAGAGGCAACATTAATGGCAACACTATTGGCAACATTGACTTACTTGAGCATTTTTAACCAAGCATTTGTAGCCTTAAAGAAAATTTTGTTTAATTATTTGCAAATTAAACTAGATTTAATTACTTAATCAGTTGACATTTATTCGTTTATAGTAGACATTGATTATAAAATCCATAATCCCAAACCATTTAAAAACAACAACAAAATAAAAGACTAGAATATGAAAAACTTTGCAAGTCCAAGTAGATTTTCACTAAGCAGGTATAAGTTGCTGGTTTAGTTGCCATTTTAGTTGCCTTAGCTATGGAAGAGTTTGGGTCAATAAATCGATCCTTGATATTAAACCATGGCCACCTATAAAAGGATTTCGCTTATAATTCGAAAACATATGGTACACCCTTGGAGCCTTATGTGTTAAAGTCCAATAGGTATTCTCTAAGTCGTGTAAGTTGCTGGTTGAGTTGCCATTTTAGTTGTTTGAGCAATAGATGAGTCTGAATGGATAAATCGGTCCTTGATATTAAACCAAGGCCACATATAATCGGATTTCTCTTATAATACTTATACATGTCAGAATTACTAATAAATCACACTCTACTAACACTTAATTGGTTTTATCACATAAAATGTAGAAAGAATTAAAAAAACTATGTATGGTTTAGTATGGTTTACATAATAGGTAACATTAAAGGTAACATCGGGGGCTACATTGACCTACTTTAGCGTTTTAACCAAGAATCTGTAGCTCTAAAGAATTTGAGGTTTAAGTGGGGTTGTCTAAGTAGGCTATATTGTGTTGCGTTTATAATTTCATTAATATCCAGTTGCTAGAATAATTATCCTGATTTAGTAAACATAGGAGGCAATATTAATGGAAATATCAGGGGCAACATTGACTTCCTTGAGCATTTTTTATTGCCCTAAAAAGTAAGAGGTTTAAGTTAGGTGCCTAAGTAGGCTTTTGGGGGTTGAGTTTTTAAGTAGCCAATAATATCCAGTTGCAAGAGTAAGTGTCCTAGTATGGTATACATAAGAGGCAACATTAATGGCAACTTCGAGGGCAACATTGACCTTACGTAAATTTTTTGCAGAATTTATAGGTCTTGCAAAGATTTATAGGAATTTTCAAGTCCTATAAACTTGAAAATATTTTTTGTAAAATAAAAAAGTAAAGAGAGAGAGAGAGAAGATATTGGGTATATCATCTTACCTCGGAGTAAGGGCCAAAAACTTTTATAGATGGCCATGATGTAATTTTGAATTTCTATTTATTGACCTGGACTCGTCCATGTTACTGGCAACACAAATGGCAACTCAATTGGCAACTTACACCTGCTTATGAGATTCTTTTTACTGGATTGAAATATAATTGGTCTCAATGTCACAGTTGGCATTCAATATCAATAATTGTTAGCAACCAATCTAAAGATGCTTTTATTTGTCAATTTTGATCATTGAGTATCGGAATAAGTATGAGCATGGTTGAATACTAAAATCCAAATAATTGTTGACAAAATTGGTTCTGGTACTGAGATCAACATTCATTGTGATGATCTTTTTAAGTAGTCATTAGTATCCAGTTGCGAGAGTAGGTGTCCTGGTATGTTTACATAAGAGGCAACATTATTGGCAACTCAAAGGGCAACATTGACCTGCTTTGACATATTTAACTAAGAATCTGTAGACCTAAAGAATTCGAGGGTTAAGTAAGGTGCCGAAGTAGGGGAAGAGGGTTTACGTTTATAATTTTATTAATATCTAATTGCTAGAATAATTGTTCTGGTTTAATAAACATAAGAGGCAACATTAATGACAATACTAGTGGCAACATTGACTTAATTGAGCATTTTTGAAAATTTGGTCATCATTTGATTAGAATATTTTTCTCTGTTCAATTGTATAAGACCTAGACTAACCCCTACTATCCATGATACAACCACATTATAAGAAAAATAGGCAAACCGGTCAAGCAAGAAATCTATATCTATATATATATATATATATATATATAATAAGACAAATTGGGGCACTTATGTTCCCACTTAAATTTTAAGGGCAAATTTTTTGTCCTTAATATGAGATTATTATCCCATATTAATGTATATAACTTACTATAAATTATCTTTCTTAATTGTAGTATCTACTATATATATAATTCCCCTAATTATATAAAAAAAAATTCCCTTAATTATCCTATGAGTATAGTTATATTTTACTAAATAGAATGTCCTACAAATATTGTTACATTTCTCTTTTTGTTAAATGAGCTCTTACAATACAATCACTATTTCTCCATGAGGCTCACACATAATACTAATATAGTTACACATTATACATTTAAATATTACTATTTTTCAACCTATTACATATTAAATATAATATTTCTTAATGTCTGTGCAAATAATAAAGGCAACAACATTCGTAGGATGTGTGAAGTACTCCATATCACACCTTCTAAAATTCAAATACTAATAACGTAGAATTCAAGTTATATTAAAAAATTATTAACTAATAGTTATATAACACAAAATTTATATAATTTAAATAAAATTTTAAATAAATAATAAATAATAGTAAATAATATTGTGATAATCGATTACCGTGCAACGCATGGGTGAAAAGCTAGTATATCTACAATACGACCAACTTTTAATACAATTTAGTAAACAGTAAATCTAAATACATTTGTAAAACTTAGAGGTCTTGCAAAGATTTGTAGGACTTTGTAAGTCCTATAAAATTGAATATATATTTTTTTTTGGTAAAATGAGCTAAACTAACAAAAAAAATAGAGAGAGAAGATATAGGTCTAAAATTGACACAAAGACTAAAATTAAAAATTTTGAAAACTCATAACACTAAAATAGATTAATTAATGATTTTAATTTTATTCGTAGAAATTGATTAAGTATAAATCAAATAATTTTATAACACTTAATTTTCTTTAGTTGATCCTTACAAAATTAGTTATCCTTAGGTCAAACAAAATTGATGACTAACATATATAATAACAATAGTTTTTATTTATTATATATTCACAAATTTAATTTACATATTTCAATTTTTAACTTTTGTATTTTTTCAATTTTAGTTTTTTCGCATAAATTTTTTTAAAATCTATAGGACTTGCAAAGTCTTATAAATTCATTTAAAGCATATAGGACTTGCAAAGTTTTCATAATTTAGTCCTAAAGAATTTGAGGTTTAAGTAGGGTGTCGACGTTTGGTCTTAGGGATTGGGTTTAGAATATCATTAATATACAACATCTGTAGCCCTAAAGAATTTGAGGTTTAAATAGGGTGTCAAAGTAGGATCTTAGGGGTTGGATTTAGAATAATATTAATATCCAGTTGTAAGAGTATGTTTTCTGGTAAGTAAACATAATAGGCAACATTAATGGCAACAACAGAAACAACATTGACCTGTTTGAGCGTTTTTAACCAAGCATCTATTAGTCGTACTCTTGGCTAATTTGTTTGTGATACGATTGCCCTTTTTTGTTATGGATTGCTTGGTAATGCTAATAATAAAAGTTGGGCATAGTGTTAATGTCCTTATTCTTATAACTGAAAAAAAATCAATAATATTTGGTTATTGGTTGCTGATGTAGTTCAAAATTTTGTAAAATTTTTAATCTTTTTGCCAATATATTTTTACAAATTTTAGAAGCCTTGCGAAGATTTATAGGACTGTGCAAGTTCTATAAATTTGAGAATAATTTTTGTAAGATGAACAAAATTTAAAAAATTAAAAAAATAAAAAAGAAAAGAAAAGTTATAGGTCTAAAAATAAAAACCTTACCAACTACATGCTTAAATATAAAATAATTTCATCAAACAATTAACCTGATAAAATTAATTTATTCGTCTAAAGTATGCATCGGTTAGAGGGTACAAGAGGAGGAGAGTACAATAAGAAAAAATTGACATAGTCAATAAAATGAGTGTATATTAGGTGCACCCGGGTGTACCCTTGCACTCATATTTGTATAACTTTTTATTCTATTTTGTATACATGTTATTCTCTTTTGTATACGTGTTTTGTAATATTTGTATACTTTTTTCGCACTAAGTTTTTCATTAAAAAACAAGCATTCATATGTGTATAACTTTTTATTCAATAGTGTATACATGTATTTTAATAATTGTACATTTTTTTACACTCAATTTTTTATTAAAAAAATTAACAATTAAATTGTATACATTTTTACTCATAATTGTATATGTTTTTTCTTATATTTGTACGTGGGTGCACACTATATTTAGCCCAATAAAATAAGACAAATAATCGGCTTAAAAAAGACCAAACAAGTGACTCGGAAAAGAACGCAGCCTAAAATAACTAATCTAATCTAAATTCATACTGTTGAAAAAAATAAGCCAAAACAAGCTGCAAGTAACAAGCCAACAGTGGCAAGTAATAACATGTGTAAGCAGGCACAAGGCCTATTATATATCAAAACAATCATAGCGTGTAACAAACCATCTGAGTGCAATAATTTGCTGCGACTAAGCCCAACAGTAGCAAAGCTGCTGAATCGGGAACATTATCAAACCAGCAGATGTATCAAGTTCTTCATTCAGCAGATCATGTCTTGGAGGCCCAAATAATGAAGAAACAAGTGCTCAAAGATGAGCAATCCCCAACACTAGTGCTAGGGACAATAACAGAATTTCAAGGCTCTATCCCATAAAATTTTTTCTGGTACACATCGATCCATGAGAGCCATTTGAAAACATGGTAGACGAGCAACAACAAATAATTATCTAAACCAAAGTTGCAGCATCAAAGGGAATCAAGAAGAAGTACCTTCTAAAGAAATAAGACAATAATATCAGATGCTTCAATTAGAAAACAAGAAATAGACAAGCTCTATAAAGAGATAAATCATGTTTCAGTCAATGCCCATAATCTGAAAATCCAAGTAGGAAGAATACTCCTTAACAATCGCACGATGAGGGCGATGGCAGGCAAAGGAAAACAAAACGGTGGAGAGAGGAAGATTCTGAAATCGGTAGCCCTGTGTCGTCGGGTCCCCAATCTGTAATCAGAATAGAGGGGTAGCTCGAGTGAAGAGAATCCTCACGAGCAGATGGTAAAGAGTCGTTGAAGCCCTGGTCGGAGGGAATAGCCACTGGGAGTACTGAACTAGGGCTGAACCAGAAATCAGGCCGCTCTCCGGGAAGAATAAGTGGCCGGAGGAAATCGCGACAAGTGATAACGACGGTGGTGAATCAGCGGAGGACGCCTCTTGAATAATCGAACGGCGGTGGATAAGGACTGCCCTAGGCAGAAGAGGAACCGGGTATAGCGAGATCCCCTGACTGAAACTGGCTCGATCGTCGGAAGGTAGATGAGCAATTGCTGGAAGGGTCACCGGTATGTTGGCGACGATATCTAAACAGCGAAGCGGAACCCAACAGATGAACTTTGACGGCGGCGCTAATTGGAGAATAAAATCGGGAAACCCTGAGTAATTGAAGCGGACTGGAAGGGAACCCAGCGGCCACGACAACAAATAGGAATTGCATCGTCGCTGCCTTCTGAAAGCAGCGGCGTTGAGTAATCGTGAGGGAGAAGACCCATCGTGGTGAATCAGCCATAGGCAGCGGCGCAAGGTCGAAGCCCTAACAGCAACGGCAGCACGAAGGGCCCAAATTTGACGCAAGTCCTAGGGCTTCGATGGGGGCTTCGCGCCGGAGGCGGGACATCTGTCGATTGCAATATGATATTAGGCAGTGAAAGGAACAGCCATCGTCGGATGGGTTACCCGGTAGGGTGCCTAGATTTTAAAAGCACTCAGCCGGTTTTTCTGCAAGGGGCAACCAGGTAATTTTAGATACCAAATGGTTAGCCAAATTCATCTTTTTTTGGGTTAAAAAACTAACTAAAAACTCAAGGGGGTGAAAAAACTTGCATGCACTAGCAAAGTTGTATAAAAAGATTTTTTCCCATCTTTTAATTTATGTTTGTTGGGCTTTAGAATGACGAGTAGGGTTTTAGGATTGGAGATTTTCTTGGAACATGCGTGGCAGAGAGACATGAGTGAGACTCCATCTCCCATGGAGTGATGAATCTTGAATATTGCCACTGCATTTGCATCGGATGTGCTCACATTCAGAATGTGGATTTCCCAGGGTGGCTTCGTCATGTCAAGGGGGATCCTCAGCTGGTTTGAGGCGTAATCTTCCACGAACCCATCCCCATCAGAGGGGATGTCCAAATCAAAATCCTGGAGGACAAGAACATGGTCATGGATGTCTACATTTATTCGCTTCCACCAACATTTGCCCTCCTTCTCCATCTTGTTATAAGTTAGTATATAATATTGGAATTAGTTAGTTGTTCACGAATGGGTACTTTGAAATCTCTTGCAATCCCATTGCTTATCCCTTGCATTGATTTTGGCGGCTCCCCCTTCTCTCTAAAAATTTTTCTTATCGGTTCTTTATTTCATGGAGGCAGCGACGCTGTCCGGCGACGCCTCCGATGATGATCCCTTCGTCCAATACCTTGAATTAGATGTCACTTGTGAACGATTTCCTTGGCTGATGGATATGCTCACCAATACGCAAAATCCCAAAATTGTGGCTGACCACCCTTCCGTGTAGCCCAAGTCATCTGGCCTGGAGGATCATCCATCGGCTACGGTGGACCCCACAGCCCCAGCCGGAGCCTCCAAACTGCCTTCCTTCGAGGAGCTGCTTAGGAGAAACGCAGCTTTTGCGGGAGCTACATCCTCCATGGATAGCACTGACCGTATCAATATTGGGTCGGCAGCACCGCCATTATCTAAGTCTGCTGGTGGACTTGCCCAGCATCTGCAACAACCCCCCATCAATCGACAGACGGGTTCAACAAACCCTAATCGTAACATCCCATCAACTCATGGTGGTGGATCATACGCAGCGAAAGCTGCCAGTACTCGAGAGGACCCCATCTCTCGTCTCAAATCGGCCATATGCAAGGGATCCTTCTCGGATCCTATGGCGAGGCCGTTTGATAAAACAGGTATTATCGCAACTTTGTCGATCACTAAATCTTTCTATGAACAGCATAAAACCCTCTTTTCTCAATTTGTAATTGTTAGGGTTCTAAATGAAAGAGGCCCAAAACCACTTACTCAATCGGAGATAGACAGCATGCTCACACGCACTTTTAGCATTCCTATTTCTGATCTTTTGAATATACCCCTGGGTCGGGATTGTTGGATTGTATACTAAAAGTCTAGCTTTAGTATGAACAATGTCATAACAATATTTGAAATGAGAATCATTGATCAAATGATTGCATCTTATAATTTATTTTATATGCATGATGCAATAGTCCATTTACTTTATACTGTAGATAATATGTTGTGCGACAACACGCGGAAGATCATATTATCGGTTTCCTTATAAAGTATAAACAGATGCTCACAACTGAGATAGACGGGGACTCTCTATCGGTATGGTTGTAGTGTGGTTTGGTATTAGCTTGTCTTGGCTATAGAATCACATTAGTGCACTTGTGTGTATTGAGTAGGACCGCTTGAGATCGTTCGTCTTATACTGACTATATAGTAGAACTTGATCTCTGTTATTATGGAAGTTCGTGCTCTTAATCCCTATACAATAACCTCGACACGTAGGACAGTATGTATTTCTTTGATTCATCAATGGGTGAGATTTATAAGTATTAAATCAACAAACTCGGTGAGTTGGGAAGTAGTGCTGTATCTATGGTGTGCTGTTGATTGTAGAAGGAATCCATGTCCGTCATAGGTTGATGATGTCCCCTTGAGGAGCTCATAAGGTTTATCATGTAAATCTTGCAAGTGGATTCATTTCCGGCATGATAAAAAGGTTGAGTGGTACTACTCTCGGATGAGATATTAATTAATTTGAGTTGTCAGTAACTTAATTAATTAATGGACATTGAATATCTTAAACATGGGGAGACTATCGGGCTTATAATAAGAAGGAGCCCAGAACATAATTTGGGATTGGACGGGTAGTGCAGTAATAATATTTTAGTGGATTATATTATTATTATTGGATTTAATTAAAAGTTTTGGGCTAAGCTTGGTTAATTAAATTCAATTGAGGCCCAGCCCAATTTCTCCTCCTGGTCCCTGCAGTAGCCCTTATAAATAAGTTATCTCAGTTCCTGTTAACCCGAAGTCAGTGCCTCATTTGACAGTTAAAAAGAACAGGAGCAGATTGAGAGAATCCTGCGGATTGTTGCCCACACAACAGCAGGATTCAACTTGGGACATACTGCAGAAGATTGAGAGGTGGTTCTCTGCAACGATTCATCCTCTACATCAACCCAGAAGTACGGTAAACAAGATTTAATTGCTTCCGCTGATTTTGTTTGCCTGTTAATCCTAACGGATCACGTTGAACCGCACGATCCAATTGCCCAACAATGATCCCACTTATACTAAAAGACTATGCTGTCATGTCTTCTGCCATATATCTAATTCCTACTCCCACTACACGACCATAAAAAGCTCTCGCCTTAAGGTCCTCGTAAATGGATTTACTAGGTCATCATCCGATGCAATCTAGGCGACAACAACCTTCCCCTCATCATACGATTTCTCGTAACAGGTGGTACTGGCGCTCCATGTGTTTAATTGCCTTATGGACTCGTGATTCCTTCAAGTTTACAACTGCACCATTATCAGCAATATAAATTGTGATAATCTTGGGCAAACTTAGAAACACTTCAAAGTCCATCATGAAGTCTCTAGAGTCATATAGATACTTTGGTTGCCTCATAGGCTCCAATTTATCATTTTTCATGATGGAGCCCGGAGTCTGAAATATATTTCTATATAACACTCCTCCACATTATGACTCTACTTCCTAAAATTAAACACATAACCTTTGAGGAGAATTTACTGCCGTCCAATCTGACTAAAAATCCGAATCTACGTAATCCACAAGAAGCAGTGAATCTGTCCAGTAAGTGTATATATGATAACCAGTCCTTCTCAGGCACTTCATATATATCTTACCACAGTTCATCATTCTTGTTCCGGGTTACGTTGATACCCATTGTTCATGCATTCAGCAAAACAAATATCCAATCTCGTTCATAGCATTCTTTAGATTAAGCTTCCTTATTTGCCGAAGCATGAGGAACCGCTTTCATCTCCTTTATCTTCATTTATGTCTCAAGACACATCCAATAAGATAAATTCACATGCTAAACGAGTATGGATTGTATCATTTATGAAACTTGAGATAAGCATAACATCCTTTCATATGATCCGTATTACCGTGATCAAAAGGATATATTTTACTTTTCTTAAGTCCTTCATATCATACTACTTTCTTAATCATACCCATACGCCCGATAATACTCTTTCATTGTCTCCAATGAGCAAGATACTATCTACGTATAGTACAAGAATTACCACCACGTTTCCGTCACTCTTTACAATACACAAGATACATCCGCTCATTGAATAAATCCATATCTATGGATTTCCTTTTCAAAACAGATGTTTCACAATCTCAAAGCTTGGTTTAGTCCATTGATGGGCACCTATAAGCTTACTATTAAAATGCACTTAGCCCTTTGCAATGAATTATTCTGATTGCTTCACATAGATGTTTTCTTCAAGACTTCCAATCAGGAAAGCTGTCTTGACATCTATTTGCTGTCCCTCATAATTTAATATGAGCAGCAATAAATAAAAGAATCCGGATCAATTGAAGCATAGCTACCAGCGAATATGTTCCCTCATAATCGAACCATTTCTTTCTGAGTACATCTTTTCGCAACAAGCTTTGCTTCCAAGATTTTCACCTTTCATTATGATCCTCTTTTATTTCCTATGATCACTTGCAATGACTTTTACACCATTTAGTGGTCATACAAGTTCCCAGACTTAATATAGAATCCGTAGATTCTATTTCAACATGCATTGCAATTTACTAAGATTCCGCATTTTCATCTTGTAGTGCTACGTCGTATCCGTGGGATAATACCATATTTACTAGGGACCAAGTCTCACGACTCTCCCAAAATATATATTTTACGAGTTGTCGAACAACCCTCCCACTACGACAATGTAGTACATGTAATTGTGTATCAGATGTGACACACGTTGCAGTTTACCTTGTGGCATATCCTCTTGTACACTTGGTACTTATACTTAGTGTTTTCTCTCTCATTTCCTTTAGAACAACTTATACATGGGCTTGTGATTTATTACATAGTCCTTTTCCAAAAAATCTAGTGTTTGTGTTGACAATCACCCTTCGATCTTTTGGACTAAATAAATCACTCTCCATTTTTCTAGGATATCCCATATACAGACAAATGTTTCACGAATTACTGTATCTAGGGTATATCCATAAAATGAATTTAATTATTCCAAATAATTCATCATCTATCTAATCATAACCATAAGAGCCTTATCCCTTCTACTCACCACACCATTCAGCTGGGGCATGCCCGGTGTAGTCAACTTGAGATTTAATCTCAACTTCTGATTATTAGTTCCTAACTATCCTAAGAGGTCTTCATCATCACGATTGAATCGTAATGATGTGATATATTTTCCATGACGCTCACTGTACCAGCCTTACAATTCTTGAATTAATCCAAGAACTTAGACATGCAGTGCATCAAATAAATATATCGGTTCCCAGAATAATCTTTGAATATTCATAACCACCTCTCGCCTGGATATTGTTAGGTTCGCTTGAATCAGAATGAACTAATTCCAACATATATATCTTTGGCTCTACACCCCACAGCCTTGAAAAGGCAGTTAATCATTTTTACTTCCAAGTAAGACTCGCAAGTCCGATAGTTTCCACTTCAGATAAACCTTACGGTCTATCGTCTATCAACTTTTGAATCCTACTTAAGTAAAATGAATTTGTCATAGACGCCAAATGTATGTTTAGTTCATATCCGAAGGTTCCTTTCTCTTACTAATATTAGAAGATGCATTATTTAATTACTATTTATTGCATCTGTGGGATGTACATGATTCAAGAGTTTACTTATTATCTATCAACGTACTTTAACGGATTATAGCCTCATTCCTTATCACTATGACCATGTCATTTAAATGAAATGAAGTATTCATCCGTTAATGCATAGAAACTGAAATCAAATTCTTTCTATGAAATGTACGTAAAGACAATTTCCCATAATCAATCGTTTGTTCTTATCATGAGATAAATAAACAACTCCCACTGCAATAGTCACTACCTTTGTAGTTTTACCCATGTTATTAACAATCTTATCCTTACTCAGCGATAAACATTTAGTGATTCCAGTATCTACATACTTCGTGTCAGTAGATGCCATCACCAATCATGTTTAAACCATTAGTAAATAAGATATTAAACTTGTTCACATTATGATGAAAATTGGCTTTCTTTTGCCATATGTTTTGTTAGAAGTTTCCTACCATATACAATCTCTCGTATCTCAGGTAGAACTTTCTCAAAACATCAAGGCTAAACATGGAGAATAAAATTGATCTAGGTTTCCCTTTCAATTTATACTCCAAGCTTTTTCAATTCATTCATCAAATTCTATCATGATCTTGCGCCTTTCAAATTACTCAAGTATCTGAAGAGTTACATGAGTTCATCATATTTCTATGATCCTCTCATCTCTTCACTAAAGACTTTAATAGGCATCATGAGCCGTCCTTTGAGAGAACACACTTGTATTTTCTTAAGCAGTAATTTTCAAAACCACGATTCTTTTCTAATCAACTAATTTGGACAAGTAAATATAATGTCTTTTAGTTAACAATTAGTGAGATAATACCATTCGAAATTCAGAGAATCACAAATAAATATACTGATCAAAACTTCGAATTTTATCCTTTTATATTGTTTCCCTCAAAACAATATAAAATAAAATTCACCGACATCTCAAGCACCGTGAGTCTGCAAGCCACGTTAGTGTGGACGTTTACAAACCCGAACATTTACAAGAGAAGGTTTTACCCATTAATTTCATTTGTCAACCTAACTTTATGACAAAATAATTAATAGTCGGTTACTTTTTAGCCATGCAAATAATAGCAGTGACTCCGTTGGGGAGGATACTAATTATTTACACCTAAGTGTACACCATTATTTGATCCCAAGTCCACTACGCGAGCTTATGTGCCTTACAGTTGGAGAAGTACACACGCGTTCGGGTAGCTTTCTACAATCATCAATTATAAGTTTGTACCAGTGTACCGCACACAAACTCATCCGTTAGGGAGGAAGGCCTATGCCAACACGCAAGTTTATGTGCCACATTACAAACAATAATTATTTATGAAGTCTGTACCAGTGATCCGTGAATAAACTCATCCGTTAGGGAGGAAGGGCTATGCCAACACGCAAGTTTACTCACATCACTTACAAACCAATAATGGAGGCCGCGGGAATTTATTACCAATCCCCTCTCCTACTTAGTTATTTAACACCGAGGGTTTTAAACATGCATATAATATTTCATAAATAAAATATACATCTTAGACATGTTTCTATTAACAGCAATTTAAATAAATAAATCACATAGAACATGCCTTTCACATATACAACAATAATTGACAATTAAATCAATTAATCAGTTATATAACATAATTAATTGTATAAATAGTGGATCAATTAATTTGGGCCTTAAGAGCAACAAATAAACACAAAAAGAGCAGCAGATTAATTAATTAATCATACTCATTATCTATGGCCCATAATCTTAGCCCAAAACTAAATTAATTCCACTAAGCCCACTAGCACAAAATTAGTCCATTAATATAATTAATTAATTATCATGCTTGGCCCATTATCCACAATTAATTAAAACCAGCAATTAATATTGCCTAGCAGCCCATTACCATTTTAATTAAAATTGGGCCCAACAGCCCAAAACCAAATTAAAATAAATGAGCAGCCCCAAATATATATAACTGAATTGGGCCATATAATAGAATCCCCATACCGGCCCATTAATTAAAATTGGCCCATAGAGAAAATATTGAAACCAAGCCCAAAATCAATTTAATAAGGCCCAATATCCAAAGAGAGGGTTCAGCAACCCTGCCCTTTTGCAACAGCCGCAATCCGATGCAAACACGGCAGCGGCCAAGCGAACAAATAGGCGCCGCTGCACTCGGAGTCGCGCCGTTAGACCTCCGGACGTCTGCCACCAAGGATTGCTGCGACGCATACGCCGCCAATCGACAGCCTCCGCCGACCGACTGGGATCGGCCGCACATGCAGCCGGCCGCACTTGGAGCTATCCTCTCCGCCAGCCACTCGGAAACCGCCGACGCAGTCCATCCCACGATCAATCAAGATGATCGCCTTCGCCACGCCGAAGGAAGCCCACCGGTTCAAGTCGCCACCAAGTGCCATAGCCGGCGCAACCAGATGTCGCAGTGGCTCGCCGTGACCAATCATCGCCTTGATTCTGTCGCTTAGCCATCACACGCAGTCAGATCAGCGCCGATCTGCTCTGATCCGACAGGGATCAGGTTGGACTCTCTCGGATCCCCTTCTGACTCTAACGAATCAACCGGCAACCTGCTTGGAAACAGCTCCGTCAGACGCCGATGCTCTGACGCTCTGCCGCCGTCAGTCCGTGAGTCCCCGGAACGCACCGACGCATCGCCAAGATCCACCTGGGCCGTGAAGTTGCCGCTGTGGTTGCTGCCCACAACAGCGCCGCCATCACTGATCTTCCGTCATACAACAGATCGGCCGACTCCAGCGCCTGCACCCTCAATTGCCACCACTCGCCACCGTTACCCGAATGCCCGCCGTGAGGCTCTGCCGGAAGCGGGTTTGCCATTGACCAGTCACGCGCCGGTCAGTCGTTCATCACCAATCATCGCCTTCGTGCAGGGCGTGGTATTGTGTGTAAAATCAACAACAGACTGACTGATTTCTTGTGTTTGTATGCGGTGATGTCCAGTGAGGTTTCTTTCTCACAGTCCGTCACGATCCTTTTCCGCCATCAACGTTGGCTCGATAGCCACCAGGGCTGTGTACAATCTTTCTATCGCGCCTCCACCATCATCATACAGTGCGTGTGTGTGATGTCCAGGTGTTCAAGATAAAGAAATTATCCAGCGTATATTAAACATATAGGGTTTCATGATTAAATCATAATTTTACAAACCCTAATGATCATATCATGCGACTATCAACAGATTAATCCACATAATCAAAAAATCACATAAACACATATACGCAAGCCTAACTAATCACGTTTTACCACAAAACCAACGCTCTGATACCAATTGTTGGGCAATTGGATCGTGCGGTTCAACGTGATCCGTTAGGATTAACAGGCAAACAAAATCAGCGGAAGCAATTAAATCTTGTTTACCGTACTTCTGGGTTGATGTAGAGGATGAATCGTTGCAGAGAACCACCTCTCAATCTTCTGCAGTATGTCCCAAGTTGAATCCTGCTGTTGTGTGGGCAACAATCCGCAGGATTCTCTCAATCTGCTCCTGTTCTTTTTAACTGTCAAATGAGGCACTGACTTCGGGTTAACAGGAACTGAGATAACTTATTTATAAGGGCTACTGCAGGGACCAGGAGGAGAAATTGGGCTAGGCCTCAATTGAATTTAATTAACCAAGCTTAGCCCAAAGCTTTTAATTAAATCCAATAATAATAATATAATCCACTAAAATATTATTACTGCACTACCCGTCCAATCCCAAATTATGTTCTGGGCTCCTTCTTATTATAAGCCCGATAGTCTCCCCATGTTTAGGATATTCAATGTCCATTAATTAATTAAGTTACTGACAACTCAAATTAATTAATATCTCATCCGAGAGTAGTACCACTCAACCTTTTTATCATGCCGGAAATGAATCCACTTGCAAGATTTACATGATAAACCTTATGAGCTCCTCAAGGGGACATCATCAACCTATGACGGACATGGATTCCTTCTACAATCAACAGCACACCATAGATACAGCACTACTTCCCAACTCACCGAGTTTGTTGATTTAATACTTATAAATCTCACCCATTGATGAATCAAAGAAATACATACTGTCCTACGTGTCGAGGTTATTGTATAGGGATTAAGAGCACGAACTTCCATAATAACAGAGATCAAGTTCTACTATATAGTCAGTATAAGACGAACGATCTCAAGCGGTCCTACTCAATACACACAAGTGCACTAATGTGATTCTATAGCCAAGACAAGCTAATACCAAACCACACTACAACCATACCGATAGAGAGTCCCCGTCTATCTCAGTTGTGAGCATCTGTTTATACTTTATAAGGAAACCGATAATATGATCTTCCGCGTGTTGTCGCACAACATATTATCTACAGTATAAAGTAAATGGACTATTGCATCATGCATATAAAATAAATTATAAGATGCAATCATTTGATCAATGATTCTCATTTCAAATATTGTTATGACATTGTTCATACTAAAGCTAGACTTTTAGTATACAATCCAACAGGGATATTATTCGCTCTTGATCACTGATGATAGAGTTAAGGCGAGCCTTCTAAGACAACGAATTTTCGACGTTGGGAGGGTGCAACTTCGGGTTCAAAGATGGACTCAGACATTTAATCCATATAAGATCAAGTCATCTATTGTCCCAGTTTGGATGCGGATCTATGAGCTCCCTTTGGAACTCTGGCATGAGACGGTCATCAATAGCATTGCTAGGACTGTTGGATCCCCTATTCGTATTGATAGCAAGGCCTTGGATGGGTCAACAGGGCATTTTGCTCGCGTGTTGGTTGAAATTGATGTGCAGGAGCCGATTCCAAAGTTTATGAACATAGACACTTCTGAGAATGTGATTCGTATATCCTTTGGTTACGAAAATATTCCAAAATATTGTAAATCATGTCATATATTGGGCCATGATGTCCAGGATTGTTTGAAGAAGCAGGAGAAAAAGGAGCAACGTAAAGAGAAAAAAATAAAAGAGAAAGACATGCATACTAGTTTCTCTGCTCCCAAAAATGCTTGGAAAAGGAAGAGGGGGCCTTCTAAGAATGTTCCTACTGCTAACATGTTTGAAAATCTCAATAAAGGGATGGAGGAGGACGTCAGCGACGTAATTGATGTAAACACCAATAAGGAACAGGATAATCAGCCCTCATATACTCAGGTGGATGAGGAATTGGAGTACAATCAGCAAAGGGATAAGACAGATGAGGAAAATGATAATCAGAGTGACGGAGATCAGATCCATGAGAAGGAGGAACTAGATGATGAGGGTCGGGATGGAGATGTTGAAGACAACTTACAAGAACATTCCCTCGCCTTGGTTATTGCAGAGTCGGTGCCGCTGGCTGTTCGCAGTCCGGAGAAACCAGAAGTATCATCAGTTTTTCCCACGGGAAAGCAGATAGTAGCTGTAAAAAATTCGGTCAAAGGATTGGGATACTTTACCACCGAAGCACGGCCGTACACCACATTTTAAATTAAGGTACTCTTCTGGAATGCAAGGTATATAGGTAGGGCAGCGGCTCAGGCGGCTCTTCGTGAAATTTGTAGGAAAAATAGACCATTGTGGCTAGCGATTGTGGAACCCAAAGTTTTATTTACTTCTATACCAGATCATGTTTGGAGAAACATGGGATTTCATTTTGCGGGTCATAATCAAAGGGATGGTCTTCGCCCCAACATTTGGGTCTTTTATAATGCTGCACATATCTCCCAGGGTCACATGAAAGATTGCATAGTTCTGATAGAGAAAACTTGGGCCAGTTGAATTTTGATCATTTTTGGACACTACGGGATTACATGATGTTGAATTGCAAGGTGTGAAGTTTACTTTGGTTAGTCGCTCTGCTACCAGAGAAATGAGGGCTTCTAGGATTGATAGAATTATGGTGGACAACAGCTTTATGGACAAATGGGAAGTTTTGATGGGAGCGGCTTTAGATAGGCATAGTTCTGACCACACGCGTATTTTAGCTTCATGAGAGATGAATAAAACTGTCTCTCGGCCGTTTCGATTCCAATCCATGTGGCTTTTGGACACGGGGTTCTACATTATGGCTGAAACTTCTTGGAAAATGCTCTGCCACGAAGGAATCCTTTGAGTTTATTTGCAGCAAAACTGAAAAGATTGAAGTATGACATCAAAAATGGAATCAACAAGAGTTTGGAAACGTCTTCGATTATGTTGATGAGGCCATGGAATCTCTTAAAAATGTCCAGATAAGAATCAGTGAAGAAGGGGACAGTGAAGAGCTATTCTGCGAGGAAGTGGAAGCCCACATTGAATTGAATAAAAGATTGGAGAGTAAACATCAATTCTATGCCCAAAAGAATAGGAATTCTTGGCTGAAGGATGGGGAAAGAAACACGGAATTTTTCCATAGATTCCAACGTATCCAACGAGCCAAAACTTCTATAACATCTATGGAGGTTAATGGAGTGCTTACGGAGGACATGGAGCAAATTTCTCAGCACGTCGTGGGATACTATTCTCAGCTTTTTAAAAAGCCGGAGGAGGATAGGGATTTTGAGCAGCTGAATTTCATTAACAGCTTTGTTAGTGAAGCTAATAATGGCAGGCTTACTACTATCCCTTTGATGGATGAAATCAAAGAGGCGGTTATGGAATTATCTAGAGATAGCTCGCCGGGGCCAGATGGTTTTCGTGGCTCTTTCTTCCAAAAATGTTGGCATTTCATTGGGGATGATCTTTGTCGGGCTATACAATATTTTTTCACTAGTGGAGACATGCCTTTGGGAATTAATTACAACTTCATTGTCCTGATACCAAAAGTTCAGGGAGCGATGAGAGTGGAGGACTTCAGACCAATCAACTTATGCAATTTTCTTTTCAAAACTATCACAAAGATTCTGTCTAATAGGATGTGCCCTTTGTTAAGAAAGAATCTGAGCAGCTGTCAGTTTGGATTTATTCCAGGTCGAAGCATTCATCATTGTATAGCGGTGGCGTCTGAAAGCTTTAACAGTCTCAACAATTCTCTCGTGGGTAGTATCGATTCCAAAATAGACATCAAGAAGGCTTTTGATACGTTGAGATGGGATTTTGTCATGCATGTATTTGAGAAAATTGGTTTCGGCAGGACCTTTATTAATTGGATTCATGCGATCTTCCATTCGGCGAGGATTTCTGTTCTTATCAATGGGAAGCCGGAGGGATTCTTTGCAGGTGGGAAGGGTGTGAGGCAGGGGGATCCCCTTTCGCCTCTTCTTTTCTGCATGGCGGAGGAGGTTCTCGACAGATGGATAGAGGCAAATATTGCAGCTGGAAACATATCTCTTGCTAAGGCGAATAGGTCCACAACCATTCCCCCTTATCTTTTTTATGCTGACGATATTGTCTTGTTTTGCAAAGGTAACGATGAATCAGTGGAAAGTCTTAGGGCAGTCCTACAGGATTATGCAATTCTGTCAGGGCAGGTCTTCAGCCCTTTAAAATCCAAGGTGTATTTTAGAAAGCATGTTAAGGCTTCCATTAAGAGAAGGGTGATGACTACACTTGGGATACAATAAGGAAGTTTTTTTTTTGTTTATTTGGGTGCCCCAATTTTTATTGGAATGCCTAAGTTGGATTACTTCAAGCAAGTCATGGATAAAACTCTTGCAAAATTTCAGAGATGGAAAGGAAGTATATTATCTATGGCGGGGAGAGTTTGCTTGGTGAATTCTGTTATTATTGCATCAGCAGTCCACATTATGATGGTGTATAAGTGGCCGAGACATCTCATTAAGCAAATTTAGGCTGCTTGCAGAAACTTTATTTGGACAGGAGATGTGTCTAAACGCCATAGCTTCACGGTGAGTTGGAAGAGAGTTTGCAGCCCGATTTCGGAAGGGGGACTAGGAGTCAGAAATATCAGGACGGCAAATGAGGCATACTTGATGAAACTTTCATGGGACATTCTACAAGAAAAGGGGCCTCTCTCCTTTATAAAGGGCAGATGGTTTGAGGGTAATGAAATTAAAACCGGATATATCCAACTTCCATTAGGAGTGCGAGCGTCGATCACATCAATTGATTAATGGAAGATGAGATATGGATTATAGGGTATGATTCAAAGGTGAGATTTTAACTTGACAATTGGATTGGCACTCCGATAGCTTATCTAGTTGGGATTCCACACGAGCTTCGTCACCACTTTGATCAAAAGATTGGGGATTATCTTTATGATGGCCACTGCATTTCACGGAGAGTTTCACTTTGTCTTTCCCTAACATTGTGGACGACATCTTGGATACTAGAATGGCACTAGATGTCGTGGACTGTAGGGTCTGGAGCAAGTCGTTGCAAGGGAAAGTTACTTCTCAAATTACCTACATGCATGCACGACAATCTTATATTGAGCCAGCGTGGGGTTCTTGGATTTAGGATCATTTTATTCCTTAAACAAGGTCATTGGCAATCTGGAAAGTTATTAAAAGGAGTTGCAATGACCTGGAATACTATTAGAGAGAGGGGGTTTGTTGGGCCTTCGAGATGTTACCTTTGTAAAACACATGAGGAGACAGTGGATCATCTCTTCCTAACGTGTCCAGTATCTTCACAGGTGCTATCTAAGTTGCTGGCGGGGTTTCTTTCGGCTACAGAATGCATGTGGAGCAGACATTTGCAGGCTTTTTCTTGCAGGCAATGGGGATCTCGGGCAGTAAGCAAATTATTACATTATGGAGGCTAGCGATAGTCACCTATATGTGTATAATATGGTTAGAACGAAATGCTACAATGCATGATGGATATGAACTAAAGCAAGTTGGTACTAATATGCAGATCGTGGATAAACATATTAGAATTTCGGGTATCAAAGCAAGATTAATGTCACTTATCCCAGAAGGAAATTTGTTTGATATGGAGCTATGAGTAACACGGTTGAAGACTTGGTAATGCTAAAATATTTTGGAATCGTGGGCAAGCAGCGGAAGGCTCCTAAAACTATTCCTGTCAAATGGAGGAGCAACGGTTTGGCAGACTGAGGCCTCCATTGACCTCAATAGACAAATCTTTAGTGACATGAACTGCGAGTTCTATAGATTCAGATAGTTTTTTCTATCTTGTTTTTTATTTACATCTTTCGGACTATCTTGTATTTGGATTTTTATTTTTTGTTTATAATACATTACTCATTTGCCATTGCTTATCCCTTGCTCCAAATCTGCAGCAACATCGGAATTGGTTACCCCCGCTTCCTCTTCAGCATTATCCCCAAAAATCGAAAGAGGTATAGCGCCACTCGGCTTCACCCAAGTAGTCGGTGATCCAGAATTACCTGATTGGTGATTTCCCTTGAAAGACGGTTCTGGGACGTCGTGTGGGGCGGAGTTTGCACGAAATCGCCCCAATCGTCATCTTCATCATCGTCAGTGGCCGATGGATTCAGGCTGTTGGATAGGGAATTTGTGGATTGGAAGGGAGCAAAAGCGAAATCTCCAAGGCCTCATCATCGTCGTCCTATGCCATATGGTGATCAAGGACGCATGTAATATTTTTAAGAAACTAAAATAATTGATTATCTGAAATTGATTCCAGTTATTAAGAGTGAAATTTTGGAATCATAGAAAACGAAAATGAAAATCATAGATGATCAAACACCAAAAGTTCGACAAGAAACAAGAAATAATAAATATCGTCATTTTGTTGTAATTATAATTAAAGTGGGGTATGTTTAAAAATTTTTGGTACTTTTAATAATGTTTATGAATATATTATTATATATAAAGGTATTTAAATCATACTCTGATCCGCCCAAATGTCACCGGTTGTTTTTTGTGTGTAGATTGAATATTATTATTTTATGTATAGTGGGTAGTTGTATTAGTAGTGAGGTTGCTTTTTGTGTATAGATTAAGGAGTATTATTATTTTATGTGTAGTAGGTAGTTGTATTAGTAGTGAGTGGTGGACCATATGTGGGATCATTTTACTAAAAGTGGAAAATGAGGACTTTTAAATGGAACGTCCAATATAGTAAAATGTAACATTTCGATGGGACGGAAGGAGTATTAATATAAATTATTTTTAGAGTATGTTTAGTAAATATGGGGATGCAAACACCACTATATTTACAGCAAACTTTTAAGCTGCACAAATTATTTATATACTCCCTCCGTCCCAGACTAATAGAGTTATTTTTCCATTTTGGTCGTCACACCCAAAGAGTCTCATTTCCTTTTTTACACACATGGGACCCACACACCCCTCTAATACAATTAAAATATGGGATCCACACTTTTACTAATATAACTACCCACTACACATTAAATAATAATACTCCTTAATCTACGTGTAAAAAAACAAATGACCCTCTTGCGCCGGGACGGAGGGAGTATTTCATACTTCATTAAATTACGATTTACGAATGACGTAGCATTTAGAAACAGCTATAGAAAATGTCCCAATTTTTTGTTTGTTGGGCTTTGGAGCAATTTGATTGGTTCGTAGCTCATTTCAACAATACGCGGGATACAGAGAAACACTGCCCAAAAATTCTGTAGCGGGGAAAAGAAGCCGAACTGCCGAAGACTCTACCAACCGTCATTTAACAGCCGTCGCCCTCACTAACTACTCAACTCGAGAGATAATTATTAGAACTCAAATCGAAGGAAATATTCATGAAATTCTTCATGAAATTGGTTTATACACTTTACTGGTAACTGTGAGAATCGTCGGTTCTTTTCTCTTGGCAAGGGTTTCGGTCTGTAAGTATCTGTTTTTTGTGATCGAAGAAAAGATGATTGTGGGAGGGAGGGATTATTTGTCGTTGAAAGATCTTCAAGTGGAATTCCGAAGAAATTATGGAGATGTCGATTCCGATATTGATGAAGCAAATGGATGTTTCACTCTGTGTTTCTGGCTTTACATTGATAAATGTGCTTCTTACCCCTCTGAAATTCTGGTTCAGGTTTTGCGACTAATCTCAATTTGCCTCCGCTTCTCTTGTGTGTGTCCGTGCCTGTGGCTTATTATGTCTTTATATTTTCTGTTTCTTTTATATAACGTTGTAGGATGATGTATGGTTGACAACTCAGTTGAAGAAAGGTTAATGCTTTGAGGCGCTTGGTGTTATTAATTACTCCCACCGTCCCGGATTGTTAACGTATACACGGAGCTTAAAGAAAAGTTGCTTCTGAGTAACTTTGTGGACTTCTAGGGATAGTGTAGTCTTTTTAAGGAAATAAATACCATATGCTTTGTGCGCTAGGTGAGTGTGGTAATTTTGAAATTATGATGTACGTTAGGGTATAGGATTGATGTGAGATGGATGAAAACGAAAAGTGTGAAGTTTATTATGGAACGGAGGAAGTAGTATTTTCTCGTGTTGAAAACATTTTGTAGTTAGGGTGTCTTTATGGTCTGATTTGTTTTTGTAGTGAATGAAGGTGTCTTGCTTACTTCATTTTCGTTGTAGATATTCTCTTGAATTGACAGATAAGTAGTTTTTCGCTAATTTTTTCATGTTCTAATATTTATGCTGGTGATTTAAGCTTTGTCATTGCGTTTGCTGAATAGCTTCTCAGTTACTTTGATTAGTCAGGTCTAGCAATGTTTAAAGCATCATTTTCATCCCATTGTTCTTTAAGGTTCAAACTCCATTAGCTACTTGAAGATAATGTGATAATAAGCATCCAAATATTGATCTTTTCATGTGTGCGCTGCTGCAAAGAATATCTTATGGTTTCTTTGCTTTTTATGATACTGAAGAAGTAATGTGTCTTAACTTCTCTATTGTATGATTGGTCACAATGAGACTAGAACCAAATGGCTCCTTTAATTGATTTATTTTGGTTTTTCCATTATGCAGAAGCACCAAGATGTCACATCTAGTGTTCCTTTCCTGCACTTGGATGACATGAAGAAAATGAAGCTTTTCCCACTTCTCCTTATTCACCAAGAGGATCCTGATCCAGACAACCCTGATTTGCGGACTGGAGTTGCATCTGTTTCATCAGAGATTGAGATTCCAGTGAATCAGTGGGTTCATATTGGATGTGAGGTATTTGGTTCACAATAGACAGATTTTTTCACAATTTACCAGATATTTTCCACATGTTGTTTCCTCTTTCTAGTGATCACTATTGATCAATCTTCATGACTCCAGCGAGTCTCTTAAGATTTTATTATAAACTTGGCTGAATTTTCTATTCGCTAATTATTGAAAATTGTGTTGTTGTTTTCCATATATTATGTGTTCATTTTTGTTGTTTAAATTTGATCTACTTCATATCGGAACAGTTTTTTGTTGACAAACAAATAATATTTCTTTGAGAGTCTAATCAATATAATTGAACAAGAAAGTATGGCCATTACCATCAGGTACCTAACTAAAAATAAAGTCACCATTTCAGAAAGTGGTTGAGTGGATTTACAGATCAATTTCCGCTGTCATCTTGTGTACAACATAGGCAGGTTTTGGTCAAAATCCAGGGTCTCTATACCTTCAGTTTTAGTACAAGTTCCAAACAGTTTGTAGAGTCGCGGGCTCTTTTTGCTGGAAGTAATAGCATTTTTTGGGATTTTGCTTTCGTGTTGCTTCTTTCTCTCTCTCTTCGACACCATTGCAACTATTGTACTGTCAACTGTGTCTGCATATGCGTTGGCTTTTGGTTATATTCTTTTGCTGGATCAAAATAAATTTTGCAAAATGGTGATTGTAGGATTTTGAATTGAACTGATGTATGCTTTGTTGTTTAGATGATGCTTTTTTGGTTGTATTTTATTTAGGCAAATTTATATATTCTAGATTTGTGTTTTAAGGCCTGCTGCCTTTTAAGTAATGTCTTATTTCAGCAAAACATTGGCATGCATGCTTTAAATCGGAGGATGGGGCAAGCAAGAGAAACAGAAGGGACAGGAAAAGATTTAATGAATGAAAGTTCAACCAATTTAGCTTAAATAGTTAAAAATATGTTGAATAATATTTTCCAGTATATGGTAAATAATATAGTTAAAAAAATAGGATTTATATAGAATTTACTTCTTTGTAGTGCACGTATTTTTGATAGTTTGAGAGGTGCAAGTTCAGGAAATTCCAATTTTGAAATATAGTGTTATATTTACCATTATAGATTTGAAAGGTTATTATGATTCAAAGATAAATAACAAAAATAAAATAGATTAAATAAAACTGGCTTATTGCTTAGTTATCTTTTACGCTATCATTCACACAAACACACACAATTACATATATATTCCTTTATTTTTTTATTTTTTTTAATTATTTTTTTTGGGTGTTAAGTTTATATATTCTATTGTGAAAATGTGTTTACTAAGTTGGAAGGGTGCTATATGTTATGATGCATATTGAGGTAAACCTGACATCATGATAATTCAATTTCAGGTTTTGAGGGATCTCATGCGGCTTAATATTGATGGGAAAGTTGTTGGGGAGAAGCCTTTGACTTGCACATTAGGCAAGGACTTACATGTAGAGACTCTGAGTAGAATATATTTGGCATGCCCCTATGAGAATGAGGATATAATTCATGGTCACGTTCATGGGCTTGATGTCTTGTACCAGACATCAGCTGTCAAAAATCACCATGTCAAGGTTTGTTTTGTTTTTTAATTTTATTTATAACATGTTCATTTTTATCCTATTTCTGATGACTTTTACTCCCTCATGTCAGGATCCTCCGGTGCTACTATCTATTGACTATTCAAGTGCATCTGAGATTGATGAAGATAGGGATGGTGTGTGGAGCATTGTTGGGGGAAAGGTAAAAGAGTGTTCACACCATTGATTATCTTTTGTTCTTGTATAAAATAGTGATGCATGATTGGTTTTTCTTTATCTACTAAACCAGGGTACCATGTACATCATTTTGTAAAATAGGATATACAACCAAGCCTCAAAATTTTTTACGAGTTTGTTTGTACTTATACTTGAATAAAAAATATTGTTGTTCATGCATAGTTAAATATTCTAAGCCAAAGAGATCTTGGAGCTAAACATTAAGCATAAAAATATTTCTGAGCTCTTTGGTAATTCTCAGATCGTGTTGAAGCTTGACCAGTGAACCTTGTGAGACTTTTTTAAGTGTACTTCTGTCAATTAGTATTTGAGAAGACAATTCGCATGCTATATCAATTTTCTTTAATTAGCTTTTACTTAGGGATGAAACTGACAAGATTATATATGATTCAATAAATTTTCAAATGTGAGAAACACAATATGTTAATGTATTGCAAAACATGGATTTGAATGATCGTAAAAGGTCAAGCTTGGCATGTGTTAAATTTATTAATTAATATTATCTGATTTTAAATTCTTTACTATGTTCCTTTTTGTAAATAAAAATGCAGGCATCTTGCCGCAGGATCTTCTCTCTGGATGTTACTTTATTGGATGCATTTGGTTATTCTGTAAATGAAGAATTAGAGGTTTCATCTCTAATTTTCTTCTATTTAGTAGTCTTTATTTCATTTTATAAGAATTTATGATTTTATTGAAATTAGAGAGAATTTTGGTATGAGGAATCCCTTCTATTTGGTAGTCTTATTACTCTAATAATGTGCTTATGCGAAAGATACGTTTTTCACTCTTAGGTTGTCGCTTCTCTCTTGTATGCTGACAATGGTGTCCTAGTTGAGAACACTACTGATGCTGAGCGTCCCCTTCTTGCAAATTGTGATGGGATTGAATATAGCTCTCAAGACAGACCATGCAAACTGATAAATGGGCGTGCTTCTTTTAAGCTTAAGATTTCTCAGGTTTGATTTGTTGATTTCTTTACCTATTTGGTACGTTTTTAAGGAATTAATTCAAAATTTTAAATGAAAGCTTTCAAGATCATCAGTCTCTAATCTCGATGACACTGAAGGAGATGTATTATAGAAAGTCTTGTGTTGGAATTTGGAAACCCTTTCTTTCTGGCTATGTTTTACCAGTGATGAAATACAAGGTCTTACTGTGGTATATTGTTAAGTCATTCATTTCTCATTTCAGCTTTCTTTGAAGTGCGATAACAGGCTATTTCAAATAAGGTTTCATATTCCAAAATTGGGAAAATATCCTTTTCCCGAGGCCCTCTCTCTTCCTATTCATTGTGTTTCACGTAGTAGGAATACACGAACGACCTCTGTTACACTGAGAAAGTCATCCAATAAATCTTATTATGTGAATGGATGTGAATCATCTAGTCCAGATGAAGGATCCACGCATCTTATTACCAATATTGTTCTTGAGGCCAAACCTAGTCCATCTTCGAAGCGGATCAAATTAGGACAAGATGTGCCACTTGCGATGTTCAAAGAAGAATTGAGGCAAACAAACAAAGGACACAACTCTCACGCTTGGACTAATAATCAGGTAACTTTTGGGCCCTTTACTCTCTATCATCACATTTGCATATGCATTCAACTGGCACGAACATCTTCTTCAATGATGCTAGCTCTATTTTTTTGGGGTCATTTTCTAAAAGTTAGTTAATCATGTACGGTTAATTAATTCTGACCATATCAAAAACCTGGATAACTAAATGATGGATTGATTCTATGTAAATCCTTTGTTGTTGAACTAAAATAATTTGACCAGTTTAAGTTTCATTTGTGTTTGTAGATGCTGCTTGATAATCATTTGCTTTATTATATTGTGCTCAGTA
Source organism: Pogostemon cablin (assembly GCA_023678885.1). Taxonomy (NCBI): domain Eukaryota; kingdom Viridiplantae; phylum Streptophyta; class Magnoliopsida; order Lamiales; family Lamiaceae; genus Pogostemon; species Pogostemon cablin. Next base: position 30,645,330 of record CM042959.1, read on the forward strand.
TATGTTTCTTTTTACTCAGTTATACGCAGTTCCCAGTTTCTTTCCTCACCATTCCATAATTTGTGGCATACAGAACAGCACATGTGGGATGAGTATGACAAGGAGACCTGAAAACCATAATGGAACTGTGTACAACTCATCTGCCTCTGATAATAGTGAAGCAACAAACTCTGACCCGAGAAGCTTGCTCAGTGTTTCAAGTCCAATTTCTGATTTGATAATTTTCAAATACTGCCTGGGAGGTCCAGCAGAGAGATGTCATTTGCTGAATGAAATTGGTATTTCTGCTAGTGAAGAACAACTCGAAAACTTTGCAAAGCAGGTTTCTCTGTTCTCTGGATGCTTACATCACTGGTAATGTTCTTTCTTCGCTCTCAATATTTTTAGGGGCTGGCTATTCATACCCCCAAAATAACTTAATGTACCCTGAAAAAGATTACATTAAAATAATTTTTATTAATATGGATCAAACTAGCAATTTAAAGAATAAAAATTACATTGTAAATTTAAGGTTTCTAGGGTATTGCACTTTGACGCTCTAAATATGCCCATTATAGGATTTGTCTTCATTATCTTAGTACAAATTATATCCATGGTAGCCTTTTATCTTAGTAGTCACATAGGAGGAACAAGTTATTTGAAACCTCATTTAGGTTTGCTTCTAGTACATGCCGAACATGAAACATGCAGTGTATTTTAGCTTCTTCTCTTCAATTTTTTAGAAGATAATTAAAATTTTCACCAGTCTGTTACATAGTCTAAGAACAGCATCAGCCACCTAACTATTATTTTATGCAGTTGAAGCATATATCCATTTCTTATGACGTATAAGTATATTTGTATTGTAGATCTAAATATAGTTTATCACTGTCTTTCTATGTAAAGTTTATTTCAGAGCGTGCAACCACTGAACCACATTTACTCAAATTATCTGGTTTTAATCAATGCGTTCGGATCTCATGTTAGTGAAACAAGATTGTAATATTTGATATTTTAGGCATCAAATAATAATTGCGAAGAGATTAGTGGAGGAAGGAATACATGCTTGGACTTCAATTTCAGAGAACAACAATCATGTTCTGTGGGAGAATTTGGTTTACAAGATTAATGAACAATTCAAGAGGATAGCTTTTTCTACTCGTTCTTTGACTAATCAGGTCTCATTTTCTCTTTTTCTTGTTGATGATAAACACGTGGACTGTGCACACATGCGAACATTTACATACCTGTATGCTATCCTTTTTTTTTTTCTCTCTTTTCTCATAAACTTTATTGTGTATAATGTATAATATTTTCTGAAGCAGCCAATATGGCCTCCTTTTTGGATGAATGTTTACTGCTCCTGGTTTCAGTGTCAATTTAAATTTATTGACTTCATTTCTAGTGTGCCTACAAACTTAAAGGCAGTCTATAAAGCATCCTTAAATATTCTTTATTCTGAAGGGTGAATTTACAAGTACCTTTTTGGTTTAAAATTCGAGTAGCATGTGTCATTGTTTGTCAATGAGTCTAAGAAAATACACTGAAATCGAGATACGAATTTGTGATAATGCATAAAACACATTGTAACTTTAAATTTTGTCCTAGTGCATACTAAATGAATGTTTAGAATTTTCTGGATTTAGAGTGTCTGAGAAGAGTAGCCGGCTCTGGAGATGTAGTTACCCAAGAAGACTTTGAGAGAATATGGTCGTGGTTATACCCAGTAGCATTTACTTTGTCACAGGATGCAGTCAATGCGATGTGGAACTCAACATCACCCGTATGGATCGAAGGATTCATCACCAAAGAAGAAGCAGAATCCATACTGCAACAACCTGGAGGTCTTCAAGATCCAGGAACATTTGTACTGCGATTTCCTACCTCAAGAAGCTGGCCACATCCTGATGCTGGTAATCTGGTTGTGACATATGTTGGTAACGATTACAGCATTCGCCACAGATTGCTCTCTTTTGATTTCATTAACAGGTTGGTTTCTTTTCTTTTATTTTTCCCCTCAATTTGGTTTCGTTTTAGTCCAGTATTAAATGGCGCTAGCTAGCATGATATACGAATTAAATCCTATATTGTGTTTGAAATTAGAAATACCTCCTTGAAGTTTAGATATATTTTTTTTATAATTACCCCCTCCCTCGTGAAATTTGAGAAAAAAACATAAAATCTAGAACGTTTAAATGTGGTGGTAATTATCACAATTTCATATTTATTCAGCCAGAAAATCTAATGTGAGAGCTATGCGCATCTCCATGTTTGCCGATTACTGAATACACAGCAAGTATTATTTTCTTAAGAGAAGGGAACTGTATAACTGGCTACTATTGGCAGTTCAAATATCTATTAACCTGCCGTAAGCTTGATACATGTATGTAGCCATTTATGGAAATTTCTATTCATTTGGAATTCATGAAATGTATTTTCTTGTCTTGCTTTCAAATAAAGTATTATATTCTTAAGTCTACTAATGCAATGGTTGATTTCATTTATGCATGTATAAATTTGGTTGAAGTTTTAAAGAAAAAAATATCTTTTTAATTAGAGAAATTAGTGGTTGGTCGGAAGAAAAAATGAGGCATTTGAAGCCTGTGCTGGAGAAAGGGTAGCATAATCGTCATAAGAATCTGTATTTTCTTTTGATCATAAAATTTTAGTTCCCTGTGTCCGCACAACTCACAATAGTTTGAAATTAACAAATGAAAGGATTTTTTTTTTGCCTTTCGTAGTTCTTCTTGCAAGGAAACGGCACTGCATGAGCTGCTGCTTCAAGAACACGAGCTCTCCCAACTGGGAAGGTATCAAGGTAAGATATCCCGACTTTTTAATTTTTTTATGCGGCTAACATGAATTGCTACTTGATTGGGTCATGATGAGTAATTATTCGGCAGTTCGATAAGTAGTAGTCACTGTGGGGATCAACATGCATTGCCATAATCACAAAGCAGTAATTTCTCAACTCTTTTCGTTTCACCCATTAATCTCTGGCGATGAAGACTTTGGAAGAAAGCAGTCTCGTTTTTCATCGTACGAGGCGCAGCTGGTTTGTAATTAACATAGAGCGATGAGAATGAAGAGTAATAGACAATATATCCATGTATGTATTGTGTTTTTATGTGTACATAGTCTAAATGTTTATCGATTGTGGTAGGCTTGCTCTAAGTGATTGATTGAGAAATCTGCTTTTCAAATGAATTTGTATTTATTCTTTGTTTTTCTTTAATTTCCATCCAATCCGCCATCTCAACTGGATCATTTTCTCTCTCTCTTCGATACAGGTTTCATGTTCTTTCTATCGAAGAGTTCTTTCTCCTTATTCGATAGAGTATTATATTTTAGAGTTGATCTACTGTACATAAGTGATTAAGTGTACACTAACCAACAAATTCATATTTTATAATGGGTCAAGTATAAAAAATGTTGAACATGGATGCTGACGTCACTTTCTTCCTAACTCTTGTTTTTACTCATGTTTCTTTCCATTGCTCACTAATACAATCAATTATTAATAAGTATACATTTATTAATAAAATGTTATACACTTTATACTTTAATTATAAAACGAGTTAAAATCAATCATTCCTCCAACACAATTCTCATTACGAATACTGTGAAACTCTTTATCAATTGCAACTAAATCACTCTTTGAACGCTCCAGTTGTTTTTACGGTGAAACTCTTCATCAATTGCAACAAAATCACTCTTTGAATACTCCAGCTGTTATTAAAAAAGAACGTTATACACTTATTCAATAAAACATATACACTACATATTTAAAAAGTACTCCCTCCGTCCCATAAAAAGAGTTGCGTTTACTGTTTGCACGGAGATTAAGAAATATAGTATTTTAATGTGTAGTGGGTTAAGAGATAATAATTTAATTAGTAATGGGTAGGGGTGGATAAAATCGGTATACCGAAAATACCGATACCGTACCAAAAAATTCGGTATGGATTTTTCCATACCGATACCGAAATTTCGGTATACCAATTTTTGGCATACCAAAATTTCGATAAAATTTAATTCTATACCGATATCGTACCAATATTTATCCATACCGATTTTCGATAAATACCGATTTATAACGAAAATTTGACATATCGTTTCATACCGAAAAATCGGTATGCCGAAAAAAAATTCAATATACCAAAAAAAATTATTTTAATTAAAATACAATAAAATAAAATATTCTAACATATTTTATATTATAATCAATGAACATTATAATTATTTAGATGGTATTTATATCAACTACTAATTTATTAAAAATATTTATATAAATTTATTTATTTATTTTTATATATTTTAATATTAAGTGTAACATATCTTTATTTATAAGTATTAGAATTTATTTTTTCATTTAATAAAAATATATTTATGAATAAATGTGATGCATAATTACACACATACTATAATTTAATAATAAAACTTATACTCCACTATAAGATAAAATTGTATTTACATAATATTTTAAACTCAATAGATATATAATTTGTTCTTAAAATTAGATATATATAAACTTTAATAATAAGAAATTTACTAAAAAATATACTACAATATATAATTAAATTCTTAAAAAATAAATATAAAAATTTTTGGTATTTTCAGTACGGTATACCGATACTGAATATCGAAATATCAAAAATTTTAAAACACATTACCAATATCGTACCAAAATTTTCGGTACCGAAATTTTCGGTACGGTGCCGTAGCGAAAATTTCAGTATACCTAAAATTTGATATTTTTTTTATAAATTTCGATACGACAAACTCGGTATACCGAGTTTTTGGTATTTTTCTCCACCTCTAGTAATGAGTAGTTGTATTAGTGTTGTGTGTAGGTCCCATGAAAATAAAGTGATTGATTTATGTGGGTCTCATTTACTAAAAAATAAAATTTAACCCTTATAGCGGACGCCCTAATTAGTAAAATGTAACAACCTAATTAGTAAAATATAACTCTTGTGGCGGGACGGAGGGAGTATACATTAATATAACATTTGACGAGATCTGGCTAAAATTTTGAGTGAAATGAAAAAGTAACGCCGTGAAAAGACAGAGAGGAGAAAATAGGAGACAACGTGAAGAGTCGGAGAACCAAATTGCAGCGCCTTCAAGAAGAATCAAACATCGATCAAGTAAATTTACCAGATCTGAATCGTGGAATATTATATTATTATAGAGTGAAAAATCAGCGGCGGCATCAACGGTGGAGTGACACCATTACAGTGAGTAATTGCAGCTTGCAATTCTTCCATGGTGCTATCACTCCGACTAGCAATCTGCTGTTCATCTAAGATGTTACCATCGACGACGGAGGCAGTGGTGGGCGGTGGTTGGGAGAGAGAGAAGAGAGAATTGGAGAGTAGTGAATGGGGAGAGAGAGAGAGAGAGGAGAGATTTGGAGAGTAGTGAATAGGGAGAGAGAAAGCAGAAAATGAGGGGACGGTAGGTGGGAAGAGAGAGAGAGATAGCGTAGAGAATAAGGGGAGAAATGAAATTAGGGCTCAATTTACTTCATATATGCTGGGTTATGGATTTGGATCGACCCGGTTGGACCTTAATAATTTGGTACATTAGTTTTTGGTTACATTTTATTAAAATGTTATTTTTTTTATTTGTTTTATGAAATTCATTATGTGAGATGATCTTGTACAAGTTTTTGATTATGATTGGGATTTTTTTTCACAAATTAAATTGAGTAATAAAGTGATATATTTTATTTTTTATTTTAATTAGATATCACTTTTTAATAAAGATACTATCATTTTTCATTAAATATATTGTTACTTTTTGGAAATTTTTACTACATAATACACGCTTACTATATGTAATAATGATTATAAGGTAAATCATTTTAAATAAATGACTTATGGATACAAAATTAAATGTTAAATTTCCCACTATAACATTAAAAAAATCTAATTTTATCAAGATAATAATTTTCGCGCGGTTGCATTTGAGAAATGAAAACTTCCATAATCAATTGTGTAAGCAATCAATGATTTCACCTTTGACCTTGCTATTATCTGCACAACGTGACCACGAGGCACAAAATTGTACAAAACATAGTGCAGAAAATGAAGATTTTACACTCATTCCATCTCATTTAAGTTTGCGCCCCTACCCCGGGTAGGGATGGGCATTTATTTTCGAGTTTCGGATACACGATCCGATCCAATCAAACTTACCCGATCGGATCAGATAATTTTTTAAAAGAATCAGGTTTCGGATAACCCAAACCCGAAGCTATAACTTCGTTCGGTTTCGGGTATTAAAAATGTACCTGAATTACTCGATCGGGTACCCAAAGTTTTTTTTATTATTATTTTTTACACTCTTATATTAATTATAAAAATAATTAAATACTTCATGAAATATTAAGATTTTTGATCAATTCTTAATTTTTTAATCATGAAATATATTCATTATCCTTTAAACATTACTTAATTAAATTTATTTATTTTTTAAATTGTCAATTATTTTTACATAATAAAAATAAAATTTTGTATTATTGCATCCTTATCTCATCAAATTTAAATTTAATTTCTCATTATATCATGAATTTTAGTATGATTTAAGTTATCATATACTTTAATGTATATATTTTTTTAATTAATTAGATAAAAATAACATATAAACATATATAAATTTAAATATTTCATAACATAATTAAAATATATCTAAATTCTAACATTAGTACAAAATTAATATTATTATGATGTGATATGAATTTATTATATTCTTTTATAATTATTTAAAAACGAAAAAAATAATAATAAAATAGATTAAATAAAATATTTCTCAAAGGTTAAACATTAAAAAAAATTATTTAAATCACACCTAATTAATTTATTATAAGAATACTTAAAAAATAAAATAAAATAAAAATAGAGGTATTTTCGGTTAACCCGAATCGGGTACCCGAAATGTCGGGTTCATAAAATATCGGATTGAGTTTGGATATGCATTTTCAAATCGAAATTTCGGTACCCGAACTCGAAACCCGACCCGAAACCAACCCCTAATCTCGGGTATAATATTATTTTTTTTATAATAAATAAATGATAAAGTGTGTTAGGAGTTTTAGGTAGAGGTGATTTTTTTGTAAATAAAGTATATGAAGAAGGGTAATTGTGTGTAATTGTGTTTGACATTTTGCTTTTTTAGGTGAATGCATATTTTTGTTGGACAATACAAAATAGAAAGTGTTTTATCTAAAAATAGACGGAGGGAGTATAAAAAAGGAATTTTTGCACAAAATGCATAATTTATAATGGAAGACGATTTTTGCATGCAGATTTATACACTGAAAACAATTTTAAAAAAAAACAAAAGGTGCTCATTTGTTCGCACCAAGGTATCTCTGATGATGAGCCCTACTACGCGAACACGTTGATGTTGTGATATCAAATAGTTGTGATTCTGCATTTTGTGCGGAATTGATAAAATGGATGTAATTGATTTGATTTTACTCCTTGAAAATAGTAATCTTATTTAACCAAATTCATTTAATCAAGGGATTGCCCGTTTTGAGAGAATATAGGGAATACTCTGCACTTTGTGCAAATATAAAAAAGGGGATTAAAATTGGAAGGAATCTTTAAAATAATATAGTTGACAGTAACATTTTGGATGGTGTATATGTATTGCTCTTTTTGTCTGGTTTAAAGAGTTCTATTTGCTTTTGCACGTAAATTATTTATTACTCCCTCCATTCTGGAATAACTTGCACTGTTACTGTAAATACGGAGTTTAAGAAAAATTGTTTTTTGACCAACTTTATTGACTTTTGGAGGGTATTGTAGTATTTTTAGGTGATAAATAAATTATAAAGTATGTTATGTGTGTTAGGTGGGAGTTGTAAATTTGTAATTAAGATAAACTTTTGAGATTAGGAATTAGTGTGATATTTTCTTTCATGGGTGGTGCAAATTATTGTGGGACAGATGAAAACGAAAAGTGTGTAGTTTATTGTGGGACGAAGGGAGTATTATTTAATAAATACTCCCTCCGTCACACCCAAAGAGTTTTTTTTGCCATTTTGGTCGTCCCATTCAAAGGATCCCCTTTCCTTTTTTACACACATGGGCCCGACACACCACCTCTAATACAATTAAAATATGGGGTCCACACACTCACTAATACAACTATCTATTACACATTAAATAATAATACTCCTTAATTCACGTGCTAAAAAGCAAAAACAACCCTTTGGGCGGGACGGAGGGACCAGGTGATATATAGAACCAGAAAAGGAAAAAGAGTTCAGACATGGTGCTAGTAAAAAAGATGTAAAATGGAAATAAGCCACAGGCGGCTATCCAATCCAAGCTTATCTAAAACGGAAAAATTCCTGATTCATGTCATTACCTAATAAATTATGGAGAAAGGGAGGCACCGTGTAGTGTCACACAAAATTGCCTCCTGTACGTGATAAAGCATAAACCACCATATTGCCTTCTCTATTTATATATGTGACAATGGAAAGTTCATGTGATCTATGATATCCTTTACATGTCTCTAGCGCGAATAGAGTCTGATAACAATAGATGCATGCATGGGATGTTACACACGTGGATTATGTTCATTGGAGGATGGAGAATGATCATAATGTGTTGCATGCAAGCTGGAAGCAAGTTGTGGCAGTTGAAACAAGCCAACAAACTCAACTGACAAAAACTGTCAAATTGGAGCAGTGTGAGCAGCCGTTTTTGGAGCGGTTGTTGGGCGGTTTGTTGAACTACTTGGAACTGGCTAGATGGCTGCATCTCAACTACTAAGTGAGGGCTTTCTAGTGGAGGTTTAACCGGATCAATAGGTTAAAGGAGTAGCAAGATATAAGGGCTCAAAGTGGCTTGATCACAACAGTTTTGCATTTTGAGTTTGACAGTTTCTATAGCTTCATTTTCATTCTTTTTGTTATCTGTGTTGTAAGCATTGAGTAATAATAAGAGTTCTTCTCCCCAAAGTGGATGTAGGTTATTCATAACCGAACCACTATACATCCTTGTGCAAGATTACTTTTCATTTCAAGTTCTATCATTTTATGTGTTTTTGATTCTTGAGTGTTTGTGAAATTTTGTGCATTTATCACAATAATTGGCACCGTATGTGGAAAACTCCAGACATACAGCAAGCATTCACGATGAATACTACAAGATTTGATGTTGAAAAGCTCTCAGAGAAGTCAGATTTCAACCTATAGAAAATCAAGATGAAGGCAGTCCTAATGCAGCAAGGTTTGATGGATGCTCTCAAACCTCCTCCACCAGTAAAGACTGAATTCCTCAGAGATCCTCAAGCTGCAGCAGGTGCTGTAAGAGCACAGGTGGATGATCAGGTACTTCAAAAGGCATATTCTACAATAATTCTATGTCTAAGTGATAAAATACTCAGAGAAGTATCAAAGGAGACAACAGCTATTGGGGTATGGAACAAATTGGAAGCCTTGTTTTTGGTTAAATCATCTGCCAACAAGATGCATCTGAGGCAAAGGCTTCATGCATTCAAGATAACTGATGAAAGGTCTCTAATGGAACAAGCTGATGAATTCTGTAAGATCACAGATGATCTGAAAAGTGTGGATTTCAAGCTATTTA